>CM077448.1:13871666-14261666 GCA_039654765.1 Mylopharyngodon piceus | reverse complement strand
TTTACACTGACACATCTTACCCCATGACTTACCCGTTTAGTCATATTTATGGCCTATTACATACAGTAACCTGTAATTCAGAAGCTTTAAATAAGTGATAAGCATCTTTTTATTGTGACAAATCGAATATGTTCTACATAGGTGTTGATTTGATTCTACAGAGGCGGTCTTTAGTCGCACTATTACATCATAATGCGTCAAAATTCCAGACAAGTCGTTTTCTGATTTAATAAATGCTGTTTTTGGACTAATGAGGGAGTTTTCAGTTCTGAAACTTACAGAATGTTTTTACAGTGACCTCTTACATGTCAAAAGATTAAGTAAATTTTGATTTCTCAATTCATGACCCCTTTAAAGTCACATGCAACAGAAGTTGAAATAGTCTTTTCTTTCCTATTGTGACCCATATATCCCAATGAAACAGCTTCTGGAACAAGGAAATAAAATGTAGGGCGGGGCTTGATTTTATCCATGGGGAATTGATTGGATGGTTGTGGTTTGCTATTGGTCGATCTCATGTGAGTGACAGGTTACTCCACCCTCGCACCAGTAAACACATCATCAGAGAAGACACTGATGAGGGAGGGGAAGTTATTTTGATTAAAGATTACAAGGGCACATGAATTAAAAATAAAGATCTGCACAAATAGATCTCATAATAAATACTGCAATATTTCATAAAAAAAAAAGAATTTTCAAATTTGATTTCATGGTGACTAAATGCATATCATTACAAAATGGGATTTTGCATTATTAACTTTCTTAAAAATTTTTTTGATATCATATTTCTGAGCCTATGTTATAAATGTCATTTTACATCTGTAAAAATGTAATTAGGAGCATTATTTTTACCACCCATTTCTCCTTGCACATAAAACAGCTAATAAATATCAAAATTATTACCCTTTCCGATTATAGTAAATACTCCAGAGACAATATATGAAAATTATTTTTATTTTGGTACAGGCATTAATTGTGTACATCTCAGCACCCCCTATGGTAGAGAGGCTTTTTTAGACAGACAGTGACATGAGGGCACCATGATCATCATCACGGAAACGCAGAGGACAGTCCGACGATCTGAGGAAGAGAACAACACACCTCTCTGTGTATTTAGACTTTGATCATTTGTTCAACCTGGAAACGTCACATACACCAGAAGTCTAAGTGAGCATCCAACGACAGCAAGGTATCAAACGGCGTGACATTTTATTGTGGTTTCGGTTTCAGTGCAGACTTGGTCATTCCATTTTATTATTTTTTTTTGTGGAGAGTTAAAAGGAGTCAACATTCTTACAACCATGCTCCTCTATATAAAGTGGCAATAATAAGCACAGTACATGCCAAAGCACAGCTGCCCGATACATGACTACTGAGTCAGTCTCTATTCAAGAAGGAGAAGGGGGAAAAAAAAAAAAAGGCCGGCTGACCACAGCCATGACGGCTAGCTCTAACTGGAGCAGCTGACGGTAAACCACATGTGCATTGAAAAAAGCACCAGTCAACATCATATCCTAGGCCAAAAAGTTACAAGATAAAAAAATGCAAAGGCATTAAGGGAAATGTAATTAATGGAGACTCGTGATTGTGCTCGTTTATCAAAAATCGTGTTATAATCCGTGCCAGGAGCTACTATAAAGGGCAGTAATAGTTCCCAGGCACAGAAAATATGAAGCACAACCATCACAATCTAAAAACCAAAAAAATCCCATTATTTAATTCTATTCTTCTGACACTTAATTCATCTGGCTAAGCACAAAGTAAAACGAACAGAATATAGTCAACAGAAATGATGGCACCAGAAACGATTGGTCTTGAGAGAGGAATTGGAAAACGATATCAGCACTGACGAGAGTAGGATACAACCAAAACTTCTCACAAGTCTCACAACCGAACTCAAACTCAAGGAATTATTTCATCCAGACAGACAGAAAGACGTCCTGCGCATGCCTAAGTCAGGACGCGTTTCCCCACAATTGAAAGAGAGGTCGTTACTATCTACCGAGGGGTTGCGATGGCGTTCGCAGGCCAGTCCGAAGGGGCAGGCAGTGAAACGGTTGACAACTCACAGACAAAAGGCGAACAAACTCAAGTAAGTACTGTACGTTCATAACTAGCAAAGTGAGGACAGAGTCTGAGCGCAGCCGTATCGCGGCGCCGGATGCTCGGATTCTTCCACGCTTAAGTAAAAGTGGTCACAATTCTCCTCCACTTCCTTGCGGTTTCCGCTCACCTCCATCCCCTCCCGATTCAACCTTTAAAAACTCACTCGCACGCATACGTAAAAGCCCACCGCTTGCACACACTGGCATCAGTTTAAGTGTTTTCAATATGAAACAATTTACACACTGAAGTCAGATTCTAACAGTTAGGAGGCCCTGCCCAACCCCGGCTATCGCTCTCTCTCTCTCTCCGCAGAAGGAGAGAGAGATAAGGAAAGGAAGAGAGAGGAGGATGGAGGGAACATGCTCGATGCTCAAGAGCGGCAGTATGGAGCCTTGTGATGTCATCGCACTCTCTGCTTCACGTGTTTTTGCAGCAGCTCTACTTCAGAACAAGGTGAAATCCATCAGTGGTGTCATCTGAGGAAGAGCAAAAGTCATAGAGATGATGTGGAGAACGAGAAAAGCATTTTTAATGAAACTTTTTGGTGTTATTTGAAAATGTTTCACCTTGTATTGTGCTGACGATGAAACTGCTCTCGTCGGGGAAGTTATAAACCATCTGTAAGCGAAAAAAGATTATCTTATATATAATCAGGATATATTTAAGTTACTAAGGTCTTGTTCATGCTACACAGTCATCTGATTTGTTTTTCCAAAGGGAACTTTTGTAAGTGATTCAATTATATTGGTTTGTTCAAACAATGTAGTCAATATCATTATACAATTAGTAATTACTTTTATAATAAAATATAATACAGTAGCTGTCAATGTTGACAGCTGACATTGGCTTTGTAAGAATGTATTTTTTTGTTATTAGCAAAAATAAATAAATTGTAGCCTGTCTTACTAAATCCTATTATTTATATGATGTACACTACAGCTCAAAAGTTTGGGATCAGAAATTAATACTTTTATTCAGCAAGGACACATTAAATTGATCAAAAGTGACATTAAAAGGCATTTATAATGTTACAAAAGATTTTTATTTCAAATAAATGCTGCTCTTTTGAACTTAATATTCAAAGAATCTTGAAAAAAAAAATTTTTTCACAAAAATATGAAGCAGCACAACTGTTTTCAACATTGATAATCAGAAATGTTTCTTAAGCAGCAAATCAGAATATTAGGATTATTTCTAAAGGATCATGTGACACTGAAGACTGGAGTAATGATGCGGAAAATTCAGCTTTGATCACAGGAATAAATTACATTTTAAAATAGAAAACAGTTTTAAATTTAATAATATTTCACAATATCACACTTTTTACTGTATTTTTGAACAAATAAATGCAGCCTTGGTGAACAGAAGAGACTTCTTCCAAAAACATGTATGTATGTATGTATGTATGTGTATATATATATATATACACACACACACACACACACATATATTATGTCACTTTCTATTGGTTCATGCTGTTCCAACAATGCATGATGTTTCTCACTGACATGACCCACTTACTCATGGCAAATGAGAACAGAACAAAAAAAGTCCACAATGAAGTGTGTTTTATCTGTGGCATGATGCAAAACATTATTCAAATGAGCCTACATGGTTGGCCAACTTATTAGCGCCACCTGATAACAGGAAAAGAGAAGAGATTGTTTCAGGCTGCTGTCAGAATCTCTGAAGCAGGTCAGTGTTTACCTGGTCACTGAGTAGTATGTGTATCCCTGTCGGCCCCTGTTTGTAGACTTGGTTGATGTGGACCAGTGGCAGCGCCAAGACACTGGAGATTTTCCTAGTAAGCTCACAAGCGGTCATCTCCTCAAGGTAAAGAGCATGGTAAACTAAACACAAACACAGACACGCTTTAAAACAATACCAATGATGATAGAGGATTGAACATTTCACAGGAGAAAACCTAAATTATTATTACCGTGTAACAAGGACACAAAAATAAAGTGTTGCCCAATTTTACATTAGGCTGTGATGCTATGTGATAAAACAATAGTAAAAGTATTTTTCGACTCAACAAAACCATCTGTGAATGTCTGCAGAATTCATACTTTTAGACTTACAGTAATTAGGTAACCTGATTATTTTCTTGGTAAATGGGTTTTGGTCTGACCACAGAGGTTAAACTGTGCTAAGTCTGTTATTAGAAGTGGCTGTAGAGAGAACGGTGTCGGATGTGAGTTGTGGTCTTGTTGCTGTCAAGTCACATTTATTTATATAGTGCTTTATACAATACATCATACGTTTAAAGGGTTAGTTCACCCAAAAATGAAAATTCTGTCATTACTCACTCACCCTCGTGTCGTTCCACACCCGTAAGACCATCATTCATCTTCAGAACACAAATTAAGATATTTTCGATAAAATCCGATGGCTCAGTGAGGCCTCTATTGACGGCAAGATAATTAACACTTTCAATGCCCAGAAAGCAACTAAAGACATATTTAAAACAGTTCATGTGACTACAGTGGTTCAACCTTAATGTTATGAAACGACGAGAATACTTTTTGTGCAGCAAAAAATAAATAAATAAATAAAAAAAGAAACGATTTTATTCAACAATATCTAGTGATGGGCGATGTCAAAACACTGCTTCATGAAGCTTCACTAATCTTTTGTTTCGAAACAGTGGTTCGGAGTGTTTATCAAACTGCCAAAGTCACGCCCCCCAGTGGTGAACCATTTAAATTTCCAAACACTTATGACTTAAGGAAGCCTCGTTTACAGGAAATCACGTGACACTGGCAGTTTGATACACGCTCCGAACCACTGATTCGAAACAAAAGATTCGTAAAGCTTCGAAGCTTCATGAAGCAGAGTTTTGAAATCGCCCATCACTAGATATTGTTGAATAAAGTCATTATTTTGTTTTTTTTGGCACACAAAAAGTATTCTCGTCGCTTCATAACATTAAGGTTGAACCACTGTAGTCACATGAACTGTTTTAAATATGTCTTTAGTAGCTTTCTGGGCATCTGAAAGTGTTAATTATCTTGCTGGCAATGCAGGCCTCACTGAGACATTGGATTTTATCAAAAATATCTTAATTTGTGTTCCAAAGATGAACGAAGGTCTTACGGGTGTGGAACGACATGAGGGTGAGTAATAAATGACAGAATTTTCATTTTTGGGTGAACTACCCCTTTAATGTTGATTTCTGTGTCAAATGTCAGTTGTTATTGTGTTTTGTTTCAGTGGTCAGCATGAGGAAGATATTGTTTTTTTCACATTGTGGCTTTTGCTGCATGTTTATCATTTAATAGTTTGGGTTAGGTAAGATTTTTTAAATGTTTATTAAAGTCTCTTATGCTCACCAGTTCACTGACTTGTGCTCATCATGCATTTACTGAACCAAAAATACAGTAAAACTGTGAAATATTATTACAATTTAAAATAACAGTTTTCTATTGTAATATATTTTAAATGTAATTTATTCCTGTGATCAAAGCTGAATTTTCAGCATCATTACTCCAGTCTTCAGTGTCACATGATCCTTCAGAAATCATTCTAATATGCTGATTTGATGCTCAAGAAAAATTTCTGATTATTATTAATGTTGAAAACAGTTGTGCTGCTTCATATTTTTGTGGAAACTGACTTTTTTCAGGATTCTTTAATGAAAAGAAAGTTCAAAAGAACAACATTTATTAGATATAGATATTTTTTTTTTTTGGTAATTTAATGCATGCTTGCTGAATAAAAGTATTACTTTCTTTAAAAAAAAAAATCTTAATTACCCCAAACTAGTTTGTCTCTTATGTCTGTCCAACAATTTTCAAACAGTTTAAATACTGTAATATAATAGCCGAATGTGTAACGCTTATGCTCAAATACCTTCAAATTCAGTAATCATTAGAAAAAGGTTCATTAATGTTAATTAGTTTAACATTCCCAACTGATGCCATTTAATGTCACCGATGTAAAAAAAAAAAAAAAAAGTGTCAGCTTATGGTTTTCACATCATGTGTTATATAGTGCATTGGGAAAAGGAAGTGAACACATTTCTGTTCATCAATGACAGTACTTTGTTGAAAGTTCATTATGATTGATCAAGCAATTCTGTGTTGCTGAATGATGCTGCACTGCAAAACAACAGATGCTCAGCGATTCTGGTGTGTTAGGAATGGATGTGTAAGTTTCAAGAATTGATATTTATATACCAGGTATGGATGTTGGACTGCTGTGTTCGCCGTTTTTGCAGTGGCCCCGTTTCCCCAGCAGAGGGCTCTCGCTCTGAGACGCTTCCAGAGACACGTAGACCGTGAGTCTGGGACGCACCGCTCTGTACAGGAACACAAACAAACACACTGAATTCTTCAGTTCACGCTTTTATAATTGTAAAAGAGTTATATTTAGCATCACTCTTTTTTTATTGTACCTTGATTTAAGTGCATTGTAGAGTCTGATTCCATCAGCTGCTCCACAAATTTGGACTAAATCCTCACGAGTTAATTTCAGTAGATCAGAACCTAAGACGGGAAAACACTCATATCAAATCAGTCTCATTATTAACTACTTTTAGTTTAATGTTGAGTGTCTGTTAGGGCTGAGTATAGACATTTCACTATAGTGATTAAATTCTGATTCAGAAACTCCCGATGCCACTAAATTCCAATTCTGATTCAGTCTGATTTGAGATTTCTGTTGAAATGTAAATTTTGCTTATCTCTGAAAGAGATTCTCTCATTCTCTAATTATACAGGCAAGTGTTTCAGACTGATTCACACTGGTAACTCGTCTTTTTGAACCATTCATTAAAAGATCCAGTTCATATGAGTCATTTGTTTGTGAATCAGAATATGTTTGTTTTTACGTACAGCTCGTCAGCACAGCTAAAAATCGATATCAGGATCACAAAAGGAGACAGATATTTTTACCCAGCCCTAGTGTAGTTTAATTTTTGCAACAAAAACTGTTCATGTGCATGTGTAAATACCTGAGAAATGGGTGAAAATACGACTGTATGAGTTGAATCTGTTCTTAAGGAGCCACTTCTGTGTGTCCTGTATAGAGGCTGTGGGACTCAGAGACTGCAAAAAGTTCACAGATTTAATTATTTTCATTTTAAAGGTGTAATTGCAATTTAAGGTGCAATTTAACATGCATGTAGTACTTTTTTTAACAATTATGCACGTCCATATCAGATTTAGGGCCAGATTTACTAACAGCTTGTACCAGCGCAAACCCTCATTTGGCTTTAAAAAAAAACTGAGCTTCTGTGTTTGTGTTCTTTAATTTGTGCATTGTAAGTAGATCAGCTGCAGAACTATCCACTTCCATCGGTGCTTTTATGGGATTGCGGTCTCATGCTAGTTTAGTAAATCTGGCCCTAAACCTTCAGTTACATCAGTAGCCTAATAAAAGCTGATTTAGCTCTGGTCAGATGCAACATAAAAATGCATCTTTAAGGCAAAATAGTAAAAATATGATATACACTAACCTCCACAGACATGAGGCTACCAAGATCCCCTTGGTGGTTAGGTGAAGAGGACTCACTAAAAACAAAAGTAAAAGCATTAGACTATGTATAACTGTGGTTGATGGCACACTGTAAAGAAAACACAGAGAGCTTCATGAGTGTGTCACCTGTCTGGTACTGTGCTGCTAGTGCTGTAGGTGTTTGTGCTGGAGGTGAAGGTCGGTGTAGCTGCTGTATTGGGGTTGACGTACGCATTATCTGGCCATGGAGAGCACTACAATGGGAGAAAGAGAGATATGCGAGAAGTCAAAGATGATCCTAAATAAAAATGTTAGTGTAGAGCTCTGATGTCAGACAACCTGGCTAGGGCTGCCCCCGACAAAAGATTTTTCTATTCGACTGGTGGTCGTTGATTTAAGCCATTAGTCGCATGTTTATAATATTAATTTATGTGTAATATTATATATTATATGTAACATTGAGCCTTTAAAATATCAATTCTGTGTCAGAAAAAAAAGAAAGGAGAACATTTTAATAATTTATTAATAAACTAGTGTTTTCTGAGTCAGTGTCGGCTGCAAAGATGAAGTTTACGACGCCGACTCTCATCTCCGCAATATTGTGGATGTGTCTATAGACAGAAATGCACGTTAAGTTAAACATCATGCAGTAAGTGTGGTACTAATTTACCTTGCACACTCCACACGAACACTTGGATAGTGCACATTTATCTAGGGGTGCATCTCAATCAGCTCCCTAGGTCATGAATCAGTATATAGTGTACACAAATTTCGGCACTGGTAAGTACAGTAGGGACCCTGGCTCAATACACATTGGGATACTGATAGTGACATGACAATGTCCTTGTTAAGATTGCACCGGCGGATAGAGGGCAGAAGTGATGAGGGAAACCGCTGAGTAAGGTTTGAGTGGTGCCACACGGGGAAAGTCACACAATAAATGTGCAATAAAAAGTAAAATAAACAAAAACTGTACAATATTTACAATATATAACAAGATCAGCTAAATCCAAAGATCTGATCTACGTATACAGTAAGCTCAAACACCACATACTACAAACAGCACTTCCCACTACTAGTATTCTGTACTGCGTTTCTGGAGCCATTTTATCGGCTTGACTCCTCCCGTACCATTTTAAAGGCATGTATACTTCACATACACACACATACCGGCCGTGGTAACGATCTGTCCATTATTGAGTTCGTTTTCTGCAATCAACACAACTCATCAACTAACGTTGGGTTGACTATTAGGGGGCAGCCCTAGACCCGACACACACTGATGAAGGAGACTGATCTACAAGCAAATATGGACAACATTTTGGAGTCTGGTATGAGTGAACTGAACACAGCAGAGGTGAGTGGGTGCTTACACTTCCTCTCTTGCTTTTGGCGATGGAATCTCCACAGTCTGCAGGAAGTGTCCGCTTGCTGGATTTCTTTAGCTCATGTTCCACAGCCTCCTCAATCACAGGCTCCAATCGAGTCTACGCAAACACACCCAAGTGAACACATTAGTCAAACAGACACACATGTATATTTGAATCAAGTTAAAAGAGAACAAAGGCTGCTTCCGAAATCGCATACTCTCTTTGCATACTTCACGACCGCTAACAAGCATGTTCAATATAGTACGAGTGTGTGTAGTATGAATGTAATCCGGAAGTCATTATCATGTGACCTACCAGCGTCAGTTGCGTCACTTCACTGTCATTCACAAATCCTCTCCCGTGGCCTCATGGGATAGTAAAGTGTCCATTGCATGCACACTTCAGAAGAAGTAGGTCACCCGTGTACTTTTCACCTACTCTTTTATGAGTACTGTGAATTCAGATATGCTTCTTTTGTGACTTACTGTTTTTTGCCTACTATATAGTAGGGAAGTATGCCATTTCGGATGCAGCCAAAGTCTTTTTTAAAAATTAAATACCTAAAAAAAAAAAACAGTTTTCTGTGTTTTGGCATTCTTCCTACTGAAACAGGAAGTTCAGGAAAAACATCCTTTCTTTTTTTTTTTAAACAGCCGATTTATGCGTCACAGCCATGAATCGTGATTTGCTACTTGCTACATACAGGTGCTATAAGCGGTATATGTTCTTACTCTAAAAAGTTTCAATCCTATAGAAATTAATAGTATTTAAACTATGTTTAAAATGATGTACTTTGACATTAGGGATGACAGTGAGGAAATTTTCACACTGGTAAATACCAGATAACACCGGGGGATTGGGGGGTGGAGCTATTGTATATAATTCGCATGCATTAGTATGCGGGGAATTGAAATCGCTTTTGAATGCGCACTCGCTTTTGAATTCACGATCACGCGTACTCTGGCGGTACTGACCGCACATTTTACAAGATAAGATATTTGTCAATGACGCTCAGGATCTGTTACGCACCAAATCCTCTGTCCATCGTCCTGTCAGTCATCTCTTCTTACTCTCATCATGTGAAATCTGACTCCTGCTGCACTGTGCTGCGACTCTGCAGCTCGTGCTGTATATGGAGCAGAGATGCTTTCAGTTTATAATTGTAGTGTCGATTGTCCAACTGAACTAAATTATTTTTGTCTATTAAAAAGCAAATGGCAGTGGCGGCGATGGGCAAATAATGTAATTGGTGTACGAACACCATGTAACACCGACTATCGCAGCAAGCCTTTCTGACATAAGATGAAGACTCCAGTCAGTTTATTTTAGGCCTCAGATATTAAATTCGACATAAGGTGATTCCCGCCATATGCTGACTGTAACATGACCAGCTAAATACTATTCACTTTATCTCAGCAACTCATTATCAGACGGGTGACAAAAACATCTATGAATAGGCTATTTCTACAATCAGTAGCCAACACTTTTTTATGCGATTCTACATCCACACCAATAGGTGTCAGTGTAAAGTCCAAGATCACTGTCATATCATTGTGTAGGAAAACAAACAAGCCAACAAAACGTTACTTAAATATTCTTGCCTCTGACAAAATAGTGGTATCATAAGAGGGCTGGTATTTCTCTTTCTCCTGCGCAGTCCGTTTCTCCATCTTCTCTCTGTCCGTTTTTTGTTTTCTGTCTGCTCCCTTTGGCTGTTTATAGCAAGATATGAAACACTTCAGTGCATCCTGAAGACTTCAATGTCACATTAATGATTCAAAACAAGCTTTCTAACAACATAATCATTCAGTATAGTAAAAATAAGGGGGTATGAATTCAAACCTGAGGTCTGTAACCAAATATACATTTCCTTGTATTTGATGCATGCTTGCATGCATGTGACGTCACCTTAAAGACTTTGATCTGGCAGCTGGCAGAGTGCAGGTGCTCAGTATATTCTCCGCTTTCATTTTGTTTAAAGGTGTCGATCTGGATCCGGAATGGAACTCCTTTCTCTCCGCCATGTTTCCGCGGGGTGAACTCTGTACTGATGCAATGAACCTTCAACGAGAGCAGGAAGGAAAGAAAGATAATTAATGTGGAGCACATGATCGCTTCCTGGAGCAGCTTTGAGATTATCTTTGGCATGCATTGCATTATTTCTGCACAGATCAGTTTTTAATCAACTTGAATGATATTCATATTTTTGAAACTTGATCAGATGCTTCCAGGGTCAAGAGATAATGTCAGTGGCCCAAATCAGACACTCTCCAACATGTCTGGGACATTAAGATCTCAGACATGCCCAACTCTGTTGGCACAACATCTGCGTAGCTCCTTTGAATGTGAGAGAGATTTCTGGCCAATGAGAGGCATGCTCTATTCATTAGCTACACCAAACAGCTGTGGGTATCTTGACAGCGAGCACTAAAATTGACCTGAACAATATGCACCAGTAAATGTCTAACTGCATATTGATGTGCTTATACTTAGTAATATTATACAGGTGCATCTTGCATAAGGAAGTCAAGCAGACAGCGAATGGATATTATTCAACCAATAGCATTTAATGTCCAGAATATGACTGCAACATTACCAAATCAGTCTAGATATCAATGTCAGTTAAAATTTCACAATTCTGAATACTAATTTCCACCACAGCAAAAAATAACACTGATATAGAATAATAATAATAGTTGCTTTTTGTTTAACTTGTGGTATTGTTGTTCGATTAATATTATAATTAGGGCTGTCAATTTATAATTTTTAACGCATTTAATGCACTTGCCCCGCCCCAGACCCATGTAGGTCATCTGACATTTCATACAGTTGATTGATGACGAATATGATGCAGGGCAACAACTCACTATGTGAAGGAGCCTATAAAATGCAGTCAAAAAATTATCTAAAATTCAAGATATTGGGGCAAAAATGCCCCTGTTTGAGTTGTCGTCTCATATTTAGATCATATGTGTTAAGAAATATCACACGAGTAACGAGTGCAGTATTACACGAGTGCAGTTTTTGACCCAAATATAATGAGTGCAAATGCGATAGCATTTTATTCAACCGTTCAGTAAATAATAAGTTAATATTGTGTTATTTTAGACACAATATTGTCTGTTTTGTTCAATTTTGCCAATGAAACAGAACAAAACAAGTGAAACCAATGATTCAGTGGACCATTCATAAAAGACTTGTTGGACTTGAAGCAGCGCAAAACAGAGCCGTCTGATCTCTACTTTACTGTCATACACCGATCATTCTGTGTAGCACCGCTTCAAGTCCAACAGGCCTGAACCATTTACTTCACTTCCGAATGAATCAGCCGTTTGAATGAATTGAATGAATGACTTAATCATTAAGACATTTACCGCCACCTACTGGCAGGTTTAGTTTCTTATTTAGAGTCTAATTTTATTTAAAAATTAATTTCATATTTCCATATTAATTAAAAAAAAAAAATTACAGGTATAGTTCACCCAAAAATGAAATTTCAGTCATCATTTACTCAACCTCAAGGTCCAAAAGTTCATGTGTAATAACAATGTTGAATCAAATAAAATATTTCTTTCTGAGGCTACTTTTTGTAAGGTCTGCTTGATGCTTTACACAATAATGACTTAAACACAATAATGACTTAAAATTATCTTTTGGGTTAAAGTCTCAAATGTTAAATTGTAATTCACATCATGTAATTAATTAGATTAAAAAAAATTTAATCGCTTGACAGCCCTAATTATAATACATTACAATATTGTACGTATATTATAATAAAACAGTCAGAGGTCTATTGGAATTACAATGCAAAGCCTAATGCAGTTATTCTGACACAACTGATTTTTTTTGTCCCGCATGTTTTCATTTACAAATAGACAAGTCCTAAATTGTGTCAAATTTGCTGTAAAATAGTGTCATTTTCAGCTGTTGATTTCCTTGTTGATTATCTACAGGTCTATGCAGAAAAATATTATGTATAATGTTGCGAGTTGCAACAAGCAAGATGTAAACAGCAAGATATAAAACATTTTGTCCTCTGCCTCAAACTATTGGGTAACAACATTTCAAACTGAAACACTGTAGTGTTTCTTTAAAGTCACCATGAAATCAAAAATCTTTTTTTTAATGGAATATTGTAGTATTTATTATGAATGATTTATCCATGTGCATAATAATTTAAAATCATGTGCCCTCATTTAATCAAAATAATCTTCTCTTCTCTGATGACATGTTTACTGGCATGAGGGCGGGGCAAGCTGTCACTCAAATGACATCCACCAATAGCAAACCACAACCACCCAATCAATAGAGTGCTGTAGGGATGACGTCAAAACCCGGAAGGTGAATGGTTCCCTTGAGATTTTCCCATGGGGTTTTATAATTTATGAGTAAAATAAGGTCTGTGGTAAACATAAGTTGACGATACTTAAGTTTTATTATTTTACTCATAAACTGAACAACCCTGTTATAAAAACCCAGAGGAAAATCTCAACGGAATAAGTGGAGAATCAGTCTTCCGGGTTGTGATGTCATCCCAGCAGCACTCTATTCCCCACAGACAAAATCAAGTCCCTCCCTACATTTTTTATTGTTCAAGAAGCCGTTTCATTCAGATATGAGTCATAATAGGGAAGGAAAGACTATTGAAACTTCCGTTTCATGACGACTTTAGCATTTAAACTACCACAACATGACAGCTCGTTTGTGGTTTGATCTTAAATTCAGGGCAAAGGAGAAATTTTGCGAGTGTTTTTGTGTACCTGAACAAACACAGACGCTCGCTTGGAAAGATCCCACAGGAACTCTGCGGCGTTTAGCTGTGACGCGTGTGTGTGGGGCTCGGTGATGCCAACTGACATGGGGATATCTGTAACAGACACATGACGCACAGTAAAAACTCCCTCTCCTGAGGCTTTATGCTGCTTTGAAACGCTTATCCTGATGAAACAAAAATGATGGAAGCAAACTAATGTAATCACACAACAAGCTCTCACCGATGTCGAGGAGGCGGTCGCCAGGCCGATTCCATTTCCAGCCCTCCAGCTGCTGATGCTCCATGTACTGAAGCCTTCGGTCATGGAAAACCACCCTAACTAAACTCTATAATTCACCCCAAACCAAACACACACAAACACAAAACCATCAGGACAAGCAGCACTCTTAAAGAGCCATACACCACACCAGTCCTTCCTGCACCGCTGAATCTACAGCACCGCGGCAAAAGACTGTAGACTGATTTTGATGTTATAAAAAACATAATGTAAAAACGTCCACTGCATCTTCACATGCTGCACTCAAAAACAAACATACACCAAGACTTGTGGTTGATTCAGTGAAGGATTCCTCAGACTGATTCAAAACAGTAATTTGTGATGTGATTCATTAAAAGAACTGACTCCTAAGAGTCATTTGTTCATGAATCAGACTTGATTGTTTATGTAGGAGGCAAGCAAAGGCAACGCAAGAAAAATATTGTCTATTTACCATTCAAAAGTTTGGGGTGAGTAAGATTTCTGTTTTCAAAGAAAATATTTTTATTCAGAATTCTTGCGTTAAAGGGTTAGTTAACTCAAAAATGAAAATTCATGGGTTTGGAACGACATGAGGGTGAGTAATTAATGACAGAATTTTTCATTTTTCGGTGAACTAACCCTTTAATTGCATAAATTGTTGACAGTAAAGACATTTATAATGTTACAAAATATTTCTATTTCAAATAAATGCTGTTCTTTTGAACTTTCAACATGGAAATTAATAAGAAATGATTATTGAGCAGCAAATCAGCATATTAGAATGATTTCTGAAGGATCATGTGACACTGAAGACTGGAGTAATGATGCTGAAAATTCAGCTTTGATCACAGGAATAAATTAAATGTTTAAATATATTCAAACAGAAAACAGTTACTTTAAATAGTAATAATATTTCACACAATTACTGTTTTTACTGTATTTTTCATCAAATAAATAAACTTAAGAGACAATAGTGTATTTTTTTTTCCAATTCACATTTTTTTCTTAATTGGTTAGCAATTTTTAATGATCATATTTACAGATAAATGGCATCCAACAATGCCACAACACTGTTCACAAATAATTAAGTATTTTAATGTGGTGCTTCCATAAATTGTGTTGAAATTTTTGTGTATTAATCAATGAAATATTAGTCTTAAAACGCAGCCATTCACTTTCAGAGGTTTGTGAACCATTTAGCTATTATAAAATAAAAAAACAGAAATCAATCAATAAATAAAACATTTTTGAATAATAAAAAAAAAAACACTTAAATCTAAAAATAATCAGTATCATATTGGTCATAAACATATTGGCTGATCTTTATTTGTATTATTTAGCGAAACACTTTTTTTCTGACCAAATTCAACTGAGACTGCAAACTCTTAACTTGAGTTAAATATAATGTTGTTGTCCGACAGAAACCTTGTATCTCCTTATTTTGTAATTTTTATTTTATTTCATAAATCATTACTATTGGTCACCCTTTACGTCTATCTGTGGGTTTAGCAAATTTTTAACCAATGAAAAGTATTAAAAAGAGCTTGTGACTAAACCTCATAACTCCATTGGATCCTCAAACTGTCAGTCAAACCTCAAAACTCCACCCACCTCTATTGTGAATGAAGTGCTGCACATTTTTTGGAGCATCTCTGATTGTTAGCAAAGCATTTATGCAAGGGTAAATAAACAACTGGTTGAAGTACAGAATTTTCTTTTCTCTAGAAACACTATATAAAGATGTTTTAAGTATTTGAGGAGCAGAGAAGAGTGTTTTAGTCTAGCATTTGTCGTCGAGAATACGGTCCTAAACAGCCTGTGTGAAGCACTTCATCTTTTATAACATGAGATTTTGGTCAAATGACAAAAAACTGAGCGCCCACATAGCTATGATCAACTTCATAACCTGTAAGTTGATGAAAATGTAATGCTAATGTAATTATTATGATGGCCAAAACACACATATGTCTGACATTCGCTGGTCAAAAACCTTTTGAGCTTGACTTTGGTGAAATGTTAATAATATAATGACACGTGCAAGTGTTTGAACATATATAAAGCCACGATATTAACTTAGAGTGTTTATTTAAAAAACACAGTGCTTTTTTCATTTCCTGAAAAGCAGCGGTTTTGGACATACAAGGCCTCCGCCCAACAGCGATAATCTATTTAGCCACAGCGCTGTAGATTCACTGGTGCAGGAGATGCCACACCACACAAAACCACAAGCACACTGCAATGACAAAACTCAATCTCTCACCTTCACAGTTTTGTTGTTGAGTTCAGGCATCTCCCCTATTTTCCTGTTATCAAGCAATCGGATCTCATAAGACTGGCCTACATGGGAGGGGAAAGTGTGTTATAGAAGACCTTCTGTGTGTTCTTGCAAAGATAGAAAAAGAAACGTCAGGTCCTGAAAACCATACCCTGGTTTAGGTAGGTGAGCGTCTCCTCGTGCAGTTTCACAGCAGGGGAGGTGGCGGCACACAGCACGTACTGAAACGGAGGATTCTTGGTGTCAGACTCCACAGGGACGCTAACATCTTCCTGCTTAAAGATGGGCAGAGCCAACACATCACTGAGAAACAAAGACAGACACACAGAGAAACAGAAGTTATGAAACGGTGAATTATATCGGTTAGGACCACAGACCCTTTCTAGTCAGCATGGCTGTCATGGAAACAGGTATATGGGGAGCCCCCCCACCTGTTTTCACCTATAGACACTTTAAAAACCACACTGACACACATGATCGCTGAACCACAAACAGAGAGCAAATGTTCTCATCAGACTACTGGGAAATGAAAGTAAAAAGGAGGTCACAAATCTATGGATTTACAAACATATATTAATACACTACTGTTTAAACGTTTGGGGTCAGTACAATTTAAAAAAAATAAATAAATTAATACCTGGATTCAGCAAGGACGCATTAATTATGACAAGTAAAGACATTTATAACAAAATATTTCTATTTCAAATAAATGCAGTTCCTATTCATCACAAAAATATTAACTGTTTTCAACATTGATAATAATAAATAATAAGCATATTAGAATGATTTCTGAAGGATCATGTGACACTGAAGAGTGGAGTAATGATGCTGAAATTCAGCTTTGATCACAGGAATAAATTACACCTTAAAATATAGTAAACAGTTATTTTAAATGGTAATAATATTTCAAAATACTGCTGTTTTTACTGTATTTTTTATTAAATAAATGCAGCCTTGGTGAGCATTCAAAAACACTGTGCGTCAAAAAAATTAATAATTAAAGTGTCCCTATTACGCTATTTTTAAAAGTTCCTAATTTTGTTTTGGAGTCTCCTACAATAGGTTTACACGCATCCAAGGTCAAAAACACTTTAATTTACTCATAATATACATTGCACATCACCTCATTTCTCAGAGTCTGAAAATGGTTCGTTCGAAGATTCAGTCTTTCTAAACCCCCCCTTTTTAAGAGCCTGCTCTGCTCTGATTGGTCAGATGGCCCAGCCTGTTGTGATTGGTCAACCGCTTACAGTGTGAGTCAGAAATGAAACGCCTATTACTATATCTGAATTTCAGCTCTGGAGAGATCCTCAGCACTTGATACACAGTGAAACGATATCAACAGGAACATTAGTTGGTTTTCCGTATCAATTCCAGCTCCTCATCAAAGTGGATTTGCAGCACAGAAATCAGCGTCTTCTCAACATACCGACAACACGAACCAAACTCTTCTTCCAGTGGACAACAACTACAGTGTTTGAGGGCGGGTCAAAGTAGACGCTGTTCACGGGCAGCCAATGAAGACCATAGGCTGGCATTATGCAAATTTGTTAGTTACACTGTTACATAGGTATGTAACAGGAAGTGAGAATTGTATTGCTAATTACTCATTTTGTCAGTTCAGAATCGATTCTTTCTTTAAGGAGAAAATAACTTTATTTGTCGTGCACTTTGATCTTTAAAACTTTGCAGAGCTTTTACATTCACAAACATTTAAAATACACACTGTATGAAAGGTAATATTCGAAGCAGCATAACTGGGGCACTTTAACAATAAACAATTATTTTACACAATATTTTACTCAAACATTCGAGGGTAAATAAATTCTGGCATGACTCCAGGCTTAAGACTTCTCTCCCACACTCACACATGTACGGGCGGTATCAGGCCGGTGCAGCGACATCTAAAGACGCTGAGTCAG
This sequence comes from Mylopharyngodon piceus, assembly GCA_039654765.1. Classification (NCBI taxonomy): domain Eukaryota; kingdom Metazoa; phylum Chordata; class Actinopteri; order Cypriniformes; family Xenocyprididae; genus Mylopharyngodon; species Mylopharyngodon piceus. The sequence goes on along the minus strand of CM077448.1, from coordinate 14,243,524 downwards.
TTAGCTGGCAGTATGCTTGACATGACGTGACGTTTGTAACCGTGCGGCCCGCAGGATCCCTCCTGCCCACCAATCTGCAAGTGTTTTCTGAAATATGAGCAGCTAGACTGTAACATTCCGTTCCACAGCTGCTCATTCCACATGATCGCAAGTTAATCAGCATCTCACAACCTCATTCACCTCAACACGAAAACGTCACATTAGCCGCCTGTCACAGGACTGACTTACAGATACTGTGAGAAAATGATAAGCATATCTCCATGATATCTGGATATTGAACCCTGTTCATTGAAAACACCTGCAAATGCAGAAGATGATGCAGTCATAACTGCAAGTAACATTCCTGTCCATATTTCCTAAAACTTCAATGGCTTATGCCACCAAAAGAAATATAATGGCAGCTGACATGAAAACTGCCACAACCTGCAGTGTAATATGCTATAGTTCATTTACAGAATTAGTTCACTTCAGAATTAAAATTTCTTGATAATTTACTCACCCCCATGTCATCCAAGATGTTTATGTCTTTCTTTCTTCAGAAATTAAGGTTTTTGAGGAAAACATTCCAGGATTTTTCTCCATATAGTGGACTTAAACAGGGTTCAACAGGTTGAAGGTCCAAATGTCAGTTTCAGTGCAGCTTCAAAGGGCTCTACATGATCCCAGACAAGGAATAAGGGCCTTATCTAGCGAAACGATCGGTCATTTTCTAAAAAAAATTAAATTTATATACTTTTTAACCACAAATGCTCGTCTTGCACTGCTCTGCGATGCGCCACGCATTACGTAATCATGTTGGAAAGGTCACGCGCGACGTAGGCAGTACCGAGCAAGTGTATACAAAGCAAACGTGCAAAGTCTAAGTCAAACATCCTTTACAAAAAAAGGTAAAACAACGATGTCAGACGATTTTGAAGTTGGAGGAAAAAATTAGATGTTTTCGAGTTTTTCGCCCCAACCATGGTACTTCCGCCTACGTCATGCGTGACCTTTCCAATGTGATTACGTAATGCGTGGCACATCGCAGAGCAGTGCAAGACGAGCGTTTGTGGTTAAAAAGTATCTTTTTTTCTTTTAGAAAATGACCGATCGTTTTGCTAGATAAGACCCTTATTCCTCGTCTGGGATCATGTAGAGCCCTTTAAAGCTGCACTGAAACTGACATTTGGACCTTCAACCCATTGGTCCCTGTTGAAGTCCACTATATGAAGAAAAATCCTGGAATGTTTTCTTCAAAAACCTTAATTTCTTTTTGACTGAAGAAAGAAAGACAAACATCTTGGATGACATGGGGGTGAGTAAATTATCAGGAAATTTTAATGCTGAAGTGAACTAATCCTTTAAAATGTCTGAAAATTAATAAATAGCAGCCACGGACACTTTCCCTTATACTATTCCCTTTTCATGTAGGCTTTAACCTAAAAGTCTGGACAGGTTGTGCCTCAACTACCCATAAACACTGTCTGGTCGACGACCCTAATGCCAATAGAGCACCATGTCAACTGCAAATCTGCAGGGTGCTGGAAGAGCAGCAAGAAACTTGATATCACAGGGGGAGAGCATGTGAACAGCTTTCTTCCTCCAGTCTCACACTACAGCACTCCCACCAACACCCAACAAAACCTCCACAGAATGTGAACTCAGCCACTGACGCTACTGTCTCGCACAGAGGATTTCAGACACTTGCACATGCACACTTGCAGAACAACAGAGCGCTCCAGGGAAAATGCTGATGTTGCTCTTTCCACCACAACCTCCAGAAGGCCGCCACATCCCAGAGAAACTGTTCCATGGAACCTGACCTCAGGCGCATAATGTGTATTCCTATCACGCAGTGACCGTTTTTCAAACTCCTCAAGGCCGAATGGGAATAGCCAGTGATTTGGAAAAGCTACAGTTTAAATATGCTGCAAAATGATCATTAATACCCCAATGAAGCTGATGTATGCAGGGGAACTGTGGTTTGCCTCTTCCAAAGATGTGGAAGCTGAAGCACCTGGCATGCAGTTTTAATTCATGGAAAAAACAATGCATATCTATGAATAGAATGTTATCACTAAGATGTGTTGGACAGCTTGATATTTAGTCAGATTCAACTGAATACCAGAAACAATAACACACAGAAAATACGAGATTAAAAGACATTTAATAATGGGATATTTTCCAATCTATATTTTTTTTATTTTTAATGAGTCTGACAGTAAAGGTGAACCATGTGATTTCTAAATAAATTAGAGATTTTCAATGACATTAATTAGTAGGACAAACCGGAAGAGTGCAACAGTGTCTGCCTATTTTTTAAGCAGCGTTCCGGAAGAATTTTTTTCCCCAATAATTTATTTTTCCTATAGAGAATTTAAAAAAAAAAAAAAAAAAAAAAAAGTGTTAAAGTGTTATAAGGCATGAACCAAAAAAACCAGCAACAAGGTGAATCACAATCTTTGATTTGAAGCAGAAAAACACTAGAAAATCTACAGCTTTATCATCTAAAATCCCTTGACAAAATGTAATTAAAAACAATGGATATATATAATATATATATATAAACAAAAAGTATTGTTTTAACAAATTATTGATACAAATATGTAACCCTCTGGTGCTCTTCAGTCATTTTTTACCGAAAAAGTTTGTTTCGTTAGAATTTTTTACTTCATCAGAATGGTACGAAACTTGGTAAAGGTTTTGGCACTTGCTATGTGAACACACACACACACAAAATCACGGACGATTTGAAAGGTTAAATGGTCTTGAAAAAAAATAGTCACACTTGTGCTCCTTGAAGTCAAAAATGAATGTATTAGAAATTAATGGGAGCCGAATTTTATCTGGTGAAAACTTTTGGTACTGCGACCAAACAAAATCTTACTGAAAGCTCATTTTTTGAGATATCAAGCTCAAATTTGGAACAACTTTTAGATTACGTTTAGATTTATGGCTTTGATTTTCTTGCAGTTTTACAGTAAAACGTGTTTTTGAAAATATATATTTCATATAAAAATTGAAAATAGTATTTTTGTGCAATTTTTCATAACAATAAATGTAAAATTCTGTGTAACTTTTTTTCACTTCAGTGTTAATTTGCCAAGTGTCGTCTTTAAAAAGAGACCAAAATTAAGTCTGTGCTCTAAAACATTCAAAATTAATGACAGTTTAAGTTGGAAATTTCATTTTCAGGTCCATGCTCAAAAAGTGAATAAATGGATTATAACTTCAGCGTAAAATACATAAAATACCCTAAAAATACAAAATATTAAATAAAAAAAAATTATCAAACTAAAATATAGTACATTCATTTCATTGAAATAAAAAAAAGAATTTTGGTCATTTTTGACCGACTCGCGAAGAGCACCAGTGGGTTACGTACATCATTCGCAGAACTCATGGGAGTGGGCGGGACTAAAATGTTCTTTTGGCGTGATTTGCTTGTTTCGATTTGATTGGTGGCAATTTCTTTGCAGAATCATGTGTAATGTAGTTTTTCCACCAGGAATTCTGCTGTTAAATACAATTATTTTAAAAAGTTGAAATAATGGGTGCTGATGGCTTAAACAAAACCATATAACACTGATTAACAGCCTCGTAGCTCACAGTAGGTCTGTCTTTAACGGTTTATAAGTTGTCGTTCAAAATCAATTCCCCTTTGGAGAAAATTTATGGGATTTTTACATCCGCAGCCATCTTTAGAACTTTCTGCTTTTGAGGTAGCTCTATTTATTTTTATGGCATCACTGTCAAAGAGTAATTAGCTGACACAGTTTTCAACTAAAAACTGAACTTTTTATGCATTTTGGGCATTCATTTAAGGCTGATTTAAACTTCTGCATCGAAGTCGTAGGCTGTGTGTAGCATGCGTAGCCTACGGCGCAACCTGACGTGCACGTCTCCAAAAATGTAACAATGCGTCAATTCTACGCGGACCGCAAGCGCTGTGATTGGTCTGCTAGAACCCCTCCCTCAGGTCAGAAAGAAAAATCGACACAGAAGTATAAATGAAAACCAACGTGTAGCATACGGCGTAGTCTCTACACTGTAGGTCCGACGCAGAACTATAAATCAGCCTTTACACAACAATGACATTTTGCGGGCCTGAAATCACAAAGTTTTGAAAACGGTATTGTCTTCATGTAAACAACAAAAACGTGAATTTGTGAATACGGTGACGTCATGCGCATGCGCATTAAGCCCGGGATACACTGCACGATTTTTGCAATCCTTTAAGATCATTACAAATCACACTGTGCGACATGGATCCATTGAACTCAGGCATGACATGCATGTAAACTGTACGATGATGACACCTATTGAATCGTAGGCTACGATGCAAGTTTCTATCGAAGAATAAAACGTCATCAGCATGCGCTAGTGGTAAACAAAAAGACCATGATGAATCACACTTTGGCAGTTGTAGTTTTTATGTGTGCTGAAAATAAAAAGGAAGCAGCGAAAGAAGAAGGGAAAAGAGCTTGAGGTAAGCAGTTTTAAGTTTTAGCGCCATGTCGCTTTGATTTCATATCGCATTTTTATTGGCTGGTCAGTAGACGTAGGTCATAGCAGCAAACACACTGTGCGTTGATCATGCTAAACGATTGTTTCAAGATGGCAATCTTTCGTCTGGGACAGCCAAAAATCGTGCAGTGTATCCCGGGCTTTACATGTTTAGTCTATAGGCGAAGTTTTTTCTTTACAAAGTGACATCGCCAACTACTGGCCTGGCATGAATAATACAAAGTTTTTAATCGTTTTCGCAGATCCGTGTGAACGGGGATCGTTTTGACAACATTGTCGTCTGTACACGAAAAACACAAACGTAACATATACATGTTATATATATATATATATAAAACGTATCCTTAGAATAGCAGTTTTATGACCACAAATCGAACATTATCACCATAATGATTTTCTTCGAACAGGTTTCCTGAACCACTCCCCCGTGCGCCATTGGTCAGTCAAACAAATAATCCTGCCCCCAGACTCATGCCATTGGTTAGGCCAGTGTTGTTGCCTTGGGCTGACATTGAGCCACGATATTTACATTTTTCGAAGAAAATGTACTGTTCAGCTGTTGTCTTTGCATATTCAACTGGCATATGAATATTTGATCCAAGGAAATATTACACACTTCTCTTTTAATTTCCTTATTTTAAAGGCACATAACAAAAATGCAGACAGAGACAAACTATCTCCAGGATATGACCTATGATCCTAAATATTGAATCAACTGTTTTACAGTATCCCTAACAGTTCAATGACGTAATTATAGACGGTTTGCTTCTATGCAGTATCATATGACGTAATGGAGTTCAACGTTCGCCTCAATTTCTTCAACCAGTAAACGTGTTAGTCACTAAACGTTTTAACAACACACGCGAAGAGATAAAATTTAAACCAATTTCACGTTTTATCAGTTAATTTCGTATCTCGGAACTGAATTCAAAGAACACCCTGTTCCAGGAAGTAACACTTACTTCAAAAGCGCTTGTTGTCGTTTCGGCATAACCACGGTACGGCTATTCGGAGGATATTCATTAATACTCTACAACCAGTTTGAAACTATTATCAAGCCTAGTTAGCTCTCAAGATGGTCAGACAGCATTAAGATGCAACTCGTTGTCTATTGTTTTGAGCTAGCTATAGCTACTCTCAATATATAGGCATATTTCATCAACCAGACGACAAAAACAATCTCAAGAATTGCCAATTTATGAATAAGGGTATCAAATTTTGAATTTCTGAAACCTCCGAACACAAACCGGTTGGAATCCCGAGGTTCGCAACGTAAACATTGAGAGCAAGACAGCTAGCCAACTAGCTCGCCGTCTTGGGTGCATCGCCCCCGGCTTAAGGACTCTTGGAAAGCTGCTGATCGGTTTGCATGCTGCTCTAACCTCATGCTGTACGCGCCAGCCCCGAGCTCCTGGCCGATGCCTGACAAACTGGCATCGAAGTCGTGCACGAGCCCGGACTCGATGGTCGCATCGTCCATCTTCAGCACCCACGCCATGGCGCCCAGATCCTTCTCCTCCGACTCTAACCGGAGCGCCGCCAGCTTCACCTCGTACAGACAGCACCTGCGCGGAGCTCGCGTTGCCGCAGTTAGTCCTACTAGAGTCGGTTAGGTGGCCACCCGCGGAAGGCTAGCTGTTGAAAGCAGGGCAAACGGCTCTAGCCCTGGCTGCCGTGTACCTCGCCATTGCTTCAGTTTCACAGTAACAGAGGCGAGAAATAACAGTCTCGGGATGAGCTGAGGCGTCGCGAAGTCAACTCAACCCTCCCCGGAACACCGTATGATCCGTTTCCAGCTCCCGTATGTTATCCCGTATGCATCAGCACATCATATCTGTATGCGATCTTCCATTATATAAAAGCAGGGTGGGAGGACGCTGTTGACTGTCACCGCATTCACACGCAATGTCCGCTCGAGTAACTGGGCTGGCAGAGCTCGCTCGCGCGCGCTCATCTAATCCTAAACGCAGCACGGTGTCTTCACGCTCGCTGTCCTCCGAAAGCGTTCCCCTAATTTCATCGTGCTGCTGACCCGCCTTGATCTTTCGGAAGAGGCCAAAGATCACAACACATCGACACGGCCCTCCGTCTGCCACCATTCAAACGCGAGATCGCCACAGCCGCAGCAGGAATCCGGGTCTGGAATCTGACAGCCAATCACATTGCTCTGCGAGACGCGCTCAGCCAATCGGCTTCCGAATATCTGTCGTCATCGTCTCCCTGGCTCAAACCGTAGTCACTCTCAGCTTCCAAACAAAATATAACCTTTTAACTTGCAGCGAATAAATTCAACGACACGTCACCTGGTGGAAGAAAAGCAAACCTGTGGAATATTAGATTAGTTTTATTTATTTTTAAATTCATTTTTATTCTTGCATTTTTGATCAAGTGTAATTAACACATTTAAGTTAAAAAACGAATCTGCAGCTGATAGCCAAAGTCCATTTCGGCATGGCTGTAAAATGACAAAAAATATAGACATAGACAGATAGTTGCTTGCTGTCTAGAGATAATATAATCGTTTTATCCCTTAAAACTCATCTTTGATTGCCATAATTACATATTTAAATGTTCTTTCCCGTGAAAAAAAATGTATTCATGCCTTAAAATAGCTTAAATGCAACTCTACACCCATGGTTCATTTAGTATACGCGGACCTATGAATATGCTAATTAGCCCCGCCTCCACTCGCGCACGAGCTCAGAGATCCACTTAGTCAACTTACTGAGGTAAACGCTGCACAATTTACAAACACTTTACAATGTCAGACACATAACGGTAATTAATATGATTAGCCTTTTGCTTGACTATGTTATCAAACAGCTAATAATGTGCTGCTAATGTTACATGACTCTCCTGCTTCAGAGCGGTCATAGTTAATGATATGCTAAAGACCGCAGGCACATTGACGCGATAGGTTGCAAGGTAGTTTGTGACGTCAGCGATATCAAACCATGGTTTTGAAATTGATCACTGCAGTTTTAAAGAGAAAATACTCAGCAATGGTGTTGACTTATGAATTTGCACGTGGTTTGTCTTAAAGCATATTAAAAACACCAGACTTAAGACTGTGCCTTAAAGGTACAGTAAGCAATTTCTGAAAAACGCTGTTGAAAGTGGATTGGACTGAGCACCAAAACCGGGTGTGCCTCATACGTCCTGAAAAGTGAAGCTGCGGGCTCTTTGATCGCCCCCTGGTGGCTGGATGCAGTACAGGTCATAAACCTCGCCCTCTCCATGCAAGCGAACGGGACTTGAGTCAAAACAAAAAAATAAATTACGCTTCAAATAAAATTTTCCGAAAGATGGTTTTGGTCATTTAAGGTAGTTGTTATCACGCTGATATATATTCAATTGTTCGTTTTTGTGATAAGTTTGATTTTAGCTAGCAATTTGATGCTATAGAAACGGGGCGTGTCGTCATGATTGACAGTTGTGATTGACAGCTTCTCTGAGGACTGTCGGAGCTTCAAGGGGAGAATGAAGATATATAACTAACTAATAATTTTAGATTTCTGTTATTTCACACCGACAAAATGAGTTGTTCAGCAGTAAACTGTACTAACCGACCTACAGGATCTGACGGATCACTGAACTTTTTTCGGTAACGGTAAATGTGGGCTTTATAAGCTAATTAATAAATGTTATTAGTTAAGATAACACGCCTAACGTTAGCCATGACGGGAAAAAGCAGGTGATTGTTATCTGGCAGTTACTAATTATTTTTATGGGTATAAAATAATAATTAGCAGGACAAAACTAATGATAGCCTACTCTAATTAATTGTCTACAGCAATCGAACGTTAGTTCAACTTTATTTAAAATGGCAGGACCGTTTATGACATTTTAGAGTTGTTTCTAGTTGCATATTATATTGAGTTTATCTACTGAATTTGCTGTTTAAAAAATATTATTGCTCTAGAAACAGAATAGCCTATTATTTTATAGGTAGAATTTTAAATTGTGTATAATTTATATAGCCTATGTAAAATACATCAATGATGATGCAGTCGTCTGGGCGGAAGTTTGATACTGCGACTCCGCCTCCGGGCTCCACTGACGATTCCTTCTGCGCATGCCCAGGCTCCAAACTGACGTTTTTGCGTAACATGTCAACGCCCATCGTCGTACGTTTTACATTCAGTTCATTACAATGGAAGGAAGCGGCGTCCCGTCGTCCATCTTTTTTTTAGTCTATGACCAAAACACACTTGTAGCCAATCAACAGTAAGGGGCGTGTCCACTCATTAGGGGCAAGGTGCCTGTGCTGCATAGACTGTTCATGGATTTAGGGGCGGAGCTATAAAGATGGGGGTGTGATTCTTTTGGGAAGGGGCATGTTTGTTTTGGTAAATATCATCAGCATTTCTCAGAAATCGCTTACTGCACCTTTAAGAACTAGTATGACCATCTAGCAGTTGGTTAAGAGTAATGAGTCCTACTTTTCGGTATCAAATCAGACCACTTTACGTTTTTATGTAACTGACTTAAAGTTATGAAGTGTCTTAAAGAAAAATATTTGATGACTAGCTTTGTAAAACTAGTATTAGCAGTTTATGCAACCGGCCCCTGGGCTGTTTTGCTGTGAAATTCCATTCTGAAACAGGGATGGCCACTCAAGGACACAGTCGGGTTGTTTTTAGGCTGATGTTGTTGTGCTGGTGGGCTGGACAGGAAGTCACACAGGCCTTTGAATATGATTGGGTTCTCTTAAACAGACCAACATCTTACAAACAAAGCAGCTTGGGTGTTTACGGTGAGAGTTTATTAGCAGCATTGGGAAACACTTGATTTATTTTGTTCACTGAGGGCATCAGTGTCCTTGAGAATGAAATATCCATGCAAAGCAAACAATCTTGGAAACTTATAGATAGATAATTCTATGATGGCAATTATGTAGCAAGTTTATTTTTAGCGAGAGAAACAGGAAATAACAATAGTGTGACACCCAGTCCTATTTGAAAAAAAAAAATTAAAATGATGGCCAAATAAAACCATCAAAGGTCCAAAGGATTACATGCCATTTCTCATTGCTGTTGACCTTACTACACTTTAATTGCTCGTTACAGACAACTAGAACAATTAGTTGTTTTAAGCATGCGCTAAAAGCACTTTTACATATTACAATCATTGCAAGTTGTTACAGTAACTAAGGCTTTGAGTCAAAAGTTGTTTCACAAATGTGTTTTCTCTAGCAGTGGTTTTGCGTGTTGGTTTCAAACAGTTCATTATCATACTTTTACTGTAGCTGTTGGGTAATAAGTGAACATAAAACACTGGTCTACACCTATATAATGAGGGTACATTTTATCAGAAATGTTGAACTGTGTTCTCAGGATAAAGGTTTTTTTCATAAATGTCATGTCAGGTCGGGGCAGGCTGTCAATTATCTTTTAAACATTAATAAATCTATATAAATTATTAGTATATTATATTTTTGCCGTTTCTTGAATAATAGTTTTGTTTACATTTTGCGGAACTGTTTCTTACTCAGAAAATGACTTTATAAAACTCTATATATTATTATTATATAAACTTGTATAAATTTATATATAGTAATATAACATTTTATATAATAAATTAATTGTATATAATTTGAATTTTTTACAGTATAATTACTGTATTTTGATCAAATAAATGCAGCCTTGATGAGCAGAAGAGACTTCTTTCAAAAACATAAGAAATTCTTACCAACCTTTATGAAAAAAAAATAAAAACTTAATTTTCTTTAAACAGCCCATGTAACCAAGTAGTATAAAAAGAAGATATTTTGAAAAATGTCTCAATATTTATTTATTTTTTTTGTCCATACAAAGAAAGTCAATGATGTCAAATGTTGTTCAGATCCCACTGAGTTTCATTATGGACAAAAAGTGAAAACATTCTTCAAAATATCTTCTTTTAAAGGATTAGGTCATTTCAGTATTAAAATTTCCTGATAATTTACTCACCCCCATGTCATCCAAGATCTTCAGTCGAAAAGAAATTAAGGTTTTAAAAACGCATTTCACCTTCATACATTTGTTGTATTGAGTTTCAAGGGACAGAGAGAGGAAAAAAAGTAAAAATGAGACAATTAGTTCATTACTGTACACTTTCTTTATTTTAATTTCATCGTTAGCACAGTTCTAGAAATGCAGCGGGAAGAAAGAGAACTTCCTCACGGGGGAGAAAGACCGACACTACAGGAAAGAAGTGACGAGACAGTTGCGGGATTTAGATGCGTAAATACATTTCTACAAATTTCCCATCAGAGAAGAATGACACTATGCTACTTAAAAGAATCCACACGCCCTCAGGACATCACAAGATATTCTTGAATATTCCTTTGTTAAGGTATATATAGATACATATTGCCTATGCGGTGTGGCCTCGCCGTGACGAGAATCTCGGGTGTGTGGGGCGACTGACGCGTGGCCCGGTAAGCCATGTATGCGACCAGATAAAAAGGTTCAGTTTAATTCATGACATGCATATAGCCAAGCAAAGTATGCCTTATAATAGAGCAAGCTGGACAAACTGCTCACTGTTATGAACTGATATGACCATTAATAATCAATAGTGAGCAATTAGGAACGTTAATGACACGTCGCTCAGACCAAGAAGTTTTGAACTTCATCTTAAAAATCTGAGTTTCTCAAAAGCTCTTTGATAAAAAGAAATGATCTCCATGTTGCACAAAATGACACCCACAACTCTCTCTGCCTGGTTTCCGCCCTCCCCCAATGTTTTGCCTCTGACACACACACACACACACACACACACACGTACACACGATCTTCTCATTGACAAGGTGACAAAACTACAGAAGACCACCATCCGGTCTCTCAGACATGAACACAGAGCGATGGTGATCCTAGTTGGGAAGAAGAGTTTCAATCCGACGGCACTCCCACTGGAAGGTGACGTGGGGCCGGAGGAGGGTGTCCAGCAGTGTAGGTGCATGCGGCTTTGTGTATCTGTAGGCAAGCGGGTGTAGGTGTTTGTGTATGCATGTGAGTTAAAAAGCCAGCTAGGGTCCCCTGCACTAAGAGAGTGCTGTAGTTCTGAATAGTGACGGCACGGCTACAGGCCCTGCCCTCCCACATCTGAAGACTGGTCACCGCTGGAGCCGCTCTGCGCTCGCTTTATGTACAAATTCAACAGTTTCAGCTGTGAAGAGAGAGAGAATGTGCATGTTATAGATTACTCTATAAAGAGGAGTAAGGAGGGAAAAAAAACAGATATTTTGCAAGAGGAAAGGGCTCACCTTGCTGCCGGACAGCTGGCTGAGGTGAGGTTTCAGATCCTCTCCGATGACGGCATAGATGGCCACAAGGCAAAATACACACGCTTTTCGTACACTGCTCTCAGAGTTATCATAACCCTGCAAAGGAGAGAAAATTATAATCAAAACATGCAGGGACCATCTTTAAAGTATCCCTATTATTAAAGGTTCTCCTACAATAGATTTACATGCATCAAAGAACAAAAAACACTTTAATTTTCTCATAACATACACTGCATCATCACCTCTTTTCTCTTAGTGTCTGAAACAGTTCAATAAAGGATTCAGAAACTTTAAACCCCTCCTTTCTGAGAGCCAGCTCTGCTCTGATTGGTCAGATGGCCCAGTCTGTTGTGATTGGTCGATCACTTACAGCGCATGTTTCCAGGAGGCTTCTTCAGCACTTGATGCACAGTGATATGAACAGTAACGATGGCGTCGGTTTTACCGTATCAATTCGAGCATGAGTCTCATTCATTGGAAGTGTATGCAAAGTTGATTTGCAGTCTTCTTAACATGTCAACAACATGAACCAATCTCTTCCAGTCTCAGCTACAACTACAGTGTTTGAGGGCAGGGCAAAGTAGACGTTTACCGGCAGCCAATGAAGACCATAGGCTTGCATTATGCAAATTTGTTACAAACCTATGTAACTTCATGCAGGAAGTGAGACTGGAATTACTGACATACATTTTTTGTAGGATTCTTTCAAAAGAACAGCATTTATTTTCAAATGTCTTTGTCACTTTTGATCAATTTAATGCATTCTTGATAAATAAAAGTATTCATTTCTTCTTTCGAACAGTAGTGTACTGTATATAAAATACAGTATTTACCTGAATGAGCCCAGGGACAATCTCAGGGAGCATCTGAACGAGACCCTCTTTGGGCAGCCGGTCGATGACTTTGGTGAGCATCTTGATGGCAGCCAGGTTGATGGGGTAGTCTGCCGACTGGATGATGGGGCACAGCACCTTGATACACTGATCGGGACTTATTGAGGTCGCCAACATAGACGCCGCCTCTTCTGCAGCTCGCACCACCTGATACAGAGAGAACAGGACATTTTGTGCTTAGGTTTAGATTTGGGTTGTCAGTCTTTCGTGCTTCACGTCTGTGTGAATTGTGATCTTGTGCATGTTTAAAGGTATATTTGACCCAAAAATGAAAATTCTATCCTCACTTACTTACCTTCATGTCGTTCCAAACTCATAAGACTCTTCGGAAGACAAATTAAGGTATTTTTAGTCAAATCTGAGAGATTTCTGTCCCTCCAATGGAAGTCTATTCACTCAAAACTCTGATGCTTCAAAACGTTCATAAAGAGATCATAATTATTTTTAATCCATGTCTTCTAAAGAGGCAAGATCGCTTTACATGATAATTTAAGCTTTTATTCACATATAAACACTGATCAGAGAACATAAACAGATGCTCAAATGTACTTGTTTGACACACGAGAATGAACCTCTTTGGTTCTTGAGCTTCCATTTACCATATTTGAGTACTTTATGTACGTTCGCTGATCAATGTTCATACAGTAGTGGCCAAAAGTGATGTCCGGAGAGGATATTTCTTTTTAATGACCCTACAAGTTTGATTGAACCATCAAAATATGAGGAAAACATTTTAAATATGAGGGAAGAACAAATCACTAAACTTGGTTAAGATATTTATCTGACAAAATTATTTGGCAAAAAAAGGCAAACTACAGCTACAGGTTTTATTTTACTATGAAAAATAAAAGCATAGAAAAACAAAAAGCTCACAGAAAAAAGCATACACTGACTAAACATAATCAGTTATTAATGGCTTTCTTCTTGTTTTTGCATGTGTTCATAATTTCTTTGTATGACAGCCTGGACAAAAATGATGTCTGCACAATTTGGCTGTTTCATTGCGTTATCACAAATAAAACTATTGACTCCAAGCTCAACTAGCAATATGCTTACAAAATATTTAACAAATTTTTAATAACATTTGAATAAAGGGTAAAGATGTCAAATTTCATCACTTTTTGCCTCTACTGTATGTGAATAAAAGCCTAAATTAAATCTGTTCATCATATAAAGCAATCATGTCTCTTCAGAAGACTTGTATTAATACGCTTGATTCATTTGGATTTATTTTAAGAACATTTTAAACCAGAGTTTTGGGTGAACAGACCTTCAACAGAGGGACAGAAATCTCTCAAATTTCATTAAAAATATCTTCATTTGTGTTTTGACAATGAACAAAAGTCTCATGTGTTTGAGATGACATGAGTGTGAGTAAATAATGACAAAATTTTCTCTTTAGGGACGCCTGACCTCTTTGTGTGGGTCTTTATGTGCTTCCAGGGTCTTCATAATGGTGAGTTCTGCGTAGTTTTTAAAGCGCCATGGCTGCCTGTTCAGGATTTCCTTCAACACCCGCAGTGCTAATGCACGAATGACATGCTGAGAGAGAAAAATAAAGATTAGCAAGTAAATTTAGTTGTCCTCATGACTCACATTAGAGTGTGTTTACAGCAGTGAGTGTATGTTTGCAATCACCTCTCCATCCCCAAGTGTTTCCAGCAGCAGCAGGAGGATGGTTTTGAAGTGCTCGTCCCAAACATGCAGTTGCGTTTCTCTGATCAGCCGCATTAGCTCACACAGCGCAGCTTTCCTCTCTTCCACACGCTCACTGTGATTCGAGAGCTCCTTTAGAAGCTCAGCAACCACCTCAGACTGGTCCACACCACTGTCTGTAACACCATCAGCAGAAAGGAAGTCAGACCCACACACGGGTTTACAACATGCATACACTTTACCAACCAGTTACGGAAGTGCATTACCATCAGTGAGGCACTCGCCATCCTGGTCTGCATCTTTCAGGCTTTTATTAAAAGGGGAGCTGAAGGAGGAGTCAGAGAAGCTGACTGGCTGGTATTCCCTTGTTGGGCGGGGACTCGAGGAGAGGAGTGGCATAGTATTTAGCAGAGATGTCTTGTTATCCAGTGCCGTCCGACCAGAGTCCGTGGTTTGCTCACAACCCTGTAAAGAGACACATTCATAATACATTCACACATCAGTGATTTGCTTTTAGATTTCTGTGTATTTTATAATCTTATTACACAGCTTGATTCTAACTGGCCAATCACAGCAGAGAAAAGTCAAACGGTGTTATATAATGAGATTTGAGAATAAGATTTCTATTTAGCTTGATTTTTTTAGATTCAGTTTTAGTTATATTAGTACCTTGACTTAAATTTTAAATGTTGATTTGGCAACTAACTGAAATAAAATAAGATTACGATTAAGTTTTGTCCCTCTAATGTTTATAATTTATTTTATTTCAATTAATGAAAACAATTCTTAATAGTTTGTTTTAGTTAACAATAACAATACTGCAAAATGGCAATATTGCGACTGACGCAGAATTAAGTATTAAAGAGGACCTGTTATTCTACTAGAACAGATTTTCATGCCTGAATGTTCAAAAAACATTTTTCACATATTTTTCATTGTTGCAGCTCTTCTCTTCCCAGTCTGTCAGTAACACTGTTTAGTTCCTGTCTCTATGAAGCCCCTCCTTCTGAAAAGTGTAATGTGCTCTTATTGGTTGGCTGGACCAGTGTGTTGTGATTGGTCAACCATTTCAAATGTGTTTGGCAAATGTCCCACCCCTTACCATAACTGAGTTTCAACACACTACTAACTAACTCAACCAGGCCCCGCCCCATTATTTTGCATATGTCTTGGGCGGGAATTATTTAAATGAGGAATATTGTGGCGTGTTCATTCCCGGAAGAAAACTCAAGACTACAATCGAGGCGTTTCAGGGAGTTCAGAAACAGTGACACTAATATAGAGAATAACTCCCGCTGGAGGGATTTTGTAACTTTGCAGACCTTTTTCATGCTCAAACGGCAACATTACACATTAAAGAAAATAACCAGATCACCACTGGCTGACAACATCATCTCTTACTTGACTTGCCTTTCTTACCTCTTCTCCACCATCTCCATCTCTTTTCCGCGGTGGCTCTGTCATGTCCTCTTGGCTGCGGACACTGAAGTTCTGGATGGCCTGACTGACTCCTCTCAGGGAGCTGTAGATCTCCTCAGAGTTCATGTTCTCAGTATCATAATCAAATGCACTGTGAAATGACACACACACATAAATTATAAATTGTTTAGTTACGTAGAAATGATGAACAAACAACTACATAAATCAAAATTACAGCATTTATGGAGTGAATCTATGTCAATGTTTGTAGTCTATGATGTACCTTGGTGAAGGTGTGTTTTGTGATGTGTTGGTAGGGGATGTTAAAGGGCTCGACCAACTAGCTGGTGATCTTGGGGTGTGTCGGGTGAGTGGGCTTCCCATTGTAGCCTGCAAGGAAAAAAAATTACATCTTAGTGCTGACAGAAAAGTGGTTTAAGTGATTCCTAAAGGATTAGTTCACTTCTGAATTAAAATTTCCTGATAATTTATTCACCCTCATGTCATCCAAGATGTTTATGTCTTTCTTTCTTCAGCTGAAAAGAAATTAAGGTTTTTGAGGAAAACATTCCAGGATTTTTCTCCATATAGTGGACTTCAACAGGGACCAACGGGTTGAAGGTCTAAATGTCAGTTTCAGTGCAGCTTCAAAGGGCTCTACACGATCCCAGACGAGGAATAAGGGTCTTATCTAGTGAAACAATCGTCATTTTCTAAAAAAAATAAATGTATATACTTTTTAACCACAAATGCTCATCTTGCACTAGCATCCACGACTTCAAGCATTATGTAATCACCTTGGAAAGGTCACGAGTGACGTAGGCGGAAGTACCGCGGTAGGGCGAAAAACTCTTCTCATTTTCTCCTCCAACTTAAAAATCATCCGACATCGTTGTTTTACCTTTTTTTTTTACCGTCTGACTTGTAAACACTTGCTCGGTACTTCCGCCTACATCACGCATGACCTTTCCAACGTTATGATTGCATCGCAGAGCAGTGCAAGATGAGCATTTGTGGTTACAAAATTATATACCGTTTTATTTTTTTAGAAAATGATCAATTGTTTCGCTAGATAAGACCCTTATTCCTCATCTGGGATCATGTAGAGCTCTTTGAAGCTGCACTGAAACTGACATTTGGACCTTCAACCCGTTGAACCCCAGTGAAGTCCACTATATGGAGATGGAATATTTTCCTCAAAAACCTTAATTTCTTTTCGACTGAAGAAAGAAAGACATAAACATCTTGGATGACATGAGGGTGAGTAAATTATCAGGAAATTTAATTCTGAAGTGAACGAATCCTTTAAAGATTTAAGGTTAATCACCTGGGCTGTGTTGCCTGTGTTTCGTAGGTGGTTCTGCAACAGTTTGGTGGCTCCATCCTGAAAGGTTTTAGGTAGTGCAGCAAGAAGCATTGTGAACTCTGGTGTGTTCAGCTGGAACAGCGAGATCAACACTGACTGCGCTGCCTGTAAACAGAGCACATAATTAGACCTTCAAACCAATCAACTCCACCAGAGGAGATCTAAAAACAAACTGAAAATGCAGAAACATTTGAAATATCATTCACGTAATAAGCACACAATGTCTTGTACCTTTCTGACGTCAGAGCTCTTGGGTTCGGTGGTCCACGTAATGATACGCGACACTGCCAGTCTGGTTTCACTTGAGTTGACAAAATCCTGCGGCTCCATTTGTAGTGTCAGTGTTTCTATGTACTTCAAAATGGCCACCTTCACCTGAAACATTATTTTTATGTTACAACTCTGCAACAAAATCATCTAAGGCATATTATGTCATCCAAGAAAACAGTAACATTCACTCAAAAACATTTGATCTCAATCACAAACCCTCCTTCAATTAATCTTCTTCACATAAAAGACCAATCAGAATCAAATGTTTCCACACATCAAGGCAGCAGTCCATCAGTTTCAGACAAGCACACAAACTCACATATTCACAGCTATTCTTAAATCCATGAAATGAAGCAAGACAGCAGGGGGAAGTTGGAGTGAGTATGACGGGTGTGATTGGGCACAGCACAGCGTTTCAAAGGCAAAAAGCTTGTGTATTTGTGTTGCGTCCTGCTCTCGTTCACTGACGTCCCCCTCTCTCAAACATCAACCTGCTTCTGTCAAGACTGACTGATAAAGGCAATAACTAGGCCACAAAAAAGCCTTTTCCCCCCACATTTTCTACACTATCTTTCAAATGTTTGTGGTCGGTAAGATTTTTAAAATGTTTTTGAAAGAAGTCTTTTGTGCTTTTCTCTTCCGCATTTATTTAATCAAAAATACAGTAAAATTTTGAAATATTATTACAATTTAAAATAGCTGTTTTCTATTTGAATTTAAATATAATTTATTCCTATGATCAAAGCTGAATTTTCAGCATCATTACTCCAGTCTTCAGTGTCACATGATCCTTCAGAAATCATTCTAATATGCTGATTCGCTGCTCGAGAAACATTCCTTATCAAGTTGTGCTGGTGAAGTTGTGAATTATGCACGGAATTCTGTGTATGAAATTTCCGTGAGCAACTTCTCTCACTGTCGGTTACTTTTGAAACTGGATTTGGCGGGATATAAGTCGAGCTTAGCTGAGGGGTTTAGGTTATGGGAGCTGCGCGTTACAGAATTGCTTCCCCTGTGTCTCACTGACCTGTACTGCTTGGTTCCACACTTGGATATTTTCCTGCAGTGTGCAAGCATGCCGTCGCTTTCTGAGGGGAAGCAATTCTATAGCCCCGCCCCCGTACCAGCAACAGCGCCTTTTCCCCGGCTTCAGAGAGAGAGAGGGAGAGCAAATCAATGAAGGGAGCCCCAGACAGACACGCAGATAAGGGGGAGAAAACTGGACAGGGGGCGCTAATAAGTAATACTTCTGAAAAACGATGCCGAATGTGAGGTAGATGAAAGGGAGATGGTTTGGTTAGAGGGAAGTTGGGCAAATGTGGTTATGGGATTGGTGTAGGGCAGTGTTTCCTACAGGATTTTATTGTTGCAGCCAGAGATATCGACACAAAAGTTGCTAAATAATATCAATACAACTTTTGGTAACACTTTATTTTACAGTGTCCTTGCTACTCTAAAAAATGCTGGGTTAAATAAAACACCCAAGTTGGGTTGAAAATGGGCAAACCCAGCAATTGGGTTGTTTTAACCCAGCGTTTGGGTTAAATGTTTGTCTAATCTGCTAGGCAGTTTTATTTAACCCAATTATTGTTTAAAAATTACTATATGGCTGGCTTAAAATGAACCCAAAATAGGTTGGAAATTAAAAATCAGACACATAATTACTAGAGGCAACAATAATCAAAAAGTAAACATTTATTAATAAGCAATTTAATAAATGTTTAATTATTATTCATTAAACTAAAATGTTCATTTATTAAACGTATTAATGAATGTTAATTTCCAACATATTTTGGATTCATTTTAAGCAAGCAATACAGTAATTTTTAAACAATAGTTGGGTTAAATAAAACTACCCAGCAGGTCTGGCAAACATTTAACCCAAACGCTGGGTTAAAACAACCCAATTGCTGGGTTTGTCCATTTTCAACCCAGCTTGGGTTGTTTTTAACCCAGCATTTTTTAAGAGTGCAGTATTAATTATAAATTATGAATAATTACACACAACTAACCCTAAGCCAAACCCGGTAACACTATTTTACAGTATCATTGTTACACGTTACGTGTAGTTACTATAGTAATAACTATAAATTATGCATAATTACATGCAATTAACCCTAAACCAAACCCTCATCCTAACCCTATAGCAAGTACATGTAGTTAATTAATATCACTCAGTACGTAAATTTATAATTACACTGTAATAAGGACACCTTACAATAAAGTGTAACCCATTTTTTTCCCCACATATAATTTTTTTTTTATTCAAATAAAATTTATTAAACACTAAAATTAAGATATGCAATTTTTAAATATTTTTTCCCACATTTATCAATAGATTGTCATGTAACGCTCCCTTTTGGTTTTGTGAATTAAAACTATTAAAAATTGTTTTTGGGAATTAAAATAATAAAGAAATAAGATGAAAAAACAAAAACTAGAAATTTTGCCTTGGCAACAAACTGAAATAAATAAGCTAAAGTTGAAGCAATAAAACTACTAAAATTAAAACTGAAATAAAGCATATATATATATATATATATATATATATATATATATATATATATATATATATATATAAATAAAAAAGTGACAAATGAAAAGATAAAAATAAAAACTAATTCAAGATATGAATAAATCCTATTAAAATAACTTTGGAACCCTATCAATACAACACAATTGTGCATTTTTAGTATTGTTTATAAAAAAAAAAAAAAAAAAAAAAAAAAAAAAATGGTGTCAATTGGGTGATTGGTTTACAAATTCGACAACGCGATAGCAATACAAGACAACTAAAACAGTGGCTTCATATTCAGCAGGAAACACTGAGGTAGAGGTTGGAGATTCTTATGCAAAACAATGTCCTTGTGGTTTGCATGAGCTTTTATGGAGGGGTAATAACAACCTGAGTACATTGAGCCAGCACATGACATCCTGTTGAAACTCCAAAGCAAGATCTGACATGATCAGTGTTACTTCTACATTCTCTGACACCAGCATGTTTGCACACTGTCAGTCCTAGTCGCTCATCCACACAGTGAGAAGATAGTGTCACTAAAAAAAGCACTTACCTTCAAGTTTGGTGTTTGTGTTTGGTCAACTGTGAATCTCATTAGGATAGTGAACTGCAGATCATTGGGGAAAGATTCTCTGAAGAAAGACAAGAGAAAAATATTAATTACTCTTGAGTGCCGATATCTGTGGACCCTTGATTTCAGAGCATTGCCGAAATAATAGCTTCCAGGGTTATTTCAATAGTCCACTTTAGATGTTCTACTAACTATAAGTAACTTTGCAACTACAAATCAACTACCAGTCATTAGAGTATTAGTAGACTGTTAGGTTAGGGTTTGTGTTAGTAGAATAAGTTGACATGTAGTTGCAAAGTTACTTATAGTTAGTAAAATGTCTAAAGTGGACCATCAAAATAACAGCTTTCCATGTAACACACCTTGTGACGTCTAGGGCTTTCTGTACTTTGGCTTGTACTGAGCCGAGCAGGTCTGCTCCCATTTTCTTCAGCAGTTGTGTGAGCAGCACAAAGAGCCAGTCCTGCAGATCCTCCTTATGAACCGCAATGAAGTCCACAAGTGTCTCCAGAAACATGCTGAACACCTGTACAAACACCATCAGCAAAACAGACATCAGAAGTATACAATAAATGAACAAAAACGCATGTACAAAAGTAATCAGGTTTGATTCATGCATTCATCTTGTTCAGTCAGAGGACATTCATTGTTCATTTGTTAGAGATAGTTATGGCAAATATTAATGTTGCAATGATTTTTATCTCCAAGTAGGAAAATGTATAAGCAGTGCCAATGTCATCTTCCACCTTCATCTGAAACTGTGATAAGCAAGACATATAATTCCCAAAACTTGACAAATTCTTAAAAAAAAAATCTTTAAATGAATAGCAGAGTGTAAAGTACTGTAACTAAAGCCACGTTTTCACCGCAGGAACTAGGGTCTTTGGGGTGGTACTCGGTGTGTTTCGACCGCAGGAACCAGGGTCTAAATGAAGTTTCGGGTAAAAATTTCCCCCTCAGGAAGTCCCTGCTCACGAGGTAGTACTTTTTCAAAGTTCAGGAACTTTCGGGGGTGGGACTTGGCCGCTGGGAGCATTTTATTTCAAACACCATTTTTAAAAGTCTGTTGCGGTGCATGCAATAAGAGTTGTTTGCATTTCGAATCAACAATGTTTTAAAAAAATACAACCGATGGACCGACGATGAGGTTCAGGCTTTATGCGGAGGACAAAATCCACCGGGAACTGGAAAGTCGCATGCAGTCCTACGTCACCGGACTATAATTTACCTAATCTTCACAGTACTTTAGACGGCGATGGAAATGCAGACAGCAACAGGTCTGGGAGAAAAAAAATTCCTGGGACAAATTGTTCCAGGTAATTTCGGTGGAAACACGGCTAAAAAGTCCCACTTTTTGTATAAAGGCAATGGAAACGGCACAAATTACACATCATTATGATGGTCTCTAGAGCTGCGCGATTCTGGATAAATTGAGAATCACAGTTTTTTGTTTAAAATCAAAATCACGTATCTCCCATGATTCAGAGCAGACAACTAAACAAAATAACGTGTAATTTACTAGAGGATCTGACAAAATATTAATTAAATAGACTGCAGCAATTAACATTTCATTCATTTATTTTTTAAAATCTGAATGAATGATTCAATGACACACATTTTTAAGTCACTTGTCGCCACCTACTGGTGTAACAATGTAATCGATTATCTTTATTTGAAGCGTCAAGTTACTTTCAAAAGGTGATTTACTCTATTTTGATAGAATGTTCTCTATCAGATTTGAATGTTCGCTGTGATCGTACTTGTCAAAGGTTTAACAGACATAGCCAAATTGTCATTTAAGAATAAGGTTGCGTGGCTGTTCGAATCGAGATTGTGATCTTTGAACGATTAATTGTGCAGCTCTATATAATTACTAATATTGATATAGGGAAGTAATATAAAATACAGAAATACAGGGAAACTGAAAGTTAACTGATACCTTTGGAATATTTGAGAATTCTCTATGTGATCTGATATTCAAACTTTTGTTTCAGTTTATATGGAAGAAAATCAAATGATTTCAAATGGCACACTATGATTCAACCAGCAGTTTATTTAGATGATAAAGGCACTACTTAGTTATTTACCTACTTGCGAAAAATCCAGATTTGTCTCTTTAAAAACATTAATACAACATAAAAATAAAGAAACTTCATGCTAATTGTTACATTACAACCAATATTCTGAAACATCAAACATTCAGATTACTGATGGGATATTGATATTTACAATAGACACATTTAGATTTACTTGATTAGTTAACAGCAAAGCCACAGATTAATAGCAGGATCAACAACTTTGTCATCTGTTAGACATCACATATTCATCATCCCATTTTGTTACTGATTAGTATATTAGTAAAGTAGATTGTCCTGTTAGTGCTCAGTCCCAAACACGCAGTCAAAAAACTGAATAAATGCTTTCCATCTATTTATTAGAGCAGCATCTCAGTTTCTTGGTAGAGACATGGCATAAAAACAGAAAAAAAAAATTACACAAAAGTTATCCAAACTTACTCTCTACAGTTCCACCACAGGGAAAGGCATGGAAAGAAACAAACACACTGGTGAATTACCGTAAGAACATAAAAAAAAAGATAAATATTTACCATTTGTGGGACCATTTTTGGAACATTGGATTTTAAAGGTACACTATGTAACTTTTTTTGTGTTAAAAATTCGCAAAATTTAAATAATGAGCCAATACATCATCAATCCTTCTTCCAAAACATGTTTTTGTCTTACCCTGATTCACTATGGTAAGCCTATTATAAGTGTTTATGTTTTAGATCTGAATTTATTTAAGGACATTTGTCTATAATTGGCTAAAGCTACAGTAATGTCTTCAGCTAGTCAGCCTGAGATCCTTTCCATCTAAATATTATATCTTTTATATATATTATATCTCTTAAGCCTAATAGTGATTGTTTTATGCACAGTAGGATAACCATATTCATCCGCAGAGTCACGCAGAGCTGAAGCACAACCAAAACAATGTTCTTCCGCAAAATGCACGCAGTTTTTTTTTAACCACTAGAGGGCCAAAAGTTACATAAGCCGCTTTTCCACCATCGGGCCGAATGGTTCTCATTGCGTAACCGTTCCATTCCGTGCCGATCCGGACCAGCTGGTACGGTTATGGTTTCGTTGGTAACACAACAGTTTATTTATGATATGAGATGTAATAACGACCGCGTTATGGCGGATGATTAGATATTTCTTTTAAATTTTATTATTAATTTGTGTTTACATCGCTCAAATAGAGTTCTTATCCAGCTACGGAGAAACTGGTAGCCAAGCAACAGACAAGTGACAAATCCTTTGGCCCGACGGTGAAAAAGCGGCTATAGTGTACCTTTAAAATGAGAAAATCATTTCATTTTAAAATTTAAACGTTATTGTACCGTGCTATGGAAATTATTTTGAAAAAAAGTTTCAACACACTTGAAACTTAAAAGAAAGATAAATATAGATAAAGATAAATAATGCACTCCATTAAAACAAGACCATAAATCACCAATATAATCTGGGGGAAAAAGGTAAAATAAATAAGCATAAGCATATTTTGTCATTTATATATCCAGGGGTTTCCAGATCTATGAAGAACAGATCTGGGGGTTGTAGAATATAATCATGTTGGACAGAATGACTTTTGTACCTTAAAAGAGGCAGAACTGATACCGGATTCTGCCGTGCCGAAGCCTCTGGAGTCTCGCTGCAAATCAGAAAGAGGGGCGGGCCATGAGCCCAGCAATCAGATTTATGGGGCGGAGCTACGACCTACCCGACAAGATAGAGAATGCCAGAAGGAGGTTCCAGGAAAACGTTATAAGCGAGAAGAAAGAGAGACACCTCAAACGCGGGTTAGTCTGTGTGCGTGTGGGACTGGGCTGTCAAAGTTTCCTGATGCTGATTATTTTTTTTAATTTTTTTTTTTTTTAAAGACGAAATTATTAACATTTATATAAAAAAGACACCTGATGCCAACTGAAACGCCAATGCTTATACTGAAATAATGCTATATTGAACTCTCTCATTTCTCAGGTCTTTCCTAATGTCCAACGATTTGCATGAAATTTATATTTTAAGGTGGTTTTTTTTTTTGGAATTGTGACAGTCCCAGTATGTATATGCGTGAGTGCAAGCATGAAAGAGATGAAAGCTACGGAGGAAGTTTGGGCCAGCGTTGCAGTGGTTGAAAAAAGACGAGCTTTTAATTTTTTTCTGAAATCAGAAATCCACTCAAACCAAACCATGCGATTAGCCACGGTCCTCAAACCGAGAGTTAGTGTACACTGCACATGCCTGAGAGCGTGGATCTGTGAGTCTGTGGCAAAAATATGGGCTGTGGGTGAGGCAGAATCCGATACAGTCAAGCAGTTTTGTGTGATGCAAGAGTACATGCTGGTTTATGTCCGCAGAAGTGTGTGTGTGTGTGTGTGTGTGTGTGTGTGTGTGTGTTTGAAAGCGGCATGCGAAGGTACCTTGCTGTGTGGGTCTGCAAACATCCTGGTGAAAATTTCACATAACCTCTTCAGCTCAACACGGCTGAAACAGATAGAAAGAACAAATTAAACACAAACTTGCATTGAACATGAGGGAGTTTATTTACATATGAAACAAAAAATTAGCAAAGCTGGAATATGAGAAACATGAGAATGTCTCACCTGAGAGTTCGCTGGTTTTTCAGCAATGCCTGCAATCCCATCAGCCCCTCTTTTCTCTCAGACCAGTTGGCAGAGGCACATCGATTGAGCACTTCGGCCACGTCCTCAGTCTGCCGCATATACGTCGGAATGCTGCCATTCCGGGAGCTGTACGAACGCTCCGAACATGCGCTGGAGGCGTCGCTATTTGCATCATCATCGGAGTACATCCCATAGGTGTCATACCGCCGCCGAGCTGGTTTCTTCTGCTTAGAAAAATGTAAAATGAAATCCAAATGATCATTTTAGGTTTGAATTAAACACTTTAAATTTAAGTTTAACATCAGCTTTAATGCAGAGAGACAGACAGAAAGCCAGACAGACTAACCTTGCCCCGCATATCTCCTAATAGCTGGCAGCATTAATAAAGCCAAAGTTAAAGTTAAAGCATGATAGATGAGGTAGAGACAGACATTTAGCGCACGATACAATGGTTATGTGAATCTGTTATGTTAATTTTGAGAGTACAGTTCTTTTCATAAGTTTGCAGAATGCGTAAGATGTTTATAGTAAAAAACAAAATTGGCATGGATATACCAGTACTTTTGACACAGCTACATAAGAGCATGTATATAAACTAGCATTCAAAAGTTTGGGGTCGGTATTTTTTTTTTTTCATATTTTTGAAAGAAGTTTCTTATGCTCACCAAGGCTGCATTTATTTAATCAAAAATATAGTAAAAACAGCACTATTGTGAAATAATATAATTTAAAATTTCAGAATTTCAGAACAAAATTTAATTTACAGCAGCCATTACTTCAGTCTTCAGTGTCACATGATCCTTCAGAAATTATAATAATAATATGCTGATTTGGTGGTCAAGAAACATTTCTTATTATTATGATCAATGTTCTTTGATTAACAGAAAGTTCAAAATAACAGCATTTATTTGAAATAGAATTTTTCTGTAACAATGTAAAAGTCCTTACTGTCATTTTTGACCAATTTAATATCTAGTGCTGTCAAACGATTAATCGCATCCAAAATAAAAGTTTGTGTTTACATAATATATGTGTGCGTACTGTATATATTTATTATGTATATATAAATACACACATACATGTATTTATTTAGGAAATATTTACATGTATATTTATATATAGTTTATATTACATGTAAATATTAATATTTTATATATAAATATATATTAGTTAAATACATACATGCATGTGTGTGCATTTATATATACATAATAAATATACACAGTACACACACATATATTATGTAAACACAAACTTTTATTTTAGATGCGATTAATCGTTTGACAGCACTACTAATAAAGGTAATAATTTCTTTTAAAAACAAAAATCTTACTCAACTCAAACTTTTGAATGCTATATATAAACAAAACAATGATGTATCTTTTTTAAACAGCTAAACATGAGATTCTGGGTATGTAAATGTCTGATAAAAAGGGCGTGTAAACTTATGTGTGAGTGGGGAGTTTCTGTGTGTGACTGTATATATATTTACCAGAGCATCAGCCAGGGCTTCCTCCACATCTGATCCTGTGTTCAGCACTCTCATGGCACTAACTGAAGATGAGAGACGACTGGACTGAGACATACCCAACCCAGAACCTACAACACACATCATATATTTTACACACACATAAGCACAAATACAAATAAAACACCAATATGTCCAAACAAAAAATGCATGCAGTGATCTCATCAATATTGAGCAATCAATTAAAATAATTCAACAATAAAGACACTGAGACTAGAGAACCAAAAACAAATTATCACAATATAAAACATTTATGAAAAATAACCACAAATGCCCAACCAACAACAACAAAAAACAATTCAAAAAACAAGGACACACGGAAAAAACTGGTTAAATTCAGGAAAAATAATAAGTGACACTGTGAAAGATGTTCCACGCGAATCTATGGTTGTTATTGATGGGAGGAACAGTTGTTATGACTAAAACTAAACTTAGCATGCAGGTCCGATGGAGGCTAAACTGAAAGAAGCAGAAGGATGAGATGAAAAACTAAAATTCAAAAAGTGACAATGACAAAAAAAAAAAAAAGTTTTTGAAAAGAGTCCTGTGCCGCTGGGGTGACAGTTCACCTGCTGCCCCGAAGGCATCTGGGGCATGAAGAGCACCAGTTGAGCGCGAATAATGCCGGGATGCTGCAACACACACACACAAGAATGCAAACAAGCGCACACGCGTAAATAACCAGGCCAGTGTTAGAGCTCACCAGAGAAACTCCCAATTAGCAGTAATGTGAGAATGTGCCATCACCAACCACACACACATGCCTTGCTGTGACACACACATTTCTCACACTTCAAGTGACAGTGCTGAAGGATATTAGTCCAGTTCTGCATAACAGCAGGAATATTTTCATCAGGTTACCCCTCAAAAAACTTTTTTTCTGAAAGTGAGTTTTAAATGTGTCATACCTAACATCAAAAATATCGCTGGAAGTGGACAGTCTCTATCTTAAATGCTCTCATCTGTATTCCACTTTGAACTTTGTGCCACTCAAAATAAATGTGAAGTGAAAATGTTGATTCTCAAAAAACAAACAAACAAACAAAAAATACATTATCTCTGATTTTGAAGTATGTACACACACTGAGGACTATGTCAGAAAGGTTGCACATATTTATGTAACTGTCAAACTTAGTACTTTAAACTTATGTAATTGTCAACAAGAAATGGCATTCACAAACCATTTTTTTTCTTTAAAGGAATAGTTCTCCCAAAAATGAAAATTATCCCATAATTTACTCACCCTCAAGCCATCCTAGGTGTATATGACTTTCATCTTTCAGCCAAACACAATCAGAGTTATATAATAAAATATCCTGGTTCTTCAAAGCTTTATAATGGGAGTGAATATGGTACCTTAGATTTTGAAGCCCAAAAAGTGCATCCATCTATCATAAAAGTAATCCATACGGCTCCAGGGGGTTAATAAAGGCCTTCTGAAGTGAAATCGGGCTTCTAATTCGAGAACGGTGTTTTGTTTTGCTCTATCCTTTGCGCTTCCTCGTTCTTCAATACGTCATGCATCGGGTCAGAGGTCACTCTTCCACCGGAACTAGACTTGTGTATGGCCGTTAAAGTTATAAATATGGATATTTTTCCTCACAAAAACACATCGCTTCGCTTCAGAAGGCCTCTATTAACCCCCTGGAGCTGTATGGATTACTTTTATGATGGATGGATGCACTTTTTTCGGGCTTCAAAATCTAATGCACCATTCATTCCCATTATAAAGCTTGGAAGAGCCAGGATATTTTATAATATAACTCCGATTGTGTTTGGCTGAAAAAAGAAAGTCATATACACCTAGGATGGCTTGAAGGTGAGTAAATTATGGGATAATTTTTCATTTTTTGGGTGAACTATTCCTTTAATGACATTTTTGTGCAAAACAGGATATTCAACAAGAGATAAAAACAAAGTATGGCAGGTATTAATGAGGAATGTGCATTAAAAAGTAAACAGTGAATTTTAATTTCATGTTGACTATTATTCCTAATAATTCCTGTCTGAGGTTTTACATTTAAGATAATTTTTCTCTGGTGTGCTGCATTTATGGACCATCTCAGATGAAACTTGTGTCAGCATCCATCAGTAGATGAGGTGGGGGGAAAAAGAAAAAAGGCCAGGAGAAAACTGCTTCCTGATCAAGCTGAACCATGTGGGGATTTTTAACCCCAAAGATATTCTTAATGCAATGTGTGCCAGCAGTGGTGCTGCATAGCTATACAAACACTTGTGTTTGTCAGCTGCAAAAAGTTTAAAGCAAACTGAGTCCAGCAAAGAGCAAAATGTGCAAATGTGCAAAAGCTTGACTTCCAGTTTCAAATGAAGCAAATCACTTGATGTTTCAACATGGCATGTTCTTGTCTAATCGTTTAGGCCCCTTTCTGTGTTGAAGCTGATTGGTCCTGGTAGATGAAATGGTTGCCGTGGTTACTCACCGAGTGGCGTGAAGGAGCGCACAGGGCTGGTGTCTCTGCTGCTCTCTCGACTGGCCTCACGACTGCAGCCCTGACTCACGCTAGGCCGTGGTATACGACTACCCCTCGCTGACCCACCCCCAAGAAAACACCAAGAAAAGAGGAGAGAGAAAAAAGATAAAGAAGGACAGAGACATTGGAGGGTATAACAGACAAACAAAGTAGGAGAAATATAGAAGGAATAGCCGTAACAATTACATAGAGTTTTGTTAAGCAATGAAATGACAATGAACTTTGAGGAAAAAAAGAGGGCCCAATACAGAGCCCTGAGGAACCTCACATAAAATAAGCAGGAAGACAACAAAAAAACATCAATATTTGAATTATTTTCTAGAGTCCATGCACAGATTAAAGGAATAGATAAATGAGCAGACATTCACTGACAGGAAGAACAATTAAAAGGTTAGGAATAAAAGGGTGAATGTTATTATGTGGGAGGTGGCAGGTCTGGATGTTTGTTTTTATATCTTGTCTCTTAACCAGTGTTCAACGTTCATCTGCATTCATGAGATGGACTTCATTCATTCATTTTGCAAAGATCAGCACCAAGCTGTGGGGTTTAACATCACAGCAGACAAGGTAAGACCCAGCAGGTTAATGAGACGGCATGTTCTGCTTTCCCAAAGCAGCGTGTTACACGCAACACAGCACAACCTCCAGCATGAAACACCATTAGGATGTCAGCCCCAGCTCAGACAGGCAGAAGGATTATCATTATGGGATGGCTGGCGGAAACCAAGGCAAAAAAAAAAAAAAAAAAAAATCATACCTCCTTTCGATCCATTGTAGATGTGGCTGATGTTTGAAGGAGCTTTGATTGAAAGAAAACATTTCAGTTTTGGTAAGAACTCTGTCACCCCTTTATGTGAAGGCCTACAGAAGTCTTGGGGCCAATTGCAACACTTTATGATCTTATGTGCCAACAGATTCAATGGACACACATTGATAAAGAAGATCTTTTATTCATCAGAGAGAAAACATAACTGAGGAGATCATCACGGGCACAGACAGAAACCAGTTCTTACCAACAGACAGACGGGTGGGGCTGGAGTCTCGACTGCAGCCTTGACTGCGTGGGATCCGGCTGCGACGGTGGGAGCCCGGAGCAGCACTCACACGCTGAGCTCCCGTACTGAGCGTGCTCAGAGCTGTACTGGCCAAAACCCGGCCTGGGGAACCCGAGCGAGAACCCGCTGTAAATATAGAGAAAATGAAAAAAGAACTGTGAGACTGACAGACCACTGAAAATGTACCTCATCCTAACGATAACTGTTTTTATATGAATACACAAACAGTTATGTAATAAACAGCAAAAATTACTTTACTGTCCACCAAAGCCAAACTCAAACATCACCAACAACTAACCCTCATAGATATGCTGAAATTTTTGTTGTTTATCCAGACATCAATAATTCACACCACAATACCAATCACAGATACAGATGACAGTTTGACATAAAAGTGCTAGTGCTGTGATTCTGATTGTGTCAAGACCAAAAGGGAAGAATGAGGTTTACCTAGTGAACAAGTGAAAATGTTTCTATGACTACAGAGACTACACAAACACAAATGAACATGCTCACGCTGCACTTTGACACACCAATTACCAAATCTTTAAATTTCCCCACACAGTGACATGTAAAGTAGGGGTGGGCGATATGACCAAATTCTTAAATCTTGTTAATGGAATTAATCTGACAATAGTTATTGTTGATGGAAATGAAAGCAAATATATTTTAAATGTTACACAACAATGAACTAATATCCATTTTTTTTATCATTTATGGGCTTAAAGGGTTAGTTATTAATTACTCACCCTCATGTCGTTCCACACCTGTAAGACCTTCGTTCATCTTCAGAACACAAATTAAGGTATTTTTCATAAAATCCAATAGCTCAGTGAGGCCTGCATTGCCAGCAAGACAATTAACACTTTCAATGCCCAGAAAGCTACTAAAGACATATTTAAAACAGTTCATGTGACTACAGTGGTTCAACCTTAATGTTATGAAGTGACGAGAATACTTTGAGAAACAAAATAACGACTTTATTCAACAATATCTAGTGATGGGCAATTTCAAAACGTTGCTTCATGAAGCTTCGAAGCTTTACGAATCTTTTGTTTCGAATCAGTGGTTCAGAGCATGTATCAAACAGCCAAAGTCACGTGATTTCAGTAAACAAGCTTCGTTACGTCATAAGTGTTTAGAAATTTTAATGGTTCACCACTGGGGGGGCGTGACTTTGGCAGTTTGATACACGCTCCGAACCACTGATTCAAAACAAAAGATTTATAAAGCTTCGAAGCTTCATGAAGCAGTGTTTTGAAATCGCCCATCACTAGATATTGTTGAATAAAGTTATTTTGTTTTTTTCTGGTGCACAAAAAGTATTCTCGTCACTTCATAACATTAAGGTTGAACCACTGTAGTCACATGAACGGTTTTAAATATGTTTTTAGTAGCTTTCTGGGCATTTGAAAGTGTTTATTATCTTGCTGGCAATGCAGGCCTCACTGAGCCATCGGATTTTATGAAAAATACCTTAATTTGTGTTCTGAAGATGAACGAAGGTCTTACGGGTGTGCAACGACATGAGGGTGAGTAATTAATAACAGAATTTTCATTTTTGGGTGAACTAACCCTTTAAATGCTTTCATAGTAAATGCATCTCAAACCAAAAAGGTAAGATGATTCATGACACATGAAAGAACCAGTACTGAAACAGCTTTACATTACATAAACTTGAGTTAAAACAAAGCCTCCTTTGAAGTTTTCTGCTATTTTGAGGATTTTTTTTTTTTTAAATCGCACCACAGATACAGAGGAATCTGTGTAGCAGATTCACAGCAAAAGCAGAAACGGTATAAATGAACGCCATATAACGTCATACCGCCCAGCCTTAATGTAAGGTTCAAGTTATTCACAGGTTTGAAAAGAGAGAAAGAGAAAAAATAAAAAACACCATCCAAAGTGAGCCAAGCGACACACCCTCCATGCAGTGAAGAGAGTGGGGGCTGATGGTAAAACCCATGTTTTTCCGTGAATCAGGACAAGGGAAGATGTAAGACTAGTGGAGGCCCACAGGATGGGAGTGACTGGACTAAGTGAATAAATGACAGGTGAAATATGTTGAAAATCTTACCACCAACAGGGGTAGCAGACTGTGATCCTGAGCCAATGAGGGGGAAGGATTAGGGAGCGGGGATGGGTCCAAGAGACCCATTGAGTGGGAGGAGGAACAGCATATTAAACGAATACAAATGCATTATGGGATAACAACATGCTGTCAATGTGTTGTTTTGACACACACATCGTACAAATGAATAAAAAACCATCAGCCTGCAAATGAAAACATCAGTATGAGACGCGCACATAGATTTAAGAAGCCCTGCAACAGCATTGCAACTGACGTTACTTCACGACACCACCATGAAGGCACACAAAAAATGAAAAACATCATGGTTGTGTTTGCTACTGCTTTAGTTCCATCAACACTCTCAAAATGTTTAAGCAGCCTAGGCCGCCCAACATACACTGCTAAACCGATGTGTCTGAGAGTTTGTGTTTCTACACGCCTGCAGGCAGAAATGGACTGATACCGTCACACCCAAGTGAAGACCACACAGCATGCAGGCCACTCAGGACATACAAACGTTCGCTCGCTCACACACACACACACACACACACACACGTCTGCATGGACTAAACACACTCGCCCACATGTCAGACGAGGGTACCTGGCGTGCAATCAGAATCGTCGGAACCTAGAGGCACAGAAACAGTTGGAGGAGCTGTGGGTTACATCCTTCGAGCAGGATGACTCCTGATAATCTCTCACATACACACTGGCATGCAGATGACAATGTGTGTTACAGCACATGGTATGAGGGAAGACTGTTTACAGTAATGTTTCACCGCATGCTTATGTTGTGTATAAAATAAGCACAAGCACTGGGTCATTTAGTAAAAATTAATCAAAGGGTTAATCTTCCCAAAAATGAAATGTGTCATTAATTTCTCACCCTCATTTCGTTCCAAACCCGTAAGACCTTTGTTCATCTTCGGAACACAAATTAAGATATTTTGATGAAATCCGAGAGGTTTTTTTTATTATCCTAAAGCAACGAAATTACTAAATCCAAGGTGCAGAAAAGTAGTAAAAACATTGTTAAAACAGTCAACGTGACTACAGTGGTTCAACTTTAATGTTATGAAGTGACGAGAATACTTTTTGTGTGCAAAAACAAAACAAAAATAACAACTTGATTCAACAAATTTGCCTCTCCCCTGTCATTCTCCTACGCTATTTACATCCAGCGCTTCCATGTTCTATGTCAGAACGCCTACTCTTCTGGGCCTTGAATGTGGTAATTTTGTTGCTTTCTATTAAGCATAAAAAAAACCTCTTGGATTTCATCAAAAATATCTTAATTTGTGCTCCGAAGATGAACGAAGGTCTTACAGGTTTCGAACGTGATGAGGGTGAGTAATTAATGACAGAAATTTCATTTTTGGGTGAACTAACCCTTTAATGCTTTTATTCAGCAAGGATGCTTTAAATTGATCAAAAGCGACAGTAAATATATTTATAACGTTACAAAAGATTTTAAAATAAAACGCAGTTCTATTGAACTTTCAATTAAATCAAAGAATCCTGAAAAATCCTTTATCAGTTTCCACAAAAATATTAAACTGTTTTCCGCATTGATAATGATAACAAATATTTCTTGAACACCAGGTATAAATTACAGGAATACATTTCTATTTAAGTATATTTTAAAACGTTATTTTAAATTGTAATAACATTTATTATTGTTTTTTAAACAGCCTTGTTTTTTTGCAGCCTTGATGAGCAATAAAATTACATATTTTTATAATACTTCTTAAATATTAAAAATACATGTTTAAATAAACAACTTTGTATATATACATAATATATATTTTATTTAAATTCTGGTATACCCTTTCACAGAAATACCTTCTTAAATTGTAACTTCAAAAAAAATGAAAATGCTTGTGTTCAAATCGTTTAAAACGTACTGCATAATAGGAATGACTAAGTATAAAATTAGTGTATGAATCATTTTTGTGAGTTTGCACTCAGTACATTCCTCTATTGGCAAATATTTTCCACTTACAGACATTTACTGACTACTAATTTACATGAGAGTTGTGTTACATTGATACGGTTTATGGTAAGGTGCGAGAGCAAAATGACAACATAAGACGTATGAGTAAATGTATATAATATTCATCTAGAATATTTGTGCAGATGTTGAATGAGTATGAACATTGTAGGTGCTTACGTTGTGACTGAGATGCCATCTTTGATCTGGTCCGCCCTCTCGAGTCGACCTGACTGCTGCCCATACTAGATGCTGTTGATAAAGTCTGCTTAGTCCGTAGTCGCCCTGGAGAGCAACAAACATGCTGTAAGTCATCAGGCCAAATCATAACACATCAACAACTGAATAATAAATCAAAGAGATTTCCAGAGTGTCTCGCTGGCCCTCCACAACCACCCACTGGCCAGTCCTGTGATTGAGGGAACTTATTAATGATTGCGTTACAGGAAAGACGATGGGACAGAATGGACAGAATAAGTGGAGAGCGTCAGATCAGTACGGGAGATTTTTAATGAAGCAATTCAACTTGGCACAACCACAAGCTGAAAGGCAGATGAGTCATATTCTTGCAATACCACACGCCACCAGCAGACAGCAGCAGCACTACATCACACACAATGAGCTCCACCCACTATGCGTGAGAGGATCGGGTTTCCCTATTATACCTACAAAGCACTGAAATGACTACAACAAAAAGCAAACAACTTTCTTCCTAGCATAATTTAATATAGATCAGAGACATATAAAATCACCAAAATCCTGATCAACGATTCAAAGTCATACAGTAGGAAAGCATGAGCTATATGAGCAGGAAGGAAGGCCAATAGAAAGGGGAAGGGGGCAAGTAAGAAAAGGAGAAGATGAAGAAGGGATGAGCAAACGGCAGATGATCTTACCATCTTTATCAGAGGCATCATCTTAAGCCAAAGAAGAGAGAGAGGAGCACAGCAAACCAGTTAGAACAAAAAACACAAACACACGTCAACAACCGCACAGACACACACATGTAACCTTTAAGAATTAAAGGGGTAATTCACTGCTCGCAAAAAGGGCTTTCAATAAAACTTGGGTGCCTATGCAGTAGAAAGGCAAAAAAAAGTGAAATCGGTGATACCTGACTAGAGAAAACAGAAAAAAGGCTGTTGTCTTCCCTTTTAGCAAATAGGTAGGAAAACTTCAACACCCATAATGCACTGGGCATGTTGTCAACCAAGGCCACTCCCAGTCTGCTTCTACTGGATAGGCTTGACCAGAGTCAAATACCACCTTGCTTTAGTAGGAAATACTTCTTAGCAAACTTTGTCATAATGGTGTTGACTTGTATTCTTCCAGGGTGCAAGAATTCAAAGAGTAAATGTCTATTTTCGGTTTCCAGTGAAGGATCCAGCGTGTTGTAGGAAGTGGCTAAAGGCTGCAAAGAATCGTAAATATGAAGAGAACACCGCGACAGGGAACTCTAGTTTTCATGAAAGCTCTAGAGTCTTTTGCTGACAAAAAATCCCCCCAGGAACTTCTCTGTCCAGATAACACGGAGAAAGAGTAAACATTGTTCATTTACCGTACATATACTACCAATATTGTAACAATACAAGGGTTTAAGTTACACTTTAAGACAATTCTTCACATCAGTTTCTATTGCGTATGGGGAGAGTCTGCATATCTGCATATTTACATGTGTGACCTCTTCTGCCTGTTCAAGCATTGATAAAACTGTGCATGAACTTTATGTGGCTCCTACCGAGAGATGCGTATGATCCAGGGGTCAGGCCTGCCGTGACTCGGCTGGCCCCTCCAGCCTGTCCGCTGTGTCTGACTTTAGCACCGGCAGCTGCATTAACATCCACATCACTGCGGGAACGCTGTAATGAGCCTGGAGATCCTGATGATTTTGAACTCGCAGGCACTAAAGTAACAAAAAACAAATACAATGTGTGTTACATGCATATACATTTTTAAATGAAGCATGGAAGGTCAATTATTTATATACTGTCCAGTTTTCATTTAAATTTTAGTTTTAGTAATTGTTATATTTTTATTATTCCAAATTAGCTTTAATTTATTTTATTTCAGTTTTAGTCATTTTAGTACTTCATTTCTAATTTTAATTTAAAAGATTAAATAAAAGATTTTTGAGTTTAAGTTTCCCCATCTAATATTGATATATTATTTTATTATTTCAACTTTATTTCAATTAACAAAAATGATTTTAATAGTTTTAGTTAACAATAACAACCCTGCTATGAAAACGTGACTTACATGGATACTTTGGAAAGTTAACATCCTGCAGTCTCACGCCCAAACTTATACAGCATTTTGATAATTATGCATGAAATGTTTAAACTATATGGAATATATGTACTTTTAAAAAGCATTTTATGTGATCTAGTAAAGGCAAAAAGGTGTTTAGCCTATTTGTCAGGCCCTAAAATATTCCTAATGCATTTATATACATTTTAACCAAAATAGTGAGTGATAAAAGTCCACGAACATGACAGGCATCAATTACCAATACACATATTTCAACATGTACACACACACACTGAGGATCTCACCTCTGCCTGGAGCAGCTGACCACTTTGACAGCGGCCGACTGAAAAAGAAAAGAGAGAAAAAATACAGAGCTCTTATTCAATTTCATTGTTTACTGGTGTAGTCAGATGCGGGTGAGAGATATTCTTACTTAAGGCTTTCTTGCGAGCTGGAGGACGAGCGATCCGACTGCGGGAGGGATGCCACGCTGCCAGAGCTCTTTAGATGCGGCTGAAGTGTCTTCTGATAGGACGGTTCTAATGAGTTATACAGAGACTCCGCCTCCCCGGGGAAATGAGCCCGCAACCCACAGTATGCCCTGAGAGAGAGAAACATAATTAATAAAACACAACAGGAAACATCAAAATACATCAAGTAATTTGAGGATGGCACTCACTTCCTGGCCTCGACTCGAGCCTCTGAGTCTGCATCTCTGATTCCCTTTTTAATACTCTCCACCAACACCGCCGCATGCCTGAGACACAGAGGAAAGAGAAAGAGAGGTTATGTAGTGCAGTGCTGGCCTTTCAACACCAGTAGGCAGTCTAGTTTAGCCTGTGCTGTTGTGGTACCTCTCCAGAGAGTGAGTCTGCCATTCCTGCAGCAGAAGATCCAAGAATTCATAACAGCGCCTGTCAGATGGAGAGAGGAAGAAAGAGAATTCAGTAATGAACTCACACAGGTCTGTAAAACTTGGTAAGTGCTCAAGAGGGCTGGGAGATAAATTGAATAGTTACAATATATTCAGGAAGACTGCTGAAATATAAAATTAAACATCATACGGTGCTTATTTATTTATTTAACCAGTTATGCTCTTAAAGATTGTGCCAGCAGACTAAATTCCTGACTCGTCGCAAGTATAAACGTGTTAAGACAGTTATTTTTAATAGGGTGTCTGGTTTAACCTTCATTGGCTAAAGAGTTTGGAAGATTCATTTTCACGAATAAGTTCTTTCAAACTGGCCATTTCAATTAATCAAGCCAAACACTGGTTTAGATATTTGTTTGTCATCGCCCTGAAGGGATTTATGCTGTATGGGGACATATTTTACAATTGTTTTTTTTACAATTTGTACATATAAATAATTTAAGCGAGTAGTGAGAAACAATCACTGGAAAAAAAGATTATTATATTTTTTTTTTTTACTGAGTTTTACTTCTTGTATTAAATGTCTACATTAACACTTGTTTGGTCCAAATTGTGATAGATAGATGACAGATAGAACGACAGATAGAGCGATAGATAGACAGAACGATAGACAGAACGATAGACAGAACGATAGACAGAACGATAGACAGAACATAGAATGACAGATAGAACGATAGAACGAACGATAGAACGGACGATAGAACGGACGATAGAACGGACGATAGAACGGACGATAGATAGAACTATAGATAGAACTATAGATAGATCGATAGATAGAACGAACAACAGATAGATCGATAGATAGAACTATAGATCGATAAAACGATTGATAGAACGATCGATAGAACAATCAATAGAACAAATGATCAATAGATAGAACGAACGAACGAAAGATAGAATGATAGATAGAACGATAAAACAAACGATAGATAGGTAGATAGAACGAACGACAAAACAACTGAAAGACAGAACGAACGACAGAACGATAGATAGATAGATAGATAGATAGATAATATTCAGTTACACTATTTTAAAGTGTCCTTGTTACAGTGTAATTATACATTTAAGTACAGAGTAATATTAATTAACTTTTCCACTAAGTTTTCCACTAAGTTTTCCACAAAGTACTGATGTACTTTCTATAAGGTTAGGATTAGGGTTGGGTTTAGGGTTAGTTGCACATAATTATGCATAATTTATAGTTATAACTACATGTAACGTGTAAAAAGGACACTATAAAATAGAGTGTTACCTAATAATATTCTTGCAGTGCTCAGCTATAGTGTGTAGAAGCAGTTAACATCTCACCTCCGGACGGCCACAGACTTTGACGTGCAGTTACTAGCGATGAGAGGAATCAGTCGTGGGACATGAGTGTGCTGAAAATACAAAAACAAACAGTCAAAACACACAGACACAATGCAGTCAGACAGCATGAACTCCTGCACGCCACCGTTTCTCACCCGTATGATGATGCGTATGGCTGCTGTTCCAGATGTAGCCATCACTTTGGCACAGTTAGGGATGAGATTGAAGAGCACTGGAACGATTCCCTCTGCTCCATGATCAAACTTATTCCCTAATAGTGTGGAAAGATACCTGCACAAACAGAACACAGTAAATTGGTGCGCTTTACAATGAACACAAAACAAATAGGAATCGCTTCGCTCTAATAGCTTGTCGACTCGTCTCCAGCCCTTAATTAAGTGGTTGATGGAAAACAGATCTCAATAATCTGCATACTATGCACACATAGCTTAACATTGTTCAAGATGTCAATCAGACACTCACGCCACTGTGATGCAAGCCTCCCGCACCACCTGAGAACGCAGGTCTTTTGCCGACAGCTTAAACGAGCCATCCAATAGGCGCAGGTGCTGGTAGAAACAATCGTAGTCTGTTGCCCCGGCAACTAGCAGAGATCGGATTTTCTTCAGCTGTGGAGGGAGAGGGAGGGGAAAACAAGACCACATCAAAGAGGGTTTGTCACAAATGTATGGAAATGCATAGGCAAAACTACATAAAAGCCAGGAAACTCCTTATGTTTCCATAAATAAATGTTGAATCGAGATTTTTACAAACCCTATGTATGGTCAACAAAGAAAACTCTAGGTCTAGTGCATCCCAATGCATCACCTTTTGAATGTGGACAGATTCTCATGGGAAACACTATTACTACCACGTTTTGCCAAATAATTATTCAGCAAACAAGTTCAGCCACTTGTAAATGCAATATGGAGATGTGTTGTGTGATGTGTTTCCTATGGATTTTATATGTATTTTGTGAATGCACTTTATAGATCCATGCATGTGTTTTAACTTTTTAGTTTAGCCTCGAAACGTTCAATCAAAATGTCACAACTCAATCTTCCGGTAAAACAACAGACTTTTCCCTGGTGACATATGTAGGACTTCTCCAACCATTTTGTTCGAAACAGCTTGCCAAAGTGAACTGTATGGAAAAACTCCCAAAATGAACTTCAAGAAAGTTAGTTTTGGCCTGATTTAGTTCGAAACGACATCACATCAGTTTATTCTTCGATTTTGCTCGAAGTATATCTGGGCCTTTAAGAAAGTAGATATAACAAGCCCCACCCCTACATTTTTTCTTTTGCATAATCCGTTACACTCAAATGGTCATCAAAATGCAGAGGGAAAAAAACATGTGTTGCTACTTCCGCTTGCGACGGTGAGAGCAGAAATTTTCAGCAAAGAGTTGGACACTTATATTCCCTTATTAAAAAGTTTTAAATCTAAAGAAATGAATAAACAGTTGACTCCAGTCGAATCGGTAACTTTATGAAAGCTGTTTTGTTTTACACAGAGCAGGCCGCCATGTTAAGATCACATGACCAGTTGAATTGACTTCCTTTATCTCGGGAATCACCATATAATTGGACATAATAGTTCACTTAATTAATTAATTATGGCTGACTGTAAATAGTGCATTATTTAAACAGTGGCATTTAATAACTGAAAAAGTGGTTTTGCACGATGCTGCATCCACACCACTAGGTGTCAGTGTAAATCCAATGCAACTGTCATATCAACTAGCGTGATTTAAACAAAAATGCCTGCAATGAGTGTTTAAATCATGTTGAACTCACCGCGCTTGTTCTATGGTCCCAGTCATGTTTATCGTCAGATAGAACCTCACGGATCTTGTTCAGATTATCCTCCAGGTCCCGTGAGGAGTAGATCTATGCAAGTAGAGTGACACACAGATAGACCTGAGTTTTAGATCAAACACTTCCAAGCCTTTGATCAAACATCATAACATGAACGCTATGAAAGCCACAGGTGGATTTGTAACTAGGTTCTGAGGGAATTCAGTAACACTTCCCTCATTTATACGCAAGTGTGCGTGTCTCACCTGAACCGTGGGGACGTCTGTGAACGCTTTGATAAAATCCTCCTCATCCACAGCTCCTGCCACTTCCTTAGAGGCTCCTGAAACACACATGATTGACATCCACTAAAACACAAACTATGAAGACAACTATGAAGTTTATGAAGGGCGGATGCATCTGCTGTTTGAGACCTTTCTAATCTCAATCACGCTAGGAGACAACTGACAGTTCCAGCCGCTACCATAGAAACTGAGCACAATGAGGTGTTACTATGGCAATCGTTGTATTGCTAGGCAAAAGGGAGGGTACACTTTGTGTACTAAGCATGTGATCATGTATTATGTGTGACAGAAATAGGTGAAATAACCAAATTCAGTAAAATAGCCCTTTGCAACCTATTACAGGAGGGAGGAAACTCATCCGACACATTAAAAGCTCTCAATCCTAATGGACTTCCTGTCTGTCTTCCTGTAATTGGATGATCAATCATGGGGGGGTGTGGCCTGTAAGAACTCCCAACAGGGGGGAGGAACTGATGAGTGTCTAATAAACACATCAGCATCAGCGAGCTGTCAGTCAGCTTTCAGGAAACCCCATTTTTGGTGGACCTTTTTTAAAACCCGAAAGCTCTGTAATGAGCCTCAGCAGAAATGTCAATCTATTGTGAACTGCTTATACAAACAAAAAAACAAAAAAAGGATACAAACTTCTCGTTTTGTAAAAGCATCAGTGCATGCAGCTACACAAATTACATGAATTAGATGTGTGTGCTAGTGTGTACTTGCATTAGAGCTCAAACTGATTCTCCCACGATTCTGAACAGACAACTAAACAAAATAACATGTAATTTACTAGAGGTTCTGACAAAACGTTAATTGCTGCAGTCTATTTAAAATGTTCAATTAATCTGAATGAACTATTTTTAAAAAACGGTTTGAATGAATGATTCAATGACTCACTCGTAAATACTTCACGTTTCATTACTAGATATATCAGCGTTTTTGAACAAATTTCTTGATTGAATGATTCAATGACAAATACATTAAGTCACTTGTCGCCAACTACTGGCGTAACGATGTAATCGATACAATCAATTTTTGAAGCACCCAAAGTTACTTTCAAAAGGTGTTTTTTTTTCTATTTTGATCGCTTCTGTAGACATCAGTGTTTATATCCGAACTATAAACTTTTATCCCAGTACTTCTGTTATAATATGAATATTTGTAACACAGAAATAATGATACTGTGTGGTTGAAAAGATGGTTTGTGAAGCTGTTTCATACCTATACATGACAACTGCTCTCTCTGGCTCAGCGGCAGCACAAATGCAGATTTGAATGTTCCGGAGTGATTTTGACAAAGGTTTAATAGACAGAGAATCGCTGTCAATAATATCGCGTGGGTGTTTGAATCAAGGTTGCGACCTTTTAACGATTAATCGTGCAGCTCTAACTTGCATTGAAATAATAAACAAACTAAATACTCATTACTTTGTCAACTTCTTTCCTCTTAAGAGCCTCCTTTCTAACTTTTCCTTCAATGATATTCAAGCTTGTAGAACAGGGTGGTAAGGCAGTATATATCATACAATGATAGAGATTCACAACCAATAGAGACTATACTAATAGTAGGTATTTTGTACATACATAATGCAAAAACAAAACGTAGAGTAATAAAAAAAATAAAGCAGAATCTGTCCCAAACAAGTCAAGACAGAGAAAAACTGACAATTAAGTTATTAATCATAATGCAAAGCTAAATAAATTTAAGGCTACCAAGCAATATCGCAACTTGCTGTAGAATTCAACTTATGAACAGGTACTAGCGTTCGTATATCCACTATTTTACAACAGCTTTGAATGTGGCTCATCAAACCAGAATTAAAGAGCAGAATGATCTATTTTATAATATTAGTTGAGTCCTTTGTTCTAATTGTTCCGTAATGTGAAGCTGCTTTTGCACTGATGCCAGACTGAATTATTTGTTATCAGAAAATATTTTAGTTTGTGTCGATCAAGTTCCAAATAAGAAGAGAAAACCAAAGGATATTGCTTTCATAACAAAGTACCTTTCATTTGTGAATTATTTAATTCACTGGACAGTCTAAAAATAGGCTTTACCACATGGTTATTTAATATATAAACCATTTTTCCATTTAATTTCCAACCAATACACATATATATAAAACATTATTCATACCATAATAATGCTTTTTTGACATAACTGCCCAGCCCTTATGCTTATAATACCTTCCTGACAGCACAGACTAATCGAGTCAGTCATCAGTGATTAGTGGCCTATTTTGAATTTTGACTTTTTAAAGTGCAAAGCCATTTATTTTATCCATGCAAAACAACACTGCTTAACAGCATTAAGGCTAAAAACTAAATTAAACTGCACCCCAGGATATATGAATGCAATCTCACACATGTCTCACCTGTCTTGGCAGTGGCACTGGGTCGTCTGGAACTGCTAGCAGAGTCTCCAGGTTTCTTGGGTACTTTGGGTACTTTGAACGCAGCCTGAGCCGATGACGGCCTGCTTCCATCCACAGAGTCATCGTCGTCAAAACTACGATCTGAGAGAAGCAACGAGAAGATGAATCAATTGGTTATCAAAGTCAAGACGTGCAGGCAGCATAAAAATAGATCAGCTAATTTCAAATTTTGTTCCAGAATAGACTTACTGCACAATGATAAGCAAAAACCACCTATTTCTGTGCCAACTTGCATAGTCTCAAATTCTCGTTCCAATGCAGTTGGTTCAATAAAAAGGAAATCTGTCAGAATATATCAACAAACAATTCCATTTCCTCTGAAACCCAATAGGTCTTTGGATTATATCATCAAGTATGGCAAGTACAGGTCTGATTTCCTCCCTTAAGTAATCAATGACCAGCCCAGAACCAGGACCTATTAGGGGCCTATCAATCACTAAAAAGCAAAAACAGGAAGTATAGGCACCGTTAATCACTTGCACACACTCACAAACAAACAAAGAGAAATGCCTTCAAAACTCAAATACTCCACACAGCCACCCACACACAAGAACAGGCTTGAAGGCT
Source organism: Mylopharyngodon piceus (assembly GCA_039654765.1). NCBI lineage: Eukaryota > Metazoa > Chordata > Actinopteri > Cypriniformes > Xenocyprididae > Mylopharyngodon > Mylopharyngodon piceus. The sequence continues at coordinate 14,199,640 of CM077448.1, read as the reverse complement.
TGAAGAACACAAACGGTCTTTCGTTTCATCTACCAGCTACTAAAAACACCCAAATCTCCACGGCACCTGGGCAACACCCAATTTCTGCACGGATTCAGACGTCAACGTTCATTTGAGACACCAGCAACATTTCAAACAGGTACATCTTGAGAAGACACTCACAGTCACAGATGCGTTTGCAGATGAGGCGCCTCATGCCTGAAGGCGGGCGTGGCTCTCTCTCGTATCCGAGGCAACGCCCAAGCTGCCGCTCACATGACAGTGGTTCTCACGGTGACAAAATATCCCCAGACGGATCGGCAAGGCAGGTACCACAGTTCGCAGAAACCACCACCCAAAAGCTGGTCGGCATCTTCTCTCTCAATTACTCTCCCGCTCCATCCCCCCTCGTCTCCTGCTCCATCACTCCCTCGCACTTTGCTGCGCACCGTCCCCCCTCCTTCGCAGCACCCGAAGAGCCAATCAGGAGAGTGATGACATCATCTTTAACCAGCCAGTGAGCTTTGAGATTTGAGGATGCTGCCTGAATGTCAATGTGGCTCATTTTGTCTGGAGCTCAAGCTAAGCTAATTAGCATCACGTCGCTGCATGATCATCTTGGTTTAAACACGTTCACGGTCAAATGCTCACAGGGGGATTGTGGCTGAATAAAATGCATAAATACAGATGAGAACGAAGGCCACACCCCTACAGCTGAGACTTGGTCTTTGTTTGCATATGAAAGTGTGTGTGTGTGTGAGTGTGTGTGGGCAATCGGCATTGTGACCCCGTTACTAAGCCAAGAGCTGATTGCACTGACACATTATGGATGCTGACCCCACTAGCGGGGCTGAAAGGGCTCTGTGTGCCTGCCTATGTGTGTAGCATTATTAGCATAGTAGCATAACCCGCCCTTTGTTCAGACAGGAGGGCGTGAGCAACAATTCAACAAGGACGGGCCAATGACGACCGTAGAGAGCTAGATCAATCGAGAATGAGGCTGGCCAAAAGGAACAAAACAGCAACAGGAAGCGAAGAAGAGAAAGAGAAAAAGTGGGGACAAGTTGAAGGGAAAAGGGGGAAAAAAAAGGGAGAAAAGGCAAGGATGGAGCAAGAGAGAGAGAGAGCTGGCTGCTTGCAAAAGGCTGTTGCCATGACGACAAGATCAGCCCACATCAGTGGATTTGAAAGATTGAAAAAAATAAATAAAAAAGGCTGAATCACATTGGTTTGAATTTTGTTTAGCAAAAAATGGCTAGCTGAAATCATAAAACACCACATTTTTCAGAGCAACATTTGCTTCAAAGCAAGATATTGCTTCTATACTTCTGATAGTTAAGTTGCATTTTTTATGATTATTTTGGGAGAAAGGCCACCCATCATAAAAGTCTGTGAGACGTCAATGAAACGTAGTGTACTAAAAAATAATTGTAAAAAAACTAAACAAATTAACACAGTAAAATAACACTTTCCACTAAAATAAGTAATATACTATAAAAACTGTAAAACACTGCATTCTGGGTAATATTATTAGTCTTTTTTGTGAAAGTAACCTATAGGCTACTTTCTCAAATGACAAATATTACTCAGAATGAATTGTTTTACAGTATTGTATATTACAATGCATTCTGGGTAAAATTATGTAATTTGAGAAAGTAGTATAGGTTACTTTCTCGAAAATGACTAATATTACCCAGAATACATTGTTTTTATGGTATATTACTGTTTCAATGGAAAACGGTATTTTACTGCGTAAATTTGTTTAGTTTTTTAGTCATTTTTTAGAGTGCAAATCAACGCACAATTTATATTTGATCAAAATTTGAAAGATGATTAAGCTAAAAAAAAAAAAAGATTTCAATACATAATTTCTTAAAAGAGTTATAATATTATTTTATTGTGACAGTTATCGATATAAAAAAGTATTACCACCATATTGCCAGTTATGACGAATAGCAGTATGTAACACAGCAGAGGTCATTTAAAAATAAAAGCAACTGACTACACACTAGTATGTGACACATTTCTCAGTCAAAATTGACCTGGAAACATAGTCTAACTGCCATTAACACCATTTTGCTTATTGCTGGGTGACTAAGTGAGTGTTAATGTCTGAGTCCTCACTGGTCAGTCCGTAACTTAACTGGCTATTTAATCTGGTTATCAGGATTACGAAGGCCGTGAAGCCATTTACCCTGAAACAAACAGACAGAGCAGCTTTTGTAGTATGCCCACCAAAACGTACAGCGAACTTACTCTAACGTACTCTAAAGCTTCATTTATAATCAAGAGACACACAGCATCTCAGAGTACTTCAATTTCCAGGGCAAGAACTGAAGAGTCTAATAATGGGTAGCGGCGGCAACAAAATGCCCTAGAAACCAGGTCACACTTGAACTCCCAAGGGACAAAACCCACTGATGCAGAAACCAATATAACTAGTATATCAGAGAGTATATAATGCAGTATATTCTGATCAAACTCCATTGCTTTAATGGTTGGCGACTTTAAAGACAAGTAGGTACAAACTCTTTTCTAAAGTGCAGATTATAAACTGAAAGAATAGTCATAGGAGAGAGTATTTTCTGGACAATAACGCCTTGTTTTTTCCAAAAAACTGACTGACTTGCATCCAATTCAGCTAAACAGAGCGTAATGCATACCTAATGTACACAAACAACAACACAACAGCTTACCAGTAATTTCTATACTACTCAATAGATAAACGCACTCACCGTCTCCATCGTCACCCACAGACATGGCTTTAATGCTTCTGAGAAGAGGCAGCTCTTTCACTCTCTCCTTCTCTCGTCCTTCTCTCTCTCTGTCACGCTGTGTCAGAGTAATGCCGTGACAGGCACAGCTCTCTCTCTATAACCCTCTCCTCACAGCGGCTCCATTGGCAAAGCCATTGGACAGAAAAAAATTCTCTTTGAATGTCGTCCACTTTGTCTTATGCCAAATTTAAAAATGACTGGTAAGGAAGTTGGCTGCATGGTGATCGGCCCCCTTCCTGTTCTTATACTGAAATTTGGCAAGATCTCAAGGTGCATGGCCAAGTAAAATCAGTTTAACACTTTTGGACATTCACCAATACATTTGAGGAGACATGTTGAAATGTGTAGGGTCTGTGAGATCAATATGAATCTGATTTTATCCATTTCAATGCCTATTAGCAGTAGAGAAAAAGTCTGAATCTGTTTTCCAGATTATAGGCAATGGGTTTGCTTTGTTGCTGTATTAACAAACAAAGAGCAGTTGCTACTTAAATTTGAGATCTTAACAAATTCAAGAGTCATTAATCAGATTAATGGGTACTCCATAGTTAGTCTCAAAACTCACTTATGTCCAAGGTCATGCAATATAGCTAATTGCTTCAAAACGCACAATAATAAATAATTCAGGTAAGTTCAAAGCAGCAGGACAAAGTAAGTGGTGACTGGAAAAGAGTTGAACCAGCAGTAAACACAGATGCATATACTCAACGATTATACTGTCAACCTATGCATTTAACTAAATATTCAAAGATCAAAAACCAAAAGGTAAAAATCAGATGCACAATAATAAAATGTGATCAAATTCGATACTGATAAGCCAACAAAAAACCAATAAGTGCTGCTATTAAAAATAAATGTATTTTTTAGTATTTCATTTTATCATTTTACTACTAATATTATTTTAAAATAACCTAAAAAAAATAAAACACTAAAAACTACAATTATTTTTTAAAATGCTACAAGTGAACAGCAAAACATATGAACAGCATGAAAAAAAAACAAAAAAAAAAACAACAAAAAAAAAACCATATTTCTTAGATTTGCACTTAATCGTGTTATTAAATTATTTTGAATCATTTTTCACTGGTAAATAAGTAACATTTAATTAAGCTTTTAATAAATAAGTGAGCGTTCGATCACAGCAAACACAATCTAAAATGTAAAAAATAGGGGGAAAGGGCACAATTAAATATCCCTCCAAAAAAAAAAAAAAAAAAACTCGAAAAAAAAAAAAAGTATCATCAGTCAGTAACCAATATGGATGTCAGTTTACATAAATTCCCATAATCGATTAAACCCATTGATGCAGAAACCAATTTAACTAGTATATCAGAGAGACTCCACTGATTTAATGATTGGCGACTTTAAAGACAAGTAGGTACAAACTCATTTTAACAGACAATTTCAAATTATAAACTGAAAGAATAGCAATAGGAGAGAGTATATTCTGGACAATATGGTACAAGATCAGGGATGTCAATTTACATAAATTCCCATAATCGATTAATCGTTACCTCTTAAATCTGAAGCGGGAGAACACAGAAATAGGTGTCATTTTAAAGCTTAGAAGCTTGGCATTTATAGTTAATATAGGGAATATGACCATCACTTAACAAGTGCTTTTAAATTTGCTGACATAATAGAAGTGCTCTATTTTCACAGCGTGAAAAAATAACTTTTACATGAAAATATGATCTGTAAAATCATAACAGACATAACAGACTTTTGTCATATATCGTAGAACAGGTCTCAACTAGCAGAATCCAACAAGCATATCAGTTTCAGTCAGAAACCAAACTATACCAAGTATTTGTATGAAAAAGCGCCACCGATGTACGTGTAAACAGTATAAACACGATGCTTTTGCGCCATAATTTTGTTTGTAACTTCACAAAACATTAGTAAACCATAGTAGATCACATATCTTTATTCAGAGCAGGTGGATTCGAACGAGCCCAAACACAACATAAGACAATGTGTAGATCATGCTGTTGTGCTAAAGCTATAGGACTTCTGGGTTTTGATCGCATCGCAATCATGACGCAGTGTTTTCCAACGTCATTTGAAAGTTCAACCAATGGAAACTGGATCTCAGGTGTGGTAGGTGGGTAGGGAAGATGTGTAGAGACCAACCCGACACTGTTTTACAGCTGGAGCGTGGTTGGATTGGTTTGATCGATCAGATTGACAGGTCTTGATTTACCATGAGCCATAGAATTGGTAGTATCTCTGCTAAGAACTGTCCCTCCACCCATGTCGAAGACATTGCTGAACACATGAACCCATAAACACATGTATAAACACGTTTACCCCCATAAAGTCAACAGCTGCAACCATGAAAAAAAGCAATCATGGAATACCTTGTTAAAGTCACTGTAAAACACATTACTGCACCACAACAACTCTGCACCACAACCAAATGTGAGCAGCATGAGAGCAGCACAGTGTGATCCATCTGGAGATCCAGCTCTGCCATCACATGACATATGCCAAATACATCATGGAGATTTCCAAGGCCGTGGAAGTCTGACACCATCTCCCCTTTTTAGATGCTAGCACTCACGTTAAAGCTAACTTACTGGAGACCGACGGGGCACGCAAAAATCCAGCATTAAGACATAGCCAATCACTTTATGTTGATGTTAACCCTCTAGTAATGCTAATGCTAATGAAAAACATGAGGATTAGCATTTAGATTAAAGTAGCATTACGGTTAAAGCTGGGGCTCAGATGTCAAAGGCTTATGTTCAGGACTGTGGTCAAAGACACTGACAAAGACTAATATTAGCATTGTAACTGAAGCTAAGTGTTGCAAACAAGATTTAGCTAGTTAAAATCTAACTTACCATGACTCGGGCTGAGAGCCATGTTCCCCGAATTCAGCACTTCATCAAAACGGTTCAGAATGGTCTGTAACCTGAAACAAACAGAACGGAGATGATTTGAGATTGATATTAAAATGATCACACAAAACTTAAAAAAAAAAAAAAAAAAAAACAGCACACAACAATAGCATGAATATTATAGTCAAATTTTTGCCATCTTAACCAAGAAAACAATCACTAAGTAAGGCATTATCAAGGCGATATCAAAGGCACAATAATTTTCCTGGCAACGTACACTACCGTTCAAGATTTTGGAGTCGATAAGATTTTCTAATGTTTTTGAAAGAAGTCTTTTATGCTCAGCAAGGCTGCATTTATTGAATCAAAAATACAGTAAAAAAAACAGCAAATGAATGCATCCTGAAATCAAAACAAACTGACCCAAAATTTATGATTTTAACACGCTTATTATTTTGCCATCAAGTTTACTAAAACCGTGTCATTAGTTTCACAACCCCTCTTTGTCCTGCAAGTATAAAAAGCTATAAAAACAGATCAGTTCATTTTCGTGAATCTGTTCATGTATTAAAATATTTTACTAAAAGACATGCATAGGTAAATATTACTTTTTTTTTTTTTTTTACCAAGTATGAATAGATTGGTGTATATGAATAAAAATGATAAATATTCTTCCTTGGGTTGATTTAGCAAAAAGCAGTCTAGAAAGCATGCCTATTTTAAATATTTTTACTGTATTTTACTTCTGCATTAAATAATTTTATTCTACTTTGCCCCAGTGGCTGTTTGGTTGAATTTTTTTTGGATTCACCGAGTAGAAAAAAAAAAAGAATATCAACAAAAGGCTGAAAAATACAGAGATTTCCATTTTTGTTTTTGTAATATCTCCCAGCCATAAAGTGATGGTATGGTGCAATGAAAATGCAATAAACACGTTTCTTTCTGTTTCACTGCATAACAAAAAAGCTTTCTGAAGTAAAACACATCTTGCATACTTCTGTTGCAACAGCATCAAAGGCCTTAATCTGTCATTCACAATAATGTTGCTTCTGATAAAGACACAAACAGATACAGACAAGTCTGCCTTTTAACACATTCATGCACTGCTGTCTGAACCCGACCAACATCACTCACAGAAAATGTTCAGTAGCTTTAAAGGCCTTTAATTAGGGATGCATGATACATCAGCCACCATATCGGTATTGACCGATATATGTTCATTTTTAATGTTATCGTTATCGGCCTGATAAGACAATTTGGCCGATATATAAAAGCCGATAAATAATAGATTATTTCCTTCAGGTGAGACACTTCAGATGTGCACTGGCATCCATTATAGTTTTAGATTGCTTGAAATATGATTGAAATCACTTCAAAAAGGAAAATACAGTTAAGTGCAATGTGCAGTTCTCATTATAATATTATCATTTCATTTTAATGGTGAAACTTTTGTTTTTGTAAGCAGGCTCTCAAAAATTATATAAAAATTTGGATTTAGATTTATCGGCCAATATATCAGTTATCGGCTTTCAAATATAAAGAATAATCGGTTAATCGGTATCGGCCAAAATGTTCATATCAGTGCATCCCTACCTTTAATCAACTTTTTTCCTTAACTTGAAAAATGTTTCAGCCATAAAATATGTATTAAAGGCAATTAAAATGCAAAGCCAAACATAATACGACACAGATAAACCACACAGTGATAACCACTGTAACAACTGGGAGCATTACAAAAAAAAAAACATATTTAAAACAAAGCACATCTGCAGAGTGCACTTACAAGTCATTGCTTAATTACTAGTCTTGAAGTGCCTGCCAAACACAACAAGACTATTTTCAGCACAAGGAACAATTAAGAAGACACCACAGCACAATTAATGTCTCTCACCGGCCCAATGTATAGCAGATCGAACATTAAAGTGCAGCTTCAAAATGTCAAGAATGATGCTTAAACCCTGCATGAGGCGAAACGATATTTGGATAAATCTGCTGGCCCCGCAGTCCTTCAGCCATAAACCAATAAGGTGCGCATTTACTTTCTCACATGTAATAAGCATGTAAATGCACATTCAAGGCCACATGTGAGATGTTGCATGTGTGTGTGTGTTTAACACAGTGCTTGCAGTCCAGACGAGTCAGGCATGTTCTTACACATGCAGAAACACACACACACAGATCATCAATCCCTATTAACGCAACCGATTTAGGATCTCTGCTCTTTCTAACCAAAATGGTGCCGCTGCAGAAGACACGAGGAGCTAAAATGCAACAAGACAGAGAGAAAGTGAATAAACAGTCAAAAACGAGAAGAAAAAAAGAACATGCGACGAGATGAAGAAAGAGAAAAGGGTAAAAGAGGACAGCATGCGAGGTCCCACCCACCTGCTCAGACATACTGCCCTTCATACACAGCCGAGGATCGCTGAAAAGACTCCACTGCTGTGTGTCTGTCGCAGAAAACTAAGAAACTGTTCACCAGTTTGTGTGTGTGTGTGTGTGTGTGAGAGAGAGATAGACAGCGCAAAGATTCTATTCCCCTTTACATAACCTCCTGTCTGGAACACACACCAGTGGGAGGGGCTAAAGCTGTGGAGCTCAGAGACAGGGCTCCCACCCCTCCCCCCTCCAGGCACGGACACACACACACTTAAGCACCGCTCGCATACCCCCTCTCCTCACTGTCGCCCCCCGCGTCTTGCCTTGGCTCAGTCGGTTCCGACTGCCCTCTCGCTCTCCTTCCTTCCTGTTTTGACTGACACGGCCCCCAGCTCACGGCCCTGTCCTTTCAAACCGTATTCATGTCAACAACACACATGTCCTTTCTTGTACCCGCTATCTCTTGGTCAGATGAGGGCAGTGCAGACACTGAATTACAGTATTTGTATGTACAGTTGCTTAGAGTGATTTTCGGCATGTGTGCCCAACCCTGGGGTGTGAGGGATCAGATCAGATCACATCACATCAATATGATGTGATACAACAGGATTCCAAAGGCAAAGTGTAAGAGACAAACAACATCGGCCCTCAAAATTATACAAGCAGAAAAAAAGAGAGAAAAGTGTGAACTCAAATATTCTCTACTAACTATTTTTTATTGGCCAATATTAGAGATTATTTTGAATTTAATTGGTCAATATTGGATATATACTGTTTAAAATTGGATATTTAATACAATCTGTCAAAATAATGTGTGTCTTTGGTGATAAATGCTAAATAACATTTAAAATTCTATACTAACTTATCCAAATAAATGAATGATAAAAGTTTTTTCTATTAAAGATACTAATATATCATGCAAAGCTAATATTCAATGATGCATTATATGCATAAATAGATTTTTTAGCATTTAAAAATGACATTTTAGACTTGTAGTTCTGTTGATTTTTAACATTTAAAAAGTGTTTTAATATAATTTTTCAAAATGTGTGTGTATATATAACTTTTGGGGTGTGATGATGCACTTAGCTCACGAGACTATACATGATATTGGGTTCATGAGACAAGGCGATATTTTAACTATTTTAAGAAATGAAGATATATGACTGGAAAAAGTCTTATTCAACTGAAAGTCACAAAATGCAAAACAATGCAGGTGCATTTTGAAATGTTTTAACTGATTTGGGCTGTCACTAATGATTATTTCGGTAATCAAGTGATAATTTTAACAGTTAATCGAATAATCGATAATATTGTTTTTGTGGTAATAAAAATAGATCTAAGTGAACAATAGCCTTTAAAATGACTTAAAATACATATATAATAACAATGAGGCAATAATAATTGGTTCAAATAATGTATCAAAATAAATGTTATGGTTTTACTGAACAAAACTGTTAAAATACATGCAATATACATAATATAAACAATCAATTTATAACAAATGCCTGCAGAGGGCGCCAATGGCCTGGTGTTGTTGTTACACTTTACAGCATGATCAAATCTTTGTTTAATATTGGCCAAACAACATTTAATTCAAATGTCCACTTAATCTTTAATATTTGGCCACTTCTTTATGATAGAAATGCTACAGCCACTGCAATTTCTTGAACAAGAACATGTGGACATCAAAACATGCAAACTCTGAGCGAGGCTTTAAACTTATTTTGAAATCATGATGAACCTGCAACGCATATATTTATTTAATTGAATAGCAGCCTTTGTGATTTCACAATAGCACTATGCTATATTATGATTTTTAAATGGTTTTAATATATCGAGCAGCCTTAGAAGACAGTCTAATAATGCTGATATTGCGAGACTTTTCACCTTGACGAGAAATATCGTCACATTTTAATATCGTGAAGCACGAGATCTCGTCACACCCCTAATAAACTACATTTTTTATCAGCCAGAATTTTAGTATGATGCATCCTTACACCGTGTCCTAACTAGACGTGATGCAATAAAATTCCAGAGACAAGCAATTAATGTATCAGCATTTGACGTGACATGACTACGAGACGTGACAAAATCTATTTATAAAAAAAAAAAAAGCCAATCAGAAGAGTGTCCCTCTGCAAGCGAACTGCACCAAAGTCCCTTTAAGGCAAGTCATTTCACTCGGCGGCCATCTTTGAAACGCCTCTCAGACAGCTGCTTCAGTGATGCAAGTACAGCTATCTCTTTAAATGGGGAAACATCAAATTCTCCAAAGCAGATCACCAAGCTCACGATTATATTTCATATTTGAAATCACCAATGAAATCTGACAACAACCATCTCAAAGTTTGTTTCTAAACTCTCAAATCTTGTCAAATCACATGCATCTCAAAACACTGACTGTTTCTATTGCAACCGGAGCTTCTAACAGCAGCTGCAGTGATGCAATGACTTTACCAATTGGCGATTGGCTCTTTTATTTAGAAGGCGGGACTTATTCCATTGCACTTTCTTCCATTCATAGTAATGAGTGCACCATCTTTGTCTTTGACCACACTCACAACAAAATAGATAAGTACATAATGAAATTCTTAAATATTACACCATTTTAACATGATTAAAAATACATACTGAGTGTCTGAAACAATCTGTCATAGAATACACTTGTTTGTTCACATTGATTCTTGTTTTAATTTTCAAGATATGAGGTGAATTATCCATTGTCGCCTTCAGTATGCCTTAAAGGTCACACAAAATGATATTCAAACTCACATTAAATTCTTTTAACATTAAAGCACATAATCAGTACCTGAGATTATCATTGTCATATTTTGTATGTTGTTTTTCCAACCGCAACGTCGCAGAAATAGAAACTGTTTCTAAAACAGAATTGTTGCGTATCACCATCAGAACAAAAACCCTGATTAACATGGAAAAGATACCTTTTATCGCGTGTCGTGGCGTAGAAAAGCAATGAAATGCACAAAATAAACTGCCTCGAACATATCCTTCACCAATGCAGACACAAGCACCTTTGTGTTTCTGACCAGCGGTATTGTCTGAGATAACGATGTGTCAGAGTCATAACCATGTCACACACCAGACAATCTGACACATCACACCGTTGCCATGAGCTGAACATACACAGCATGTGGGTCATTCCAGACCCCATATAGTTCAGTTTATATTAAAACATCTGGACTACAGTAAAAATGAATCACTCTGAACTTCAAATCTGACTCCTGGAAGAACTATTATAGTGTAACGGTGCCAAAATTTAGGACCACAAAACCATAAGAGGAAAAAAAAGACAACAACACAGATTCCTCCAGAAATGAATCCATTATGTACAGAAAAAAAATTGATTCAGCATCATTCACTGGCATTAGTAAAGTGATCATGAAATGTTCAAGATGCAGCCAATGGAGTCTGTCCAAGCGCCTGAAGCCTCTTACATCAGACAGAGAGGAATGCAGGAGTATTAGACAGTCTTCAAAAACTCAATTTATCACAGATCAACAGTGCACACTGATGTCAGCCTGCAAGATTTTATCAGATTACAAGGAATCCTTTTTTTAACCACAATGTAAATAGATTTTCACCATTCAGTAATAGGAAACCCATGAAGTAATTTCTTAGTAAGTTTACAGTACACACAAATCACAAACACCCTCCTTTGAATCTACAGACTTTAATACAGTGCAAGTACTTAAATACTCAATAGAACTGCAATGATAGACCAATAAATAGAGTTGATATGATAATCTAATGCTGTTTCAGTGCTCTTTGGTTTTTATTAAATCAATAGGCTGATCTCAAGAGAAAATGGTCAAGTAATCCCTCCATGGGCTGCTGTGTAGATAGAAAATTAATATGCTCATAAGACAAAAATGTCCACAATGATCTATTAATGTAGTCTACCAAAGATTGAGCAAAAAATATACACGCGCAAAATACAGGTCAGTGTGGATGCAAATTCATGTAAACAGTGTGCATACAAATTGAAGATTCAAAGATTTGATGTTCAAAATTATTTTTTATACAGTCTAAATCCATGTTGCAATGCCTTAAGTTAATCGGAACACATATAAACTATATTATGACTTTTCCCCTCAATAAACTCTTAATTTACTGCTCATTAATAGTAAGGTAGTTGTTAAGTTCAGGTATTGGGTAGGATTAAGAATGTAGAATAACGTCATGCAGAATAAGGCATTAATATGTGCTTAATAAGTACTAATAAATAGCCAATATTCTAGTAATATGCATGCTAATAAGCAACTAGTTAAAAGACAAGTGTTACCGTGTTCTCTTCTTTTTTTTACTTGTGAATTCTGTAACACTATTTCGATAGTCCTATATATGGAGACATATAAAGGAACGAAATGTTGTGACGTAGTTTGCAACTACATGTCAACAAAGTGATTAATTTGCAGCTACAAGTCAACTAACTAATTTAGAGTATTAGTAGACTGTTAGGTTATGGTTATGGTTAGTAGAATAAGTTGACATGTACTTGCAAAGTTACTTATAGCAGAATGTTTGATTGGGAGAATCAAAATAAAGTGTTAGTAGACAGTCTACTAATACGCTATTGAGAGTTAGTTGACATGTAGTTGCAAAGTTACTAATAGTTAGTAGAATGTCTAAAGTGGACTATCAAAAAGTGTAAACATGAATTCAAGTGAAATCACTTTCATTCCAATACATTTCAAATCTGGTAAATTACACATAAATTAATAGGCTATACTCTACAAGCATATGCTATATACAGTCATATTTAATTGGTCATACCTGAAAAGGCTGGTATTCAATAAGAGCCACAAATGAGTCGCAAAAGGCTCCTTTAAATACGGGTGTGTCCAACCTGTGTGCATGTGCTACTATTTGTACAATTCTTCATCATAAATCACCCACAATACGCCCACAAACAATCTGCTAGATTGAAGTCATTAAAACTGACTCATATCAGAGTAATTATACCAATCCAGAAACTGTCAACACAACCGTGGTGTAGGCACAACTCATGATTGGGTTTGGGATAGAATGATGCTCGTTGGCTCAGCGCAGTATCATTAAGTTGATAAAATAAATATTTCTAGAAAGCTTGTGGGTTCAACAGTAAATCATACTAACCGTGCAGATGGTAGATCTCTTTTGTTGAGGTCCACTCTCACTCTCTCTCCTACATGCCGATACACCTCCACTAGGGTTGATATAGCAGCTTCCCGTACCTGTGGAACACACGACACACAATTAACCTAGAAACACAAATATAGATTGATCCTTCAACAATCCTATTCACAGTGACAGTGACTGAAATTATTTAATTTTCAATGAGAGTTGGTGATGCAATTAAAGGAGACACCCCTTAAATCTGACTTTTTCTGTGTTTAAGTGCTATAATCGGGTCCCCGGTGCATCTACCAACCCAGAAAACGTGAAAAAGGACAACCCAGTAACTTTGTTTTGGCAACCCTCTCTGCAAGCATGTGAAAAAACGAGCCGCTCAGATTTCGCTCCCCTTGTGACGTAGGAAGGGGATCTTATTATAATATCACCGCCCCTTAATCTGCACGTTTCCACCCATGGGGCGCCATTTTGTTGTTACAAGTGAAAACGGTGTAACAGTTCTAAGGCCATGGCTAAAGTTCGAGCAAAGCATGCTAACTTTTCTGTTGTTGGCTGCACAGACGAGCACTGAACACTATTTAGAGTCTCGTTAGCTTGGATAGCCTGCAAGTTGACCCTAGCAAGCTCGATTGCTAAAAAAGGAGCGTTGGAAAAACTATTAGACCATTCACAGTATTTGACAGCAATCATAAACGTTAGCCTGGTGTGTATGGCTCTGTTTGGCAAACAGGTACGCCATCTCAACTCCACAGCAACTACATAAATTTATCCACTAACCATTCAGAAACATCCAGATATATTCTAAAGGTTTGAACAATGTAAGGCTGAACACAGTTACTGACAATCCTCATTTTGGCTGCGTGAGATTCTCCAGCTTTGTTGTTGTTGAGCAACAGAAGCGCGAGCTGTTAAAGCCCCGCCCTCTTTTGGAAAGGGGGCCGAGAGCAGCAGCTCATTTGCATTTAAAGGGACACACAAAAACGGCGTGTTTTTGCTCACACCCAATTAGGGGCAAATCTGACAAGCTATAATAAATGATCTGTGGGGTATTTTGAGCTGAAAGTTCATAGACACATTCTGGGGACACCAGAGACTTATATTACATCTTGTGAAAAGGGGCATTGTAAATCGCTTTCTGTGTAAATGCTGATACATAAATATTTTGTTATAGTTGAGTCGGTATAATTTAAAAAAAAAAATGTTTTTAAAAGAAGTCTCTTATGCTCACTAAGACTGTATTTATTTGATCAAATATACAGTAATCTTGTAAAATATTATTACAATTTAAAATAACTGTTTTCTATTTGAATATATTTTAAAATGTAATTTATTTCTGTGATCAAAGCTGAATTTTCAGCATTATTACTCCAGTCTTCAGTCACATGATCCTTCAGAAATCATCCTAATATGCTGATTTGCTGCTGAAGAAAGATTTATTATTATTATTATTATTATCAATGTTGGAAACAGTTGTACTGCTTAATATTTTTCTGGAAACTGTGATACATTTTTTTCAGGATTTTTTGATGAACAGAGTTCAAAAGAACAGAATTTGTTTGAAATAATGGAACCATGAGATTGATCAGCCCATTTTCTAGACTTCCCTTTTCAAATCTCTAAAAAGATCTTTTTCCCATTCTTCCATCTCAACCTCCAAATCTAATGCTTATCTCTGTGAGTGATCCATTCGCCCAGCAGGAGCTTGAATTCAGCTGTTCATGTCTAGAAGCCTAACATTAGCGCGGACTGCCTCCCTCCCTCCCTCACACACACACACACACAAAGGACAGAAACAGAGAGTGAGTCCAACTCACTTTACTTTTTCACACACATTCCAAGCATTACATACATACACAGACACAGATTCATACCTGGGGGTTTTGGTCTCCTGTTAGCGAACAGAGATGTGGAACGAATTTACTCAAACTCAAGGGTTGAGCGCCGTAACTAAGAGAAAGAGAGAAACAAAGAAATACTGAGTGCGAGTCAGATTAGACTAAACAGTTCACATTCTACATGCATGTACACTGACAAAAAAATGGGTGTAGGATTTACTTTGAAACAATTTTCATTTAGAAATCGCTAGTAAATTTCACAATTACTTAGAAACGGCAAGTAAGACATTGAATTAAAAGCGAAATTTTGAAGTAGAAGAACTGAAATAGTATTTTCTTGTAAAACGTCCTCCAATAATCTTTGTTTTATTTATAACTTTGAAAAATCATTTTATACGGTGTATACATACACAGTTGTATTCATTTTGCATTTTCCTTCTGTGGAACACAAAAGAAGATATTTTGAAGAATGCTGTCAATGAGACACCATTGACTTTCATTGTATGGACAAGACATTTCTCAAAATAAGTCCAAAAGGACATAAGGATGAGTAAATGATGACAGAATTTACATTTCAGGGTGAACTATCCCTTTAATGTAATACAAGACCCAAACAACAGCAATGTCAAACTTGCTTGTAATTAAAGCAAACTTTATGGTACATAACATCTTATTATTATAATAACAGTGTAGCATAAGGCTGAGTGTATACAGCGTGAATTATGTGACAGCTATTATGTCAACAATGAGGAGAAAAGTTGCTGAGAAACTAGTTTTGTTTGTTTAAGAGCGTTTATATAGCGCTTCAGTGAGAATTGTCTGTTAATCTGACCTTCTTGGAATCGATTCAGGCAGATAAGAGGATTACCTCAGGGGGCCGAGTTTGTTTACAGTGTGAGACAGACAAGGAGCTTGTATGGTGTGAATGTCTGTAGATTACATTTAAATATCCGTGAATTTAGATGTCAATTCTGGGATGCTGAACTAATAGAATTCAGTCCTATTGGTGATAAACTGAGGGGATATGATCGCATCAAAATATTGTGAAATGGAAGACCGGCGCCACCTGTTGGACAAGATTGCCAATACAAATGTGGAAGTGTTTGCAAAGGGAGAACGTATGGGATTGTATGAAGGACTTACGCATTTAGTGTGGCAACCAAGCACAAGCAGACTCCCTCTCGACTGCGGAAGTTTTTGTGTTTGAAGCCAGGAATCAGCCTCTCCCAAACGTTCTACACAGAGACACAGGAAAAGAATCAGTCGAACTGTTTTGTTACATATCCATTACTGCAAAAGCAGGAGAGAGAGAGAGATGATGTGCTCTGAAGGAAATGATGAATCACTGGCAGTAGTAACTAGCAAACATGATCCAATGTGGTTTTATTCACCCAGCAGCTCAAACTAGACAGCAGCTTTATGATTATTTTTTATTTGTCAGTATGAACGGGTGTAATAGTGATGATCATTTCCGCCGTATGGTTAGCTCACCATGGGTGTTGTCGTCTGCTCCATCAGCTTCAAAATGAGCCCTTGTGCCTGTTCTCGAACCTGATCCTTTGCATCACCCAGACGGTCAACTAACGCAGGCATCACTGAAGAAAAAAGTGAAAGAGAGATTTAAAAGATGATGTAATGATGTAGGGCTGCACAAGCTGGAAAAAATTGAATTTTTCTGATAAAAACTGTGATTGCCATTTAAAATAAAATGTTTGTGTGTGTGAAAATGTGATTCTTTTTTTTTTAATAAAAGCTCCAGGTTGGCTGTGCTTGTTTGTAGAGCTGCACAATTTGGCCCAAAATGTTGTAATTATATATCAATATTACTATAATAATAATAATCATCATTATTATTATTATTATTATTATTATAAAGGCATAAGAAATATTAATATTGTAATATTTCACTGTAAAGTAAAATATCGAGTATTTAAGAAAAATATAATAATAATAATAATAATTTGTATTATTATTATTATTATTATTATTTTATTTTACTTTACAGTGCAAATGTAAAATTACAACACATTTATGGCTGTCTTAATTCTTCATTTTCAAACGTTAAAACTTCAAGCTTTTATTTTGGCGGAAAACCTCAGGGAGACCTTAAAGGGTTAGTTCACCCAAAAATGAAATTTCTGTCATTAATCACTCACCCCATGTTGTTCCACACCTGTAAGACCTTCGTTCATATGTGGAAAACAAAATAAGATATTTTTGATTAAATCCAAGAGGTTTTTTATCCCCCATAGAAAGCAATTTAATTACTGTCATTCAAGGCCCAAAAAGGTACTAAAGACATCGTTAAAACAGTCGACGTGACTGCAGTGGCTCAATCTTAATGTTATGAAGCGACGAGAATACTTTTTGTGCGCAAAAACAAAATGAAGATGCGTAAAAAAAAAAACAAGATGCGTGAGCATCACACGCATGCTGCTCACGTGATCAGCTTTGGCCAATACTGAGCCGGCGTTCGAACGTAAACACGGAAGCTCTGCACTGCATTCACTATGTCAACTGTGTGTGATGACAGTTCAAATTGTTAAATAAAGTCGTTATTTTTGTTTTGTTTTTGCGCACAAATAGTATTCTCGTCACTTCATAACATTAAGGTTGAACCACTGTAGTCACATGGACTATTTTAATGATGACTTTAATACCTTTCTGGACCTCAAAAGGTGCAATGACGTTGCTGCCTATGTGTGATTCAGAAACCCTCAGATTTCATTAAAAATACCTTAATTTGTTTCCCAAAGATGAACGAAGGTCTTACAGGTTTGGGACGACACGAGGGTGAGTAATTAATGACAGAAATTTCATTTTTGGGTGAACTAACTGTTAGAACTACCTGAAAAGCACTGTTTATTTCATTTGTATCTTTGTTCTACTGTATTTATTTGTGCTACTGCTTGTAATTTGATTATTTGTTCTTTTTTTTCCTTCTTATTTATTGTTTCAGGCCCTGGGTGGGACTATCTGTTTGGAAGACCAATGACAGACAATTCCTTTTAACAATACTAGCGGCCCAGAAATGACCCTTTAACTTCCAACATTTTTTGTATGCCAGGCAGACTCAAACAGACTCTTTGTGTGAAGTCATCTCATTCCTTTCTCTCTACTCCGTTTGTTCCATGTTTTCAGATGAATGAGGTATGATGAGTGAGGGGGGTCATCTGTTACAATCATAACAACCCATCTCTGTGGTAACAGGAGAAGGCGGGGCTCAAACAGCTGAGAGACAAGCACTGAGATTGTGTCATATATATGGCAAGTCCCCTGGCATTCCCCTTTCTGCTGATTATGCAATGGAAAAGATCTTTACCTAATGCTGCTTTACTGATGTTGTGAATCAGTGGAACAAGCAACAAGCACCGCTTACCTGTGCCAATATAACCTCTGAAGCGATCAGTCAGCCGATCCACGAATGCACTGACAATATCGATCCCCAGCAATGCAACCTGACACCAAACAAGAAAGAGAGAAAACATCAAACTTCACGTTTCCTCTCACGATAGCAAACTGTAGGACAGCATTTTCAAACACATGACTCTGCTAATTCAGTATCTGACACAGAGCTTTGCGTCTTTAAGAATGACGATTGTTATTGCATGTGAGTGGGTGAATGAAAATAAGAGATTGTGAGACGGACTATATTTGAGGATTGCGGTGGGATCGCTGCAGTGTGTTTCTTGGCAGTGCAGGATGGAAGTTCACATTCCAGAGAAACAATCAAATATTCACTACATCCCAGAAGCTCCAGTTATGACCTATTTTAGGCAAAGCAGCCAGAGAGAGTAAAGACAACAGCGTGTGTGTGTGTGTGTGTGTGTGTGTGTGTTTGTGTGTGCGCGCACCTGAAAGGCAAAACTGGAAAACACCTGGTATTTTCATTTTGGAAATCATTTAAATGTGTTTCAATTGGACAGCATTTATCTACACAATTCAGTTCAGCCACACTTTAAAGGATTAGTTCACTTCAGAATTAAAATTTCCTGATAATTTACTCACCCCCATGTCATCCAAGATATTTATGTCTTTCTTTCTTCAGTCGAAAAGAAATTAAGGTTTTTGAGGAAAACATTCCAGGATTTTTCTCCATATAGTGGACTTCAACAGGGACCAATGGGTTGAAGGTCCAAATGTCAGTTTCAGTGCAGCTTCAAAGGGCTCTACACGATCCCAGACGAGGAATAAGGGTCTTGCCTAGCGAAACGATCGGTCATTTTCTACAGAAATAAAAATGTATGTACTTTTTAACCACAAATGCTCGTCTTGCACTAGCTCTGCGATGTGCCACGCATTACATAATCATGTTGGAAACTGCGGTACTTCCGCCTACATCACTGGATTGGTACTTCCACCTATGTCACGCGTGATCTTTCTAATGTGATTATGTCATGTGTGGCGCATCGCAGAGCAGTGCAAGACAAGCATTTGTGGTTAATAAGTATATCATTTTTATTTTTTTTAGAAAATGACCGATCGTTTCATTTGATAAGACCCTTATTCCTCGTCTGGGATCGTGTAGAGCCCTTTGAAGCTGCATTGAAACTGCAATTTGGACCTTCAACCCGTTGAACCCATGAAATCCACTATTTGGAGAAAAATCCTGGAATGTTTTCCTCAAAAACCTTAATTTCTTTTCGACTGAAGAAAGAAAGATCTTGGATGACATGGGGGTGATTAAATAATCAGGAAATTTTAATTCTGAAGTGAACTAATCCTTAAAGGATTAACCTCATTTCTTCAAGTTAATTCAATCAGCAAGCATTTCTGGTTTCTTCCCTTGTGTGACTTATGGAGAAAACATTTTGTGTGTAAATCATGTCCATTCTTAGATCATTTCTCTTTGTCAGCACTTCCTTTTTTTATGAAGCACTGCTTCTCTTGTCTGAAGAGCCTACCTGTTCTAATATATATACATGTGTGTGTGTGTGTATTATATATATATATATATAAAAAAAATATTATTTGGCAGCTCTAATATATATTACAGTTCAAAAGTTCAATTCAATAAAAACATTAATATTGTGAAATATTATTACAATATAAAAAAAACTGTTTTCTATTTTAATATATTTTAAAGTGTAATTTATTCCTGTGATGAATTTTCAGCCTCATTACTCCAGTCTGATTTGCTGCTCAAGAAATATTTCTAATTATTATCAATGTTCAAAACAGTTGTGCTGTTTCATATTTTTCAGGACGCTTTTATTAATAAAAAGTTCAAAAGAACAGCATTTATTTGAAAAATAAATCTTTTGTAACATTATCTATAAATGTCTTCATCAATTTAATGCATTCTTGCTAAATAAAAATATTAATTTCCTTAAAAAAAAACAAAAAAAAAAAAACATACTGAGCCCAAACGTTTGAATGGTACTGTACATTAAGTAGTAAAAGAAAAATAAATTATATTAAAATTATTCACAAAAATATATTAGTGGAGAGATGAAAACGCGTCTACCAGATCTTAAACCAATGGGCCAAAGAATCCGACACCCTGCATTTATCAAACCACATATATTTGTAGAAGTCTGCAGCTGTGTCTTCAATTTATGAATCACCCCCATTATTTCTATAATCCAACCTCAATGAGGCTGATGTCATAGCCGTCCATTAACATCCATCCCTGAAGATCTCAACTATCAGCTATTATTCAGATGAATGTCTAATGCTGCTTTTAAAACATCCTTACTCAATCATGTTTCGATCCATGCAAACAGTGACTCTGAAACAGGAAGTGAAGCATAAGTGACCATTTGAAAATCAGCAGCAGTATGAGCCAGCATAAAAGCCTCTGCTTGCATTTCCAGACCATTTAAACGTGACAAGCAAGCATCATCACATCAATATATCACAAAAAAAGCATATGTAAAAGGATTAATCATATGCATTGCAATGACATTTGCCTTTACAGCCTCAGTGTAACAGAACAATACCCAAGCGACCCTCCCCCATACTCACAGCACCCCCACCAGCAAATCCACTCTCTCATAGACACAAATGAATATGTATTATGTATGCACATTGATATTAATGTATTACATGAGCACTTTTTCCTTAAGAATGAAGCCTCTCATAAATACAATTACTCTGCCAGTTTGACAGAATGAATGCACAATAAGCCTAATGCAATTGGAGATTTATATGCAAATAATAGATTATATGAAAATAAACTGCTGGGTTTGGCTCGAGACTGTCACTCCAGAACAATGCAGGCATCCTTCATAACAACATACGTGCCATGTGGCCTTAAAACACACATTCCAAGACACTTAATTTAAATATGCATCCCCCAAAGCAAGTCACAAGCCATGTACCTTGTAATTGCTGGAATTGACCCATCCCGTCAGCTCATCTATGGTTTTATCCAGGCGGGATTTGTCCTGCTCCACGTCCCAGGACCTCTGCGGGTCGCTCAGGTAGTCGATGAGATCCGGGCCGACCTGCAGTCGCCGGGTCACGTCCTTCTGCAAAACCTGCTGGTAAAAATAGTCCATGTTGTCATTTTCCTCCATCGGGACGCTTTGTGGTTAGTCCTCAGGTTGCGGTGAAACAATAACAACGGCAGAATGACGGTCAAGAGTCGCGTAAACAACGCGAGACACTGAAATGTGTACAAAGAGGAAGTCCAATACTGCGTTTAAAGACACTCTGAGGTCTGTTCTTAGTGCATTAGCAATGCAGTAACGGAAAATAAACAACTTCAACAAAAAGTTTTCCAGAAACGAAACGGTTGATCCCCGAAAAAAGTGTGTTTTTACTAAATAATAAAGTGTGGGCGACCACAGGTGCAAAGAAATGTAAATGAAATACGCGGTGAGGCGCGTATAAAAACAGTGGAAATGTATCCGACCGAGTGCAGGCAGTCTCGGCTAACAATGTTAGCTTTAACCCTTAAGGTCGAGTATCCTGGGGCCTGCCGCCGGGGCTCTCTTCCCTCCTGGCCACCATTTCAGAAAAGCCCGCTTCAAGCCGCTCGCGGAGATGAATGGGTAAGCTGCCGGTGCGCGCGCTGGTCTCACAGCTCTCGCGTTTGCACTTAATCCAAAAATAATCCGCAGTTTGACAGCTGCCTTCTGAGCTCAGGACTCTCGCTTCGACCACGGCTACTGGACCGCCGGTAGCCGCAATACTGGAGTGTTGAATAGCAAACGAAGCCGAGGAAGAGTGATTGGGCCGAGGCCTTGAGGTCCTTCAACGCCGCACAGATGTCCAGCATGATGCCTGAATGAAAATATGCCCATTCTGTACAGCGTACACAATTCGTTATTCATTAGAGACTGTGCAGTATGACAGGATAGAAAAAAAGTACACGTTTATTATATAGTATCATGAGAGACACTATACGTCTTTATTATTATTATTATTATTATTATTATTATTATTATTATTATTTATTATTGGTTGTTGTTGTTGTTATTGTTAATGTATCCTCTAATTCCACGAGAGTACATTTCTGGTAGTGATTCTGGTTTATCCAGTGTGTTGACATTTTTCCTTAAGGTATTAATGACTCAATAAATCGTTGAAGATTTGAATATATTATTGAACTATTATTATTTCTTAATTATAATACCTCGTATTATTATTATGTCATAAACGCACACTTTTACTTTCAAAGAACCTTTTTTGTTTTTGTTTTTTTGTGCATTTATAAGCACCAAGCAGATTATACTTGCTTTTGGATATTGTGAACGTTTGTATACATATAAATTGTATTTTCTATATGTTCTTGTTCTTTGTCTTCGTCTCCCCCTGGTGGTATTTAAATGTATTTCAAACTCAAATATTTGCGTGCCTGTAAATATTTATGTGCTTGTATGTAGTATGCATATGCAAATGAAATGTGTGTGTATATATATATACAGTACTGTGCTTAGGCCACCATTAGATGTTGTTTTAGCAACGATATAATGACCATATCTAATTATTTCTCAGTCTCTTTATTAGAATATAACCAGAAAATACAGGAAATTTGTATGCAATATTAAAAAACAGAAAGAAAAAAAAAATGACTTCTATAGGCTAAAGTGGCAAGTATTTATGACCTCTCCTTACATTTAAACAATAGCAGGAACCGGCTCTCTTAAACCTAAATGGAACAGAAAAGGACTGGAAGGCCAAGAAAACTTGAAAAACCTGAAAAAAAATTTTTCTTTGAGAAACTGGAAGCAGGAGGTCACACTAAATACTGATTTTTGCTTAAAGAAGCCATTTTGTTCTTATTTTTTTTTTTTTTTTTTTTTTTTTTTTTCATTTTGTGTGCATATTTCCTGTATTTTCTGTTTGTATCAAATAAAGACCAAAAAATAAATAGGGATGGTCATTAAAACATTGCTAAAACAGCTGGTGGTAACTTTTGCACAGTATTGTATACAGTATATATATATATACACACACACACACACATACATATGCATACTATACAATACAAGCATGTTTATTTATATTTTAAAGGCACAAACTACGTATATTGTGCATGCTACAAATTACAAGTACAGCATTCTAAAATAAATTTGGTGGTGATGCATACCACATTAATAGATTTATATTTGGTTATAATGCAAAACCATCATTAATTTTTAATGAAATAAATGTTTTGGTTATTTGGTTATTTTAGTATAGCTTACATGTATATGTTCCATTTTAAATTGAGATCCTGATAGTCTATGCTATTTTTTTAAATCTATTTTGTATTATAAAATATTAAAAAGGTCCAATGTTGCTAATATCTTGTAACTCTTTTATCAAAAGTGTAGTGGCTTTACTACTTTAAGTAGCTTGGTAAGCTACATTTTTAAAAACAAAAACGTGTCTACCGGACACATTTTGTGGGAGGGGGGAAAAACCTCTAGGACTATATAATTTACATTACCATGTGTTAGTTTTAGTTTCAGGCCATTATTGAGTGTTTTTAAGTGTCATTTACATTTACATGTATGCATTTAGCAGACACTTTTACCCAAAGCGACTTACAAAAGAGGTACAAAGCATTCATCAAAGAGCCAACATTAATTGTAGTACACAATGCCAGGTTTATTACACAACTAGATTAGGAAGCCAGCTAGAGAAGTGAAGAAATGCAGTTTTTTGTTTTTTAATTAAAGTGTGTGTGTGAGAGTGCATTGGTTTAAGAGTGTGAGGTGGTTAAGTGCCTGCGGAAGAGGTGCGTCTTCAGCTGCTTCTTAAAAGATGTGACGTTCTCATCAGTTCGGGTGGAGGTTGGCAGCTCATTCCACCAGAGAGGAACAGAGAGAGTGACTTTTTGCCTCGAGGTAACAACAAAATGTTGCTCATTCAGTGACCTGAACTCATGGGAGGGAGCGTACATCTGTGGTAGTTTGTTGAGGTAGGGAGGAATAAATCATGTATTATTATAACCACGTTAATAAACAAATGATTCACAAAACCACAAGAAGTAACCAATCCGGAATGTGACACACTGCTCAGATCTTTTATTTAAAGAAATGTCACATTAACAACCAGAACACAAGGACATTCAGGTAACTTGTTTCATCTTTGTCAAAAAAATATGGGAGAGAAGGAGGGGAACCGATTAGCTGTTACAGAACAATTCTAAACAAACTTCACTTTCGCATTTAGCATTGCCTTCTAAAGTGGTCGAGATAAAGAATACTGGAATCACTGGTGTATGCACTGACAGGAAATGATGACACTTCATCATCATCATCATATCCAGTGGTAAAAACCAAGTAAATAGGAGGAATACAAGAGAAAAAAAAATGTGATGAACTACACCGCAGCCCTGAGTCAAGCATTTCTGTGGCTGTAACCCACCCGTCCCTCCAGTTGCAAAATCAAAGGCACTCACAGCGACAAAAAAACTCTTCCATCGATTACATGATCAACTCAGCCGCTGTTTTCATCAGCAAGACTCAACATGTTTTTAAATATGCATAACATTGCATCAAACCCACTGCTGAACATCAGTTTTATGCATGAGACAGTTCAACCAAAAATAACATTTTTGTCATCATTCACGTATGACTTTCTTTATTCTGCAAAACACAAACGGAGATTTTAGGCAGAATGAAACCGTCGATCATCATCACTCATTTTCATGCATCTTGATCCATACAATGAAAGTGAATGTCTACTAACACATAAAAAAGTCAAAATGAGGGTGCGCAGATAATAAATACAATTTTTGGCTGAACTGTCCCTTTAAATCACGATTGCATGGGTAAAGTTTGATATATTTGACTTGACGCATTCCTACTGTTGATTTTTGCATCATATTATGCTCAGATCTGATCTAGTTCACACACAAAATTGAAAAATTCTGTCATCATTTACTCATCCTCACGTTGTTTCAAACCTGTGAAGTGTGAACTACAACAGATGATGTTTTGAAGAACAAGGTCCAAACAACATTGGATGGACATTTTTCAAAATAAATTATTTTGTGTTCCACATACAAAAAAAGAAAATCATACAGGTTTGAAACAACATGTGGGTGAGTAAATGATGACAGAATTTTCATTTTGGGTGGACTTGGACAATCCCTTTAATTATATGTAATTGGCAGTGAATATACAGAAAGGATGAGAATACTTTGAGGAAATGCCTGAATAAGGAGTGTTCTGAATCCTGTCACATACCACAGTTGTATACGCCTGGGCTTTCAATATTGCACTGAAACACTGTGAAACTCAAATATTCCTGATGTACCACCCTTAGCACATGTATATTGTCTAAATTTGAACATTCACATCAATCATGACGTACTGTAACTCCAAAATCGACTTTATCTCGCATGCACAATCTCAGTCCTCCTCTTCCCCTCGCTCGCTCACATGATTTTAACTGCGATTTTTTTTTCGTCCTCTCCAAATTAAGGTGAGCACAAACAGAAAATAAAGAACATTTTACTCCAGTTTTAATATGGGTTGATTTGTTGTAGTGTTATATTTTGTTTTCTATATTTAAACATTCTCACACACACACGCGCGCGCAAAACCAGACAGAAACGCTCCAAGCTTCCTGCTCTCAGGTTCGAGAAAGTCACATGATCGATCGGCGGGAGGCGTATCCTACAGAACTCCAGACTTGCATCCTGCTGCTTCTGTTTTGTTCTCATCGTAATAGAACGCATTCCTATTGGTTGATGAAAAGGAGCAGGACGTAAACACTGTGTAGTCATCGTAACGGCATCAAAATGCCTCCAACAAGTTCCTTCTATATTCAGTAGTTCCATAATGCTTTAAGTACTTTGTTTTCTATATATCCAAATATGAAATATTTTACATGGTAGCTCCTTGATTTTTCTTCTTGTACATCCAAGTAGGTGGTATTGTATGTACGTAGTATTTGTCACGTTGCATTGTATTTATTTTGCGTTACATGTTCATGTCCATCCTGCTGCCAGGCAACCGCTCAGTGAACAAGCCATGCCTCCCGTAGCCACAACCCTACACAGCGCCTCGTAGTGGTGTGGAGCAGGGGCAGGGCGGAGTTTAGAGGTTGACTGACAGCTTGACTTTCTATGGCATCTCCCAGAGACCCCTCCTTCTGTCAGAGTATGACGCAGCAGCGGCAGAGACGCTGGCCTCCTCCGTGGACTGACGGAGGGGGTGTGACCGGGGCAAAGTAAGCGTGGACTTTGATCTCAGGAAGGTGAGCCTACAGGAGAAACAACAGCAGAATGAGACACAATGTAGAAGGTGACATCATAACAAATTTCACCTTTCTCTACATGGTGAAGAAAAAAAAAATTATAATAAATAAATAATAATAATAAAAAATAAAATAGAAACAAAGAATAAATAAATTAAAATTTCATTAAATATAAATAAAATAATTTAAAAAAAAATTAATTTAATTAAATAAAAGTAAAAAATAAAATAAATGAAAAATAAATAAATAGAAATTCACAGCCAATCAGTACATATTTGATGAACATACAGCTATGTGTAGCAATGAGAGTTTTGTTTGGGTGGGGCTACTGACAAAAATAGAAACCAAATGACCATAATGCCCTATACCAAAACTCAAGTTCAACACAGACTTTAATTGCAAGTCACACTGACATGTGTACAGTAAAACACAGAGCAATATTGTTTTTATAATGACCAATTTTAAAGAGTCTGATCATCAATATATGAACAGATTTTTATATATACAATATCTCACAGAAGTGAGTACACCCCTCACATTTTTGTAAATATTTTATTATAGCTTTTCATGTGACAACACTGAAGAAATGACACTTTGCTACAATGTAAAGTAGTGAGTGTACAGCTTGTATAACAGTGTAAATTTGCTGTCCCCTTAAAATAACTCAACACACAGCCATTAATGTCTAAACCGCTGGCCACAAAAGTGAGTACACCCCTAAGTGAAAATGTCCAAATTGGGCCCAATTAGCCATTTTCTCTCCCTGGTGTCATGTGACTTGTTAGTGTGACAAGGTCTCAAGTGTGAATGGGGAGCAGGTGTGTTAAATTTGGTGTTATCGCTCTCACTCTCTCATACTGGTCACTGGAAGTTCAACATGGCACCACATGGCAAAGAACTCTCTGAGGATCTGAACAAAAGAATTGTTGCTCTACATAAAGCTGGCGTAGGCTATAAGAAGATTGCCAAGACCCTGAAACTGAGCTGCAGCACGGTGGCCAAGACCATACAGCGGTTTAACAGGACAGGTTCCACTCAGAACAGGCCTCGCCATGGTCGACCGAAGAAGTTGAGTGCACGTGCTCAGCGTCATATCCAGAGGTTGTGTTTGGGAAATAGACGTATGAGTGCTGCCAGCATTGCTGCAGAGGTTGAAGGGGTGGTGGGTCAGCCTGTCAGTGCTCAGACCATACGCCGCACACTGCATCAAATTGGTCTGCATGGCTGTCGTCCCAGAAGGAAGCCTCTTCTAAAGATGATGCGCAAGAAAGCCCACAAACAGTTTGCTGAAGACAAGCAGACTAAGGACATGGATTACTGGAACCATGTCCTGTGGTCTGATGAGACCAAGATAAACTTATTTGGTTCAGATGGTGTCAAGCGTGTGTGGCGGCAACCAGGTGAGGAGTACAAAGACAAGTGTGTCTTGCCTACAGTCAAGCATGGTGGTGGGAGTGTCATGGTCTGGGGCTGCATGAGTGCTGCCGGCACTGGGGAGCTACAGTTCATTGAGGGAACCATGAATGCCAACATGTACTGTGACATACTGAAGCAGAGCATGATCCCCTCCCTTCGGAGACTGGGCCGCAGGGCAGTATTCCAACATGAACCGTGATGTCGTCATGGAGGAGTGGAAGAGGACTCCAGTGGCAACCTGTGAAGTTCTGGTGAACTCCATGCCCAAGAGGGTTAAGTCAGTGCTGGAAAGTAATGGTGGCCACACAAAATATTGACACTTTGGGCCCAATTTGGACATTGTCACTTAGGGGTGTACTCACTTTTGTGGCCAGCGGTTTAGACATTAATGGCTGTGTGTTGAGTTATTTTGAGGGGACAGAAAATTTACACTGTTATACAAGCTGTACACTCACTACTTTACATTGTAGTAAAATGTCATTTCTTCAGTGTTGTCACATGAAAAGATATAATAAAATATTTACAAAAATGTGAGGGGTGTACTCACTTCTGTGAGATACTGTGTATATATATATATATATATATATATATATATATATATATACACACACACACACTCTCAGGGCTTAATGGATTAATCGCATCCAAAATAAAAGTTTGTTATGAAAGTTAAAAATTTGTCCAAAATAAAAGTTATATTTATTTACCAAATATTTATATCTATCTATCTATCTATCTATCTATCTCTCTCTCTCTCTCTCTATATATATATATATATATATATATATATATATGGTAAATAAATATAACTTTTATTTTGGACAAACTTTTAACATATATATAATTATTATATATAAATATATTTTTGTTAGATATATACATGCATGTGTGTGTATTTATATACATAATAAAAATACACTGTACACACCGATTAATTATATTTACATAATTATATATATATATATATATATATATATATATATATATAATACTTAATCATATAATAATAAATATATATTATTTATTTATGCAAAGCTCATTAATATGCAAAACAGATTTTTCAGTTTTATTTCTACTTTTTGATACAATAAAAATAAATAAGACTGCTAAATTAAAGCACATGAATTATGGATTTATTAATAGTATAATAATAATTATATATATATATATATATATTTACATAATTTTCTATATATATATATATAAAAACAATTTAAGTCTAAAGTGCCTATTTCTCAAATAAGAATGAATGGTTGTGACAAAAAATGTTGACAAATTATATTGTATTAAAGTAATTCATGATTGAGGGGACGGTTTTTATAGGTAGACCCTGTATTTAATAACCTCTAACTGATTTACTAGAAAAGTGCAAAAATGTGCAAAAAATATCAGCAAAACCGATTTTCAGTCTATCCTCTAGTCTATAGTGAGAAGAATGCGTCCTGTATGAACGCCCCAAAACCTCTCCAGTACTTGACGCTGACCCGGACTACGAGTCGCCATGATTGCTATCGACACAAATTTCTGGCCAGTTTACCCCTAATGACACTGTAACCAAGGACAAATTAAATGAGGCCCATTTTTTTCATGTTTGTTAATAGATGTTACAGATGTGAAATTGAAAATAGAATTGTGTTTTCGTGATTGATCATTGCTCAGGTACTCCAGCTCATCCCTAGTATTTAACACACTGTCTTGCTGTAACTGCAAACAGACACTGCACATTTGATTTTTGCAAATAAATCATTTTAGTCTATACATGGTTGTTACAGTTGAGACTATGTGTGGGAGTTGCGATTGTTTTTCCACAGACCCGGATTCGTTTGATGCCTGCGCGGGAGACCTGCTGGCAGTCATAGAGCTCAATGCGTTCCAGACGCTGGCAACTCTTGAGGTGCTCCAGTGTGATGTCTGTGATCAAGGGGCAGTTGTCCAGCTCCACGACCTGCAGACGCTCTTGACCACACACACTGCTGCTCAGATGTCTGATTCCATCATCTGTTATCAACTCACAGTGTGACAGGCTCTAGAAAACACACACACACAAGCAGAAGTGAGCAAGCAAAAACAAATGTATGTGCTCTATAATTCGTTTACAGAAAGCCATAAATAACAAGAATGGAAGCAATACTCCCACACATTCTCTCTCTTAAACACTTCTTGGCACTCACCAGCGCCTGCAGCCGAGGGCAGTGGATTGAGAGCTGAACCAGGGTGTTATCAGTCACCTGAATTGGACATACAGACACAGAACATTAATTTTAGCATACTGACTAACCAGGATAAACTGCTGTGAGGAAACAGGCACAGCTCTAAAGCAGTAAAAAGAAAAACCTCAGGATTTCTTTGAAACTGCACAAATTAAAGTATAATAAATCAAAATAGAAGGATGAACAGCATTTTACATGCCTATTGCATATGTATCACATTTGAGGAAAAAAGTGGAACTTTTTTTATGCTTTTTATATACACTACTGTTAAAATATTTAGGGTCATTTTTTTTTTTAAAGAAACGAATACTTTTATTCAGCATGGATGCATTAAATTGATCAAAAGCGAAAGACATTTATAATGTTATAAAAGATTTATATCTGTAATAAATGCTGTTCTTTTGAACTGTCTATTCATCAAAGAATACTGAACAAATACAACACGGTTTCTACAAAAATATTAAGCAACACAACTGTTTTCAACATTGATTATAATCAGAAATGTTTCTTGAGCAGCAAATCAGCATATTAGAATTATTTCTGAAGGATCATGTGACACTGAATGATGCTGAAAATTCAGCCTAGCCATCAAAGGAATAATTTACAATTTAATAAATACTGAAATAAAAAAAAGTTTATATATATATATAATTTTATTTTATATGAATTTATATATTAATTTATATTAATATATAAATTAATATAAAATAATATATATTTTTTTATTTTATATTAATATATTATTTATAATATTATTAGCTATAATATTTGATTTTGTATAATATTATTTATATATAAATTAATAAATAAATTAATATAAAATTATATATATATTATATTAATTTATATTCATATATAAATTAATATTATATATAATTTATTTTTTATTTTATATTAATTTATATTTTAATTTATATAAATATATTATTATTTATAATATTATTAGCTATAATAAATATTAGCTATAATATCTGATTTTGTATAATAATATTATATATATATATATAACATTTATAACATTATTAGCTATAATAAATATAAAACTCGCGAAACTCGCCTATGACTAAGTGAAACTCGCCTATGACGACTAGGCCATATACAACAGCTTTTCTGAATTATGGATTTAACATAAACTCACCAAAATACATTCCTCTAAATCCATCTTCTCCAATTCATGACAATTCTAAAACAGAAGGAATAGCTTGTTTAAGAATCCTGTCACATCAGCGAAGTCATCCAGCTCAAAACATGCTCTCCGAATCCTGGGTTGTTTTGGGGTGTTTGTGTGATTACTCACTCTGGCAAGAACAGTAAAACCAGCATCAGTCACATGTGAGCAGCGAGCAGCCTCCAGGATCCTGAGGAAAACACACGCAATGTGAGTGAATGACTCTGTGCGGGTGTGTGTGTGCTTGTCTGCGTACAGATGAAGAAAGCTTTACTTGAGCCGTTGGCAGTTGAGGCCGAGGGCAGTCAGAGAAGCGTCTGTGATGTTGCTGCAGCCAGACACACAAACCATCTGCAGTTTGTGACAACCCCGGCACAAACTCACAAAGCCGTCATCTGTGATTTGCTGCAAGATGGATAAACCGTCTTAGTGTTTTAATGTGTATTGTGCATTTGTTTGTTTTTGATATGTAATAATTAACTGTAGTATTGTAACAAGTCAAAGTCTTACTGTGCATGATTGCATGTTGATTGTCATGAGCTCAGGACAGTGCTTTTGAAGGTGCTTCAGTGCAGTATCATCAAGCTGAAATGACATATTTAAAGAAGACCTATCACAGTGTGTGAGAACAACCAGCCTACAATGGTAAAAATCCACTCGCTCATTTTTTTTATAATTCCCATAAATCAAAAGCAGTCTCTTCAAATGAGCCGATTCAGATTCCCCCCTATGATGACCCGCCCACAGCCGGTGACAATCTGCGTCAGCATTATAACCGCTATAATAAGTTATAACCGTAATTAAACTAAACTATACCTGTTCTTTCTCCATGCAGCATATATTCTCTGGCTCTGTAGGCATCTTCCAACAGTTCCCACACAAGCAACTGTACAGCGATTTAGAGATTATCATAACACAACATGCTAATCGGCATTTTTGACATTTTCAGTGCGTGAGATTGTCCTGTTTTGTTGTTGCCGGTATGCCGGAGCATGAGCTCTTGAAGCTCCACCCTCTTCTTGAAAGGAGGTTGGGAGCAGCAGCTCATTTGCATTTAAAGGGACACACAAAAAACGGCACGTTTTTGCTCACCCCCAAAAAGTGGCAATTTTAGCATGTTATAAAAATGATCTGTGGGGTATTTTGAGCTGAGACTTTACATACACACTCTGGGGACACCAGAGACTTAGTTTACATCTTGTATAAAGGGGCATAATAGGTCCCCTTTAAAGTCACCATTAAATCAAAATATGGACAATTCTTGTTTTTTTATGGAATATTGCAGTATTTATTATAAATAGTTTATGCCCCCATAATTTTTAACCAAAATAACCCTCCCCCTTGCAGTGACATCTCTTCTGTTCTCTGTTGACGCGTTTACTGGCGCGAGGGCGGGGAAACCTGTCACTCACATGAGATCGACCAATAGCAAACCACAACCATCCAATCAATTCCCCATGGACAAAATCAAGTCCCGCCCTACATTTTTTCATTCAAGAAGCGTTTCACTTGGATATGCATCACAATAGGGAAGAAAAGACTATCGCAACTTCCGTTTCATGCCGTCTTCAACATTCAGCATGTGACAACATCAATGCTTTCAATCTAAGTGTTTTGTGTGAGTGTTTGTTTGTATATATGTGTGTACCTGTGTGCAACCTCTCAGAAACAGAGCTCTGAGACCTATGCAGCCACGGCTGAGAGCCTCGATGCCATCACTCGTGATCTGATCACACCAGGACAGGTTCAGATTCTCCAACATCCGACAGCCCTCACTAGTAGACAGAAAAAGCAAATAAAGAGGGTATGAAGCAACCAAAATATTTTTAAAAAATAACTCAAAGACCACTGCACTATCCAAACCTAAAAACACAAACCAAAATGTACAATACCGTTCTAAAGTTTGGGGTCATTAAGAATAAAATTAATACTTTTATTCAGCAAAGATGCATTAAACTGATCAAAAGTGACAGTAAAGACATTTATAATGTTACAAAAGATTTCTATTTCAAATTGATGCTGTTCTTTCTAATATCTTTTTATTCATCAAAAGATCCTGAAAAAATATATCATGGTTTCCACAAAAATATGAAGCAGCACAACTGTTTTCAACATTGATGATTATAATAAGAAATGTTTTTGAGCAGCAAATCAGCATATTAGAATTGTTTCTGAAGGATCATGTGACACTGAAGACTGGAGTAATGATGCTGAAAATTCAGCTTTGATCACAGGAATAAATTACATTTTAAAATATACAGAAATAGAAAACAGTTATCTTAAATTGTAATATTTCACAATATTACCGTTTTTACTGTATTTTTTTTTAATCAAATTAATGCAGCCTTGGTGAACATAAAAAAAAAAAAAATCTTACCGATCCCAAACTTTTGAATGGTAGTGTAGTAATTTAAAAGATGAATAAACTTTTGAACAGCTAACCAATAGAATAAAAAGTAATAATAATTCAACAGAAAATACAAATTAAATTATTAAAATATTATACATTTTTATTTTCCGGTGATAATAAACCCTGTTATGAGGATCAATATAAACCATCCAAAATTTCTTTCAAAATAATAACATTATTTTTTTTTCAAAATATGTTTTCTGTATTTCAAACCATACCATGTGCTGTTAAGGTGTGGGAATATAAACACCAATTTTCTGAAATGTCTAACAATGAGTTAATAATTGTTCCTCAGTCACCGTTTACATATTCAGTCTCAGAATTTCCTGTTTCACCAGCTCATACAGTATAATCTACTGCAGCTGTGGAAAAGATTCATTAAAGAAAGAGGTGACAGACTTTACAATCATTAACAAAGTCACCCTCTCGACACAATGAAATCCAATCTGAGCTTTAATTTAACACTTCCTGGTTTAGTTTTAAAGACTCCATAATGTCAAGTGTTAGCTATATGCCAGTGTATTCCTTAAAAATGAAAAAAAAATTATATTTTGCAGACATGTACAAGTGTCTTTCACTCATGGCAAAAGCAATCAAAAATACTGATGACCAATTTTGCCCTCATGTATTTATGGCTTAACGACCAAAACAAAACAAATCACCCAGCTTAAATTTTGACCCCCTAGTCCTTATAACTTCCCCCCACCTTAAGGCCTTAAGTGCATGATTGGTGATGGACACGCAGGAGGTCAGGTCAAGGTGACGGAGTTTGGAGCAGAACTTGCTAAGGCTGATGCAGGTGGAGTCCGTGATCTTGGTACAGCCGTTGAGGTTCAGATGTTCAATGTTGCGACAGTTCTGAGCAAAGGTCCTGTCAAATCAAATTAAACCTCTCATGTTAAACTGAAAAACTACACACTAAAAAAATCACCATGGACAGTGCAAAACAACAACAGCAACAAATGATCCTTAAATCATGTCCGAACCAGCCGCAATATGACGGGTTTCCAACGACAAGCCATTTGTCACAGTGAAAGCTAAACTGCTGCACAATCCAATCGGATATTCAGAAGATATGGGATATATAATGTACAATTGTATTAAAAGGGATGTAGGACCAATGAGATTTCATAGTGGGCGGGGCCAATGTGAAATAGAAACCACTAAAATTCCATTCAATACCAACAAAATGTCCAATCACGCTTCAAAAATCACCGCCAGTGAGAACAAAAACTGATTTACTGAAATAACTTAAAGTGATAGTTCACCCAAAAATTAAAATTCTATCATCATTTACTTACCCTTATGTTGTTCCAAACCTGTATGAATTTCTTTCTTCTGTTGAACTAAAAAAAAGATATTTTGAAGATTGTTGGTAACCAGACAGTTGACGACAGCCATTTTCTACTATCGAAGTCAATGGCTACCATCAAATGTCTGCTTACCCATATTCTTCAAAATATCTTCTTTTTACAACAGAAGAAAGAAACTCACAGGTTTGAAACAACTTGAGGGTGAGTAAATGATGACAGAATTTTTATTTTTGGGAGAACTATCCCAAAAATGCCTTTATGCATAATGCATTATTCATAATGTACTTAAGAATGCATTATATCTATTCATAAATAATTGTAACCAAAGTTAAAATGCATTATAATATTTGCATATTGGTTGTGTCCATGTGTTTTAATGCATTCTCCTTTTTTAAAAGTGTAACAATAAATAGATAAGTATTATAATGTATTATAACAGAGGTTACAATTATTCATGAAACCATAAAATGCTTTATAAGGTGCATTACAAGGCATAATTAATGCATTAAAAATATATATATATACACACTCACGCAAATTATATATAAAGGCTTTAAGTAAAGCGTTACCAAAATAACTTTTATCACTTGCCACGTTGAGTTGCTTAAATGCACCCAAGTGCTGATTGAACAGGTTCATTAACTGCATGTACTGTGCAATCCTTAGTTTAA
The DNA here is from genome assembly GCA_039654765.1 of Mylopharyngodon piceus. Lineage (NCBI taxonomy): Eukaryota > Metazoa > Chordata > Actinopteri > Cypriniformes > Xenocyprididae > Mylopharyngodon > Mylopharyngodon piceus. The sequence goes on along the minus strand of CM077448.1, from coordinate 14,163,860 downwards.
TTAACAAAAAAGTACTGTGGCTCACTTCATGGAGGCATCTCCAACACTGAGGCAACCCCGAAGACTGAGCTGCCTCAAAAAACCCCCACATCGCTTCGAGATGTTCTCCACCACGCGTCCCTGATAGAGAGAGAGAGAGAGAGAGAGAGAGAGAGAGAGCTCAGGCACAGAGGATCAGGGATGACGTTACAGTCTATGGATTCAGTAGAAAAGCCTACTGACCCAGTGTTAATCCCACACACAGACAATTTACAGCACATAGCAACATATTACAGATGAAATACTGGGACATACAAAGCAAAAGCCAATAACACACATCTGCAAACACAAACCAAAACATTTACTTTACACATGCTTTTTCACCTCAATATCTGTCTGAAAGTTGAAGAGATCAATCTTCTGCCAGTTGCTTCCATCTAACGCGAGAACATTCCAAGCCTGTTCATCCGCAGGGAAAAGGAGGAAGCATTGTTAGCAAACCACCTTCATTCTAGACAGATTTGTTTAATTTTAACTAAACAAGCAGTTGAACATACCTTGGATACTTGAGCACACCTGCACAATGTAACTACATCCAGGTAGGAGAAAATCCTAGAATAAAGAGAGAGATTTGATTACTTGTTAACTAAAGTCTTTTTACTCTCTAGCCACTTCCTGTAATGCTTTGGCAGTACGTACAATACGGAAAATATGTAAAGCAATCTGAATTTTGAAAAGATAGATAGATAGAACGATAGATAGATAGAACGATAGAACTATAGATAGAATGATAGAATGATAGATAGAATGATAGATAGAACGATAGATAGAACGATAGATAGAACGATAGATAGATACATAGATAGATACATAGATAGATACATAGATAGATACATAGAATGATAAAAAGAACGATAGAACGAATGATAGACAACAGAAAGCATGATATATAGAACAATATATAGAACGACAGAGAAAGATAGACAGATACATAGATAGATACATAGAATGACAGATAGAATGATAGACAGTATGATAGAACAAAACAACGATAGATAGAACGATAGATAGAACAACAGATAGATACATAGAATGATAAAAAGAACGATAGATAGATAGATAAATAGAATGATAGAATGATAGATAGAATGATAGATAGAATGATAGATAGAATGATAGATAGAACGATAGAATGATAGATAGAATGATAGATAGAATGATAGATAGATAGAATGATAGATAGAACGATAGAATGATAGATAGAATGATAGATAGAACGATAGAATGATAGATAGAATGATAGATAGAATGATAGAACGATAGAATGATAGATAGAACAATAGATAGAGATAGATAGATAGAAAGAACGTCAGACCAATAGATAGAATGATAGATAGAATGATAGATAGATAGAACGATAGATAGAATGATAGATAGAACGATATAGAAAGAATGATAGACAGAATGATAGAACAGAACAAATGATAGAACGATAGATAATATAGATAGAACATATAGAACGATAGAAAGAATGATAGAAAGAATGATAGAACGATAGAATGATAGAAAGAATGATAGAACGATAGAATGATAGATAGAAAGAATGATAGAACGATAGATAGAACGATAGAATGATAGATAGAACGATAGAAAGAACGATAGATAGAATGATAGATAGAACAATAGATAGAACGAATGATAGACAACAGAAAGCATGATATATAGAACAATATATAGAACGACAGAGAAAGATAGACAGATACATAGATAGATACATAGAATGACAGATAGAATGATAGACAGTATGAATGACAGATAGAATGATAGACAGTATGATAGAACAAAACAACGATAGATAGAACGATAGATAGAACGACAGATAGAGATAGATAGATAGAAAGAACGTCAGACCAATAGATAAACGACAGACAGAATGATAGAACGATAGATAGAATGATAGATAGAACGATATAGAAAGAATGATAGACAGAATGATAGAACAGAACAAATGATAGAACGATAGATAATATAGATAGAACATATAGAACGACAGAAAGAGAACGATAGATAGAAAGAACAATAGATAGAAAGAACAATAGATAGAACGATAGATAGATAGAACGATAGATAGATAGAACGATAGATAGAACGATAGAAAGAACGATAGAAAGAACAATAGATAGAACGATAGATAGATAGAACGATAGATAGATAGAAAGAACGATAGATAGATAGAAAGAACGATAGATAGAAAGAACAATAGATAGAACGATAGATAGAAAGAATGATAGATAGATAGATAGATAGATAGATAGATAGAACGAAAGAATGATAGATATAACAATAGATAGAATGATAGACAAACAGAACGATAGATAGAACGATAGACAGAAATAGTCAGATAGACAGATAGATAGTCAGATAGATAGATAGATAGATAGATTATAACAATGTAATCTGACATCCATCGCAATAAAAGTCATTAATTATGGTCGGCTCACCTGAGCAGAAGCTCTTTGGGGAGTTTTTTGTTGATAAGGGCCTCATCACTGTTTGAGAACACCTGGGCAATATGAAATGAAGCAGATGCGTTATATAAAGCTCATACAGCACCAGTTATGCTCATACAGCACCGGTTATGCTCATACAGCACCAGTTATGCTCATACACAATCAATATGCTGAAAGCTGGTTCAGACACGCCTCGCCCTGGTGCAACTTAATCGCACAAGAAGCACAAATAACATCAGTGAGTGTCTTAGATAACACTGCTGCTTTGTGAGATCTTCTCAAGCCCTCGCATTCAGGGCACGTAAGGAAACCAATCAGCTTGATCTAAACTCCAAGAACAGCAGCCAACTCTAACGTTAAACGGATTCATGCGCAACGCCCGTAGCTGACACGGTCAGCTGGTGCCGTTGTGTTAGAACGGGATTACCCTTGACGAACAAAAGCCTAAACACGGCACGTAAAAATAGAGCCCTGCTCGGTCCAAAACACACACAGTACCCTTGTAGACATACACGCGCGGGCACGCACGCAGTCAGTCACTCACGCGCGCGCGCGCCCACCAACACAAACATACGCTTAAACACACTGTCATCGCTCAGACAGCCTGCCACCGCCCGTTTTCGTTTCCTCAGGCAAACTATCACAGTTCAACGCTCACGTCCACGGCTCGCTCGATATGAGTTACCTCAAATCTGCTCTTGGTGATGCCGTTCATGTCTGTTGCAGTGTCAATAATAAAGACCGTCCTCGGCGAGCGCTGCGCACAGCGACGTTTGCGCGTTTTGTCAACGCTGGCGATCAAACTGTCGTGAGACAGACGCGCAGCTGTAACGTGTGGCCTGCTAGCCGTTCGTGTCTGCGCTGGTAACCGGAGAAATCCCGGGCTGGCCGCCGTCCGTGAACCATCACACAGCCAAAATAACAATAATAACATGGACGGAGCAGACTGCTGCTCTAACATCACTTCCGCCTCCCGAGCTGCCTCTCTGACTACATTTCCGCTCGAGTGCAAATTCCTGCCTGAAGTGTGTGCTGCTTAATCTTTAAACGACGCAAATAAAATGCGAGAACTGTCTGGGAAGTAAGCTTAAAGAATAATCCTTTTTATTAGCACAGGAGTTAAGACGCGCTCGTGCGCTCTAGGGGTTCAAAAGAGTGGCTGCCGTGACGTCACTTTTGCGGGAAAAACACGCGTGGTGGGTTTGTTTTGGTAATGATGTATGAGGTTGCGAAGTGTAGGGAATGGAGAAATGGCCTATTATTCATACAGATAGTTCTGGCATCGACAATATTTTGGAACAATGTCTCTGTTATTTTAATGTAAAAGTTTTTTTTTTTTTTAATAAGACTCTATTGACAACATCAGATGTTAAACTAAAACCAGTTACCTGAGATTGTTAAACATTAAATTCAGCCGCAGTTTTTATAGTTGTTTGACATTTCAATAGTTTATAGACAGATTCCTGTCTGTGTTTACACAAGTTTGTCCATCTTCAGCAATGCTGTAGGTCAAAGATTATGATGACTGATGAAATATTTAAAGGGACAGTTCACCCTAAAATGAAAATTCTGTCATCATTTTCTCACCCTCGAGTTGTTCCAAACCTTTGTGAATTTCTTTCTTCTGATTGACACAAAAGAATATATTTTGAAGAATGTCAGTAACCAAAAATGTGATGGACCCCATTGACTTCTATAGTATCCATACTATGGAAGTCATTGGGGTCCATCAACTGTCTGGCTACCCATATTCTTCAAAATATATTCTTTTGTGTTCAGCAGAAAAAAAGAAATTCATACAGGTTTTAAACAACTTGTAGGGTGAGTAAATGATGACAGAATTTTCATTTTTGGGTGAACTGTCCCTTTAAGTCATGATGACCTATGTACTTCAGAGATCTAAATGATATTGCAAAAAGTAATATATCATTTTGTCTGAATAAAATGCAACTGAGTAAAAGTACAAGTTCAGTAATACTTCAGTGAAGTACAAATGCACTAGAGTTATTCTAAACACAATCTGATTGTTATAAAATGCTATTTCTGAGCATGAATAGGGAATTTATTTTGAGAACCAACAAGTCTCTATTTGTGTTTCTGCACTGCAGTATTCCTGCATAACAGCAGAGGGCGAAAGAGAGCCGCACTGCAGGTGAGCTTTGATCTTGATTTTCAGTATGAATGGTCTTAAATATTTTCCTGTTACAGTCATTATTCAGTATCAGAGCATGACGTGTTCAGTAGGCCAGACTATACTAAAGAATCAAATTAAAACACTGTCATGCTTGCCAGGCTGGAAAAGGTTACAGTTTGGGGTCTACCAAAGCAGATAGTGTCCAAATGGAAGACATTTAACACAACTGTTACTCTTCCTAGGTGTGGCCATCCAACAAAAGTCACTCCAAGAGCACAATGTATTCCAGAAGGTTGCAAAGAACCTACAGGCCTCTCTTGCATTGGCTAAAGTAGTGTCCACCATCAGGGACTGAACAAGAATGGTGTGCATGGCAGGACAACAAGATGGAAGCCAAGAACATTTGCCAAAACCATGTGAATGAGCCAGAAGACTATGAAAAGAATGTTTTGTCGAAATAAGTCTGAAATAGATCTGAATGATTTAAAGGGGTGGTTGATTATGATTTCACTTTTTTAACTTTAGTGTGCTGTTGCTGTTTGAGCATAAACAACATTTGCAAAGTTACGATGCTCAAAGTTCAATGCAAAGGGAGATTTTCTTTTACAGAAATAGCTTTTTAAGGACTACAACAAACGGCTGGTAGGGACTACAATGAGCTTCTTCCCGGGTTGGTGACATCACAAACCCCAAAATTTACATAAACCATGCCCCTGGGAACACGCAACAAAGGGGGTGAGGCCATGTTGGGCTGCTTTAGAGAAGAGGAAGAGTTGTTGTAGTAGAGTGTTGTTACCATGCCGTCATTTTACGCCGGACTGCTTCACAAACGAGGGTCAATTCAATGCTGGATTTGCACAAAAGATTAACATGGCAGCACATGCTAGTCGATGAGTTGAATCAACTCCACAGCAACTACATAAATTTATCCACTAACCATTCAGAAACGTCCAGTTTTAATTCTAAAAGTTGTAACTTCTTCCTGAGTCTCTCCATCAGTGTCGACTCCGGTTTGAACAATGTAAGGCTGAACACCGTTACTGACAATCCTCATTTTGGCTGCGTGAGATTCTCCAGCTTTGTTGTTGTTGAACAACCGAAGCGCAAGCTGTTAAAGCTCCGCCCTCTTCTGGAAAGGGGGCCGGGAGCAGCAGCTCATTTGCATTTAAAGGGACACATTCAAAAACGGCGTGTTTTTGCTCACACCCAAATAGGGGCAAATTTGACAAGCTATAATAAATGATCTGTGGGGTATTTTGAGCTGAAACTTCACAGACACATTCTGGGGACACCAGAGACTTATATTACATCTTGTAAAAGGGGCATTATAGGTCCCTTTTAAGTGCGAAGTGTTAAATTTAACAAAAAAAGAACCTAAAAGGGAACTTTTGCTAACGTTCTGGCAAGGTTCTCTTTAAGTTATAAACAAACGTTCTTCCGGTAACATTAATAGAATGTTCATTTAAAGTTACCTGGTGTTTAAAGGAACACTCCACTTTTTTTGAAAATAGGCTCATTTTCCAACTCCCCTAGAGTTAAACAGTTGAGTTTTACCGTTTTCGAATCCATTCAGCCGATCTCCGGGTCTGGCGGTACCACTTTTAGCATAGCTTAGCATAGTTCATTGAATCTGATTAGACCGTTAGCATCTCGCTCAAAAATGACCAAAGAGTTTTGATATTTTTCCTATTTAAAACTTGACTCTTCTGTAGTTACATCGTGTACTAAGACTGACGGAAAATGAAAAGTTGTGATTTTCTAGGCTGATATGGCTAGGAACTATACTCTCATTCCGGCGTAATAATCAAGGAGCTTTGCTGCCATACCATGGGTGCAGCAGGCGCAATGATATTACGCAGCGCCTGTGACCCCCTGCTTGCACAGGGAGCGTGCCTTGCAACCATGGAGACATTTGTGAGAGACGCCGCGTAATATCATTGCGCCTGCTGCACCCATGGTACGGCAGCAAAGTTCCTTGATTATTACGCCGAATGAGAGTATAGTTCCTAGCCATATCAGCCTAGAAAATCACAACTTTTCATTTTCCGTCGGTCTTAGTACACGATGTAACTACAGAAGAGTCAAGTTTTAAATAAGAAAAATATCAAAACTTTTTGGTCATTTTTGAGTGAGATGCTAACGGTCTAATCAGATTCAATGAACTATGCTAAGCTATGCTAAAAGTGGTACCGCCAGACCCAGAGGTCGGCTGAATGGATTTGAAAACGGTAAAACTCAACTGTTTAACTCTAGGGGAATTGGAAAATGAGCCTATTTTCAAAAAAAGTGGAGTGTTCCTTTAATAACATTCTCAAAACATTAGCACAAAAAGGTTCTATATGCATCATTCATGGAATGTTTTTTTTTTCAGAACTACTACTTACTACTACTACTTATTCCAAAGTAACGTTCCCATAATGTTTGTAAAATGATAAAATGGAATGTTCCCTTAAAGCCACAATATGTTTCGCTGAAAAAATTTTCGCTGCTAAAGGTTGCTTATTCAAAACAAAGGTGTAGCTTGATGGCGCCTTGATTCGCGGAATCATGGGATGCATTGTCTTCACGTCTACAGCCGGTGAAAAAGAATCGGGACAGGGCTCAGGCAGAAATCATGTTCATGGATGAGATTATTAACGTTACTGTAGTATGAAGCGGAGCAGGACCGAGTGCTGTAAGAGCAGAAACCAGGTCGCCGGAGCGATTGATAATGAGAGACGAGCGCAACACACGGATCGAGAGCAGCAGAACTTTATTATGCCACAGTCGCCGCTTCCGCTTCTTCAGGTAAAGTGTATTTGGAGTAAAGCAGCGCTTTTTTATCATATTAGATACATTTGTGTGTTGAAAGTTGTTATAGCATTCGCTCGGCGACTACTATGAGACACTTGTTGCACACTGCAGTAAGCTAGATCGATATTAGGCATGGTAAAACATGGTACTCGCGGTAAATCAAGAAAACAAGATTTAAACAATAAGACTTACTGTGTTGAGCTGTACAACATGATTAGTTTTCTGTCGATGAATGTATCCAAACAGTTGCTCACCTGTCTAATAAAACATAATATATTAAAGAGTCTTTCATGGTTTCTACAAAATAAAACTGGAAATCGAGGGTAACACAGGCATGATGTCATTGATAGGAGCCGCACGGACATGGTCCGTGTCCTGGTTAAAATTGCTTATTTCTCTGGATTTAAACATTCTTGGAAACATTTGGGATAATGTACGTACACAAGTCAACAAAATATATAACACTGTTCTAGTGGTTTTTGGATATTTTAAAATCCAAAAATCCTACATATTGTGCCTTTAATGTTTTCTCTAACGTTCGCATAAACATGTGGACTGGATGTTCTGAGAACATTCAGAAAGAACATTTTCATAACTTAATAGGATCATTATCAAAACGTTCTTAGGATGTTTTGCCATCATTGTTGAAGCTATGATCATTTTGCTTAAGTAAGTGAAAATATACAATGTTTTTTTGTTTTGTAGTTATAAGGAATTTGATAAAGGACTGATCTCAGTGTAGGTCAAACTTATGCAGGCTCACAGTTTTATATGTGTGTGCCGGCTTTAAGCTGTAATTGTTTGGCTAAAGCCTTGACTAAATAATAAGGTAAGGAATTTAGGATCACACACAGCTCTGTTATTGAAGGAAAATAACATTAGAAGCTGTTCAGACACACTCAGCCTGCGCTGGCCACAATCCTGCCACTTACTCACTAAAAAACAAACATACTTGCTAATTCACACTCACTATCACTTTCTCCAGCACAGACTTATTTAAAAGCCTTACAATTGACTGAATGTGAGTGGGAGTGTGTGTTTGTGGGTGGTGGGCGAAAACACCCATTATGCTTTCGCGTCACATATTGCCAAGCAGCAGCTTCATCAAAGTTACTGTGTCCTGAGGTTGGCCCCAAGAATTTAGGACACAGGCACAGTTGGTTTTGTCCTGCTCGTTCTGAACTGACATGCAGCCAGGCGCGCTATGGTGACAAGACGCACCAAAATTAAGGGTCCGGTCCTAAAAAAGAAAAAGAAAAAAAACGCATTACACGGTGGCAAAGTTTCCTCTGTGCCAGGGAAGCACAGACCATAATGCGCCCGACTCCCCAGGGCACTGGAACAATCCCAGTGCTTAGAGCCTCTGTTCTCATGCGGTACTGCACAGGTTCTGAGTCATGACGTATTTACTGACAACGCCGTGCGAGTTTTCGCACGAGAGCACCAGCAGCTCGGTAATGTACTTCTTGGTCAGATAAACCTCCCCTTGCACCTCTGTCACTGCGTCTATTAGTTCTTTTCTCTCAGTTATCGGAATCATCGGACCTGTCCGTTTGGAGTGCGCGATTCAATTGGGATTTTTCACCTTTCCTGTCAGATTTGGAAAAGTTTTACCTCCGTTTTCCAGCAACTCCAGTTCAGCCTTTCAGAATGAGGCGAGCCTGTCACCGCGAGCTCGCGCTCCTGCCGCTGCTGGGATACCTGGCTTGCCTGACGCGCGCGGAAGGTGGGTTTCTCTTGATGATCTGTGTGGGGTAATTTGTTTCACGCGCCTCTGCAATACGCATTTACGCGAGGTGATGAATGGACGCATGCGTGTGTCCAGCTTCCAAACGGTTAGACAGTGGTGTGAGTGTTATATTTGTTCTCGGTGTGTGTTTAGATGCATGTTTGTGTGTGAAAGGGAGGGAAAAGCTGTAATTATAGCCGCTTAAAGCCGCACTCCATCAACTAATTCCTCTAAATAACAATTTAGTCTGGGTCAATGACGTGACGCACATTTGGGTGTGCGCGCGCGTACTATTAAGTTATTTAAAGTAGAATAAATTCAAGTATTTTAATTTTTTTCAATGCAGTTTAAAGTTAAAAACGTCTAGATTTTGTCTGGAGGCTCATTCAAAGGCTGAATCTTTTGAGAAAAATTAAATGGCGGTAAGTGATGAGTATTATTTATTAGGATAATCACGTGACGTAAGCATTTGTTTTTAAAACAATATATTAATATAACCTATTTAAAAAAAAAAAATTTAAAAAAAAAGTCAGCCAAATTCAAAATCAGTCTGGTTTATCCAGCATGCAAGAAGCCATTTTGTTTTCTTGTGACAATAAAACCATAAACCAGATAGATGCTTATAATTGTGTAATTTGTGTTTTTAAGAAAAATCACATATTCTCACTTTTTAATAAAAGGTTTAGTTGAGGTCAAATGGAATAAATGTAAGAAAACTTGATATTTATGACTCAAACTTAAAAATAAAAATGGTATGAGAAAATGGTATAAGCCTAAGTGTTTGTTGGTTTGGTTTAGTGTTGTAGTTTTTTCCCATAAAGATTTCTATTTATATAAAGCAACCCAAACACAAAATAAAGCCTCCGTCCTGCTTTGTCCCATGGTTTTGGAATGAAAGATGCTCTTTGTAATGTATTATCCTTTCTCTCACAGTCTATTCATGTTTACCTTCCCTTTTAGATGTTTGAAGAGTTAAAATCCTTGAACTAAAGATCTAATTCACATAATCTAATCTCATGTTTAGATTGGTGATCTAATTTCATGTTCATCCACCACAAACCCCTGATATCTTCACATCAGCATAACAGACTCATCAATATGACACTAATGAATTTGTAACAAACGATTGATAGATGACAGGTTGTTTGTGGTTGGGTCAGCTTGATTAGTCAGACTTCTGAACATGACTCAGACTGGATTTACCTCACTGACACCAACCTGCTAACCTTAACTGTTCCAGTTCAAATTCATCCCAAATGATGATGTTAACTGATGTGTATTTATTAGACATGGAAGTGCGAGACAAAAAGCTGCACGTTTTGGTGATGTGATCATATAACCTCAGTTATAACACAAAGCTTGATGCAGACAAGAGGCTCTGGGTAAGTTCAGAGAGTTTACAGGGGAATTGACTCACTCAAGCTGCTATTTTATTTCCTCCGTGTGAAACTGTGACAAACTAATGATGTAATGAAGTTTCCTTATGAGAGTTTTGTTGGGATGTTGCCTGTGATGTGTGTGTTTACATCATATATATATATATGTGTGTGTGTGTGTGTGTAATATATCCAGGGTGGGGCTTGTGATAAAAATGTGGATTTATGTGTGTACACTATTAAAAATAAATATTCCAAAAGGATATTTTTTATAGTGATGCAATAGATGAACCTTTTTTTTTTGGTTCTACAGAGAACCTTTCAGTGAACAGTTCTTAAAACAACCATTTTTAATTCACATTTTAATAATCTAAAGAACCTTTTTCCTTTTTGTGCATTGATCCATGGCAATCATCAATGGCATTACAAATATATATATTTATTTTTAAGAGTGTGCAGTAGTGGTCAAAAATGATGCCTGGCCAAGAAAAGTTGACATCTTCACCCTTTATTCAAGTATTATTAAAAATTTGTCAGATTTTATATGCATCTTTTGTAGTTGTGCTTGGAGTTCATTGTTTTATTTGTGATAACGCAATGAAAAATTACAAATTGTGCGGATATCATTTTTGGCCAGGCTGTTATACAAAGAAAATGAACACATGCAAAAACAAGAGATAACCAACAAAATATTAATAACTGATTATGTTGCAGTCAGTGTAAAGGCCCGTTCACACCAAGAAAGATAAATATAAAGATAACAATAAAGATATAGTTCTAAATATAAAAGAATAGCACTGTCCACAACACAGCTATAACGATAACGATATAGAGAAACAATATCGTTGGGATCACTTTCAGAACAATTTTTTTTTCCTGCTGTTGAACGATTAAACACTGACAGCCAATCAGAATCCATTCTAATTTAAGCGCTCGCGCATTTAAAATGACAGACAACATCGCGGAGAAGTTAACCGCCGATGTCCAGAAAAAGCCACCATTTTTTGACAAGTCAACCCCTCTTTTCAAGGATACTTTAAAGAAAATGGATATATGGAAAACAATCGGTCATACCCTTGTAATAAATGGTGAGAGGTACTGTATTAACGATGAGATCATTATACTAGGCTAGCAAACAGTGTAACATAAAATTAACTCAGATATCCAGCGTTAGTTCGACAACATTGTCTTGCTTCCTTTGAAGTTGCAGTGAAAAAGACTAGGCGTTGTTTTTATTCCACTATATTGACTTCGTCAGCTAAATTCAGCTAAGATCTAATGTTAGATTAGATCGATTACACTAGCTATTGACTCCAAACATAGCATGCTGAGGACATCTGCTGGTTAAAGCCGTGTAAATGCAAACGGGAACAGCAAAACATGTTGTAAACACTTTGAAACAGCAGCGCGTTATCGTTCGTTGGTGTGGACGCAAATATATTTATCGTTATAGTTATCTTTATAGTTTTCGTTCTTGGTGTGAACGGGCCTGTGAGCTTTGTTTTTTCTGTGCATTTTTTGCATAGTAAAATAAAACCTGAAGCCTTTTTTGGCAAATAATTTTGTCAGATAAATACCTTAAGTTTTTTGTTCTTCCCTCATATTTAAAATATTTAAAATATATAAAATATTTTTCTCATATTTTGATGGTTTAATCGAACTTGTAGGGTCATTAAAAATAGATATGCCCTTTCAGACATCACTTTTGGCCACTGCTGTACACTAAACAAAAATTAGGTTTTCTCAGTGATGCCATAGAAGAACCATTTTTGGTTCCCCAAAGAATCTTTCAGTGATCATTTCTTAAAAGAACCATTTTTTTCTTAGTGTGAAGAACATTTTAATAAGCTAAAGAACATTTTCCACTATAAAGAACCTTTTGTGCAATGGAAAGATTCAATGGATGTTAAAGGTTCTTCATGGAGCCATCAATGCCAATAAGAGTGTATGTGAATTAATTTTGAAACCAGTTGGTATAGCTTTAAACTGCCACAATGCCCAAAACAATACTTCCCTCACTTGACCCTATTCAGGTTGTATCTGTCTCTTTAAAGATTGCCTTTTGACATACAAAGTTCTTTGGTGATGTAATTCATGCCATTCATAGTCATACCTCCTGTAGATATCATAACAACAGTTTGCTGTGGTTATATCCTTGAATTCTCCAAATTTCATGATGTCCTTCTCATTTACTATGTTTGAGGTAATGTATTCTCAAATGCGCATTCTAGGAATAACACTATTTAAACTGATTTGTTTTGTCCCAGTCTCTCCATTAGGACGTGTATTCTTACTGGAGTTGGAGAGTTTTTCAAAAGCTGGACAGGAGGAAGGGTTCGAGGCAGCGACGCACGCCTGCATCTCTCAAGGGGCCCGGGTGGCATCTGGGGCCGACCTGCATCACGCTGTGTTGGAATGTGCCTTCTCAGCCTGCTCGCGTGGTTGGCTCTCCGGACCGAGCGTGGGGTAAGAACATTAATTACCTGAAGAACAGAGCTTATGCTGTAGGTCAGAGTGCTGCTTTGTTGAACATTATAAGCAGGGCTTGACATGAACTTTTTTGCTCACCAGCCACTGTGGCCAGTGGTTTTCCAAAGTTACTAGCCACTTAGCATTTTCACTGGCCACAATTTTGACATCGATACCATGGGGAAAAACTGCCGTATAGAAATTTTTAATATTATCTCATAATTTGGCATTAGGTATATTAGGCTGCTGTCACTTTAAGACCTAACGCACAGATCCATTATACTGTTACACATGCGTTTTCTTTTTCAACTGTTTACGTTCACTTAAAACATAACTGACTGTGTTTACGTGAATACTCGCCAATGCCGGCATTTTGACATTATTTTGTGTATTTGACTGTTTAAGTGCAAAAAGTAGTGAAAAAGAACTCAATTTAGTACTGAAAGGCGGCTTTATGTGTGCACACTTTGTAAATTATGCGCAATACGCCCAATCCCACGCCAAAATTCAAGCCTTGTGACATCAACAATATTCATCCGGAGCGAATGAAACAAGTGAGTGAGGGGAGGCGGGTTTGTGTGTCGACTCGCTGTCGGAGAGATGAGAAAGCAAGAAAGCGCAGCTGGTATTGTGTATCTATTCTGCGGAAAATTAGTATTGGAAGCCTTTCAGATATTTCAGTAGCGATATGTATAGAAAAATTAATATTTCTGACAACACTACATTGGACTTAGTTTATTATTTCTGATGCCTTTTTAAAAGACTAAAATTGAAAAATATATAAGTTATATATAAAATTCAACCCGCCTAAGTGACTAGTAGGATTGACTGCGTTACACGCCATTGCTGAAATCCACCGGGTTGGCGGGTGTCAATGTCAAGCCCTGATTATAACGTCAGTTACGTAATCAGATTACATTGACTGACACCTCTTCTGTCCCCATGTTGAGAGAAATCAGGAGTAAGTGCAGAGGTGTTGTGTGCGCTGTGTAAACATGATGGTTATTGTAGTTCTAGACTAGACAGAAACAGATTCAGTCTTCCTCAGAATGAATAAAAACTGTGAAATGCAAACACAGAATATTATGTTAACCTGCATAATTAAATGTTAAATAATACAAATATACTTTATGCATTTAATCTCACTTTATTAACCAATGTCTTTGCTGCTGAACTTCGAGGATCCAATTCAACCATACTAAGCAAAAATGACTAAACATCACATTTGTGTTTAATTTTTTTGTTTTTATTGCTTAAGTAAGAGTGTTGGGCTGCGTCCGAAATCGCATACTCTCTTGAGTAGGTACTTATTTTGAATAAGTAATTACTTAACAACAGCTAAAAAAGTACGTTCTATATAGTATGAGTGTGTGTAGTATGAATGTATTCTGGATGTACTACATTCACTATGTTGCCCTAATCACGTGACCTACCTGTGTCAGATGCGCCGCGTCACTGCTCACAAATCCTCTCCCGTGGCCTCATGGGATAGTAAAGTGTCCATCATATGCACACTTCAGAATCTCACCGGAAGAAGTAGGTCATCCAGGTACGTTTTGCCTACTCTTTCATGAGTACTGTGAATTCGGACATATGTGACATACTGTTTTTCGTCTACTATACTATATAAGTATGCGATTTCGGATGCAGCCTGTAACTTTCTTCTCATTCGTCCTATTCTTCTGCAATCCAGAATGGCAGCACAGCTGAAAGGTTTGTTTGAACTGCGCCCTCTACTGTACAGGCATGAATTTGCTTTTCATTCAGCTTGAGGCTTATTCATTTCACTTTTGGTGTGAAAGCACCTTTACATTTGCCAAAAACAGAACTTTTTCCTTAGTTATTAAAAAACAAACATGCAAGCCCAGCCCAGGTGAGAAAAAGTAACGCAAAGTAACATATTGCATTACTTTTCAAAAAGTAAGTAACACAATGTTAATTTTTAGGGAGTAACACAATATTGTAACGCATTACTTTTAAAAGCAACACTGTGAACGGGCATTGTGCATTTTTGAGGCATGATAATGAGATCCGTTGCAGTGTGTGATTGCAAGACAGAGAGAATCCTACCTGTGAATTCAGCCAGAAGATTCCTATTTACACCTCAGGGCCTGAGAGAAATGGACCTGAGCTGCTGTGAGGGAACATATCAGCACCTTCCATGTGTTCATTTTCTGTGCAGCTCCATTGGCGAGGTGTATTACTTTACCACTGAGCACAAATCCCAAAATAATTCTCACTTTGAAAATGTGGTCCAAAATGACTTATTCTTTTTAAATGAAACATATGCAGTGGGTTGAGAAAGTATTTGGACACTTAAGCAATACATATCAAACAGAATGGCATCTGAATTTTAATTATGTAGTATATATTGTTAAAATATATTATAAATAACTGGTAAATCGAAGGTGAGTAGGCACCTATTGTACCCGTTGGCGTTCTTATTATTATTCTTCCGTTTCTTCTGCTCTGGAAGTCTATGGCAGCCCATAGAACCGTTTGCGGGAAAGTTGTGAAATTTGGCACACTGATAAAGGATGGTCTGAAATGTGTCCATAGCAAATTTGGAGTGTCTAACTCAATCCCTCTAGCGCCACCAACTGTCCAAATTTGAACTCATGTTTGTGCTAATAACTTTTGAACCGTAATGGCTAGAAACAAAAATCTTTTCTCCTCTGATTCCTTGGCTCATGCCGATTCGATTAAACCATTCATTTTGCATCATGATAATTTGTCCGCTTTGTTGCATTTTCCGAAAAACCTACTTTTTTGAACTCGTCCTAGACGCTTCATTTGATTTTCATGAAAATCAAATCAGATCATCTTCAGTCCATGCTGGCAAAAAGTTATTAAAAGCTTTCTGATAAACTTAACCATTCTCGAATAACACGCAAATAAATTTAAAGTAGAGCACCCCAAATTTGACTGTATCTCCGTAACGCTTTATCATATTGAGACCAAACTTGATACAGGTCATCCCAAGCATGACCAGAGACTTATTTTCACGAGAGTCATCTCCTTCGACTCTCGAATCCTTGCCGAGTCCTTGATAAGCTGTAATTTATTCCTGTGATCAAAGCTGAATTTTCAGCATCATTACTCCAGTCTTCAGTGTCACATGATCCTTCAGAAATCATTCTAATATGCTGATTTTCTGCTCACGAAACATTGATAATTATCAATGTTGAACAGTTGTGCTGCTTCATATTTTTGTGGAAACCATGATACATTTTTTTTTCAGGAAATAGAAAGTTCAAAAGAACAGTGGTAAAAATGCATCCTTGCTGAGTAAAAGTATTATTGACCCCAAATTTTTAAACAAAAATATATCTATAAATCTAACTATATTTAGTAAAATTAATGCTTACAAGCAAACAATGGCAATGGTGTAAGAAAAATAAGCTTAATTCAAGACATACTGTTTGTTCTAAGCTTTACACTTCTGTCTAATAGGTCTGGACTACAAAATTCAGAGCATTCTGTTGTTATCAAGTATGAATTTATGCATGTCTGAGGCCTTTGTTGAATATCACTTGCATCTGTGAGTTTCGCCAAAAGGAGTGGCCTTCCCTTCAGAACAACCTATAGATTACACATGGATTTCTTGGATGTGACGCATACATTTCACATAAATGACATACACATGGATATCTCCTTGCAATCTAACCTCAAGAAAATCTACCTCAGTTCAGTCTTCATCACTAAACGTTGACACAGGGTGTTTCCTAGTAACTTAACACCGTCCCAAGAGGGTCTAGTCTCATAAGGACTCAAGCAGTCTGGTTGTGGTTTGAGCCTCCCTCAGCGCTCACTCAGACATACCCACATGCTCATAATTCTGATTAAGACTTCACAGCCGAGTGTTAAAAGGTGAGGTAAGCAACTTACTTCCCTCACAAACATTTGGAGGAATGTCTCTAAAAGAATTGGGACAAAACAGACAGACATTGTTGGCTGTAGATATACACAGTATATTCAGAAACCTTAACTGCACTCTTAAGTAAAGGTTCAATGGGGTTTTATATAGAAGAAGTCAATTTTAAAGAACCCTTTATGCCAAAAGGAGAAATGTCTTAAATGATTGCATCATACTTTCATGTTTAATGGGTTATTTCAAAAAAAGTTTTCTTGTAATAAAGTATGTTTATGATTAGGTTTAATTCATAAAATTTAAATAAAAAATGAATTAAAACAAAATTAATTAATTAAAATGCCCCTATTATGCTATTTTAAAGGCTCCTAATTTTGTTTTGGAGTCTCCTACAATAGGTTTACATGCATCCAAGGTCAAAAAACACTTTAATTTTCTCATAATATACATTGCACATCACCAAGAGTCTGAAAATGGTTTGTTCAATGATTCAGTCTATCTAAACCCCTTATTTCTGAGACCCTACTCTGCTCTGATTGGTCAGATAGCCCAGTCTGTTGTGCTGAGGAAGCTCAGGAAGACTGTAAAAATATGGATGACGCAATTCCACTCTCTTCCACTGTAGTAAAAGTGAAGCTACCAATGTCCCAATATGACAGTGACATCTTGTGCTAATTCGGGACCTGATTCTGCGCAGTAGTGAGCGAGAAGTGGAGGCGCGGTATCAAGGCCCCGCCCACACTCCTGCAGAATTGGTTAGTACAGTTTACTGCAGAACAACTCATTATGTAGAAATTAAAGTTAAATGAAATGTAGAAATTAAAGTTAAAGCTCCAATCTCTTCCTGAAAATCCCAGAAAAAAAACTACTTCGCTCAGAGAAGCTGTCAGTCACAGCTGTCAATAATGATCAATAATGATCGAGACGCTTTGGCTTCACTTTTCAGGACTTGTGCGGCACGCTTGATACACAGTGTTAATGATGGTGTTGGTTTTCCATATCAATTCCAGCACGAGTCCTCATCCTTTTAAAGTGCATCAAAGCGATTCGCAGCGCAGAAAACAGTGTCTTCTCAACATGCCGAAAACACGAACCAAACTCTTCCAGGCCTCAGATAAACTACAGTGTTTGAGGGAGGGTTAAAATATACGGTGTTCAGGCTGGCATTATGCAAATTTCTTACATTATTATGTAGGTAACAGGAAGTGAGACTGGAATTGCTGACAACTCGTTTCTGTCAGTTCTTTGAGGAGAAAATAACTTGATTTGTCGTGCACTTTGATCTTTAAAAGTTTACAAACCTTTTAAATTCACATTCACTATACTTCACACTACATGAAAAGTAATATCTGAAAAAAATATAATAGGGGCACTTTAAAAGTAAATCCATAAAATGATCCCATGATGGGCACCCTGCCTGACAGAACCTTCTATATACAACTTTTACTTCTTGAAGTCAAGTTTCATAAACCTGATTGTTCTGTTTGGATACAAACTATTGTAAAATGACCACACTCTAAAAAAATCCTGGGTTAAAAACAACCCAAGTTGAGTTGAAAATGGACAAACCCAGCGATTGGGTTAAATATTTGCCCAATGTGCTGGGCAGTTTTATTTAACCCAACTATTGTTTAAAAATTACTATATGGCGGTCTTATTTCAAATAAAAATCAGACACATAATTACTAGAGGCAACAATAATAATCAAAAGGAGAACATTTATTAATAAGCATTTAATTTAATAAATGTTTGTTTAAATATTATTCATCAAACTTATTAATAAATCTTCATTTATTAAACATATGAATAAATGTTAATTTCCAACATACTTTGGGTTCATTTTAAGCAAGCAATACAGTAATTTTTAAACAATAGTTAAGTTAAATAAAACTACCTAGCAGGTTGGGCAAACATTTAACCCAACCGCTGGGTTAAAACAACCCAATTGCTGGGTTTGTCCATTTTCAACCCAACCTGGGTTGTTTTTAACCCAGCATTTTTTAGAGTGCATTAACACAAATGCCACATTCTATATTAATGTGGCACGTCACTACTATTTCAGCCTTTCTACCTCAAAATTTCATGTTTAATTAAATGTGTTACTTGCAGTTTCTTTGTATTTATTTGTGAAATTTATAAGCAATTTCTGAGTGAATTGTTCCAAAGTTTTAACCCAAACATTTAACCCAACCGCTGAGTTAAAACAACCCAATTGCTGGGTTTGTCCATTTTTAACCCAACCTGTGTTGTATTTAACCCAGCATTTTTTAGAGTGTACACAATTTTTTTCCCAGTGCATGTAATGCATGGGTTTTCCAACTCTTTTATGCCAAGGACCTCCAAATATTATGAGTTTCTCATGGCTTATTGCTTTTTTTAATCACCTTTTTGAAAGACGCACTCAGAAAATGGTGAGAGACAAAAGCTTTGAAAACATGCACACATGATAGAAAACAGACCTGTGATGTGAATTTATACAAACACTGGAGACATTAGCAATGTGATGGGGATTTACTGCATAAGGTGTGTGTGTTTGTGTATGCATGTTGAAATAGTTCATGAGCTGCATATGTAAGCAGAATTTAACAGTGACATCACGTCTGTTGCCTTTATAAGGAAGAGGACAAAAAAAATGAGAGAAAGAATTCTTCTAATTCGCTTCCAACTTGCCAATGTGTGATTTCAGGACCACAGTGTGTAGCGACGTCCCGGGGAGTTTGAGGCCAGTTGACGTTCAGCTGGAGAATTTAACCGCGGACACTGAGAGACTGGGCGTGTTCTGTGTGAAAGATAGTGGTAAGTTTTAAATCACTGAAACTGAGGAACTGTAGAAGGGGGCTGTGTTTTTTCACTTATGAGGGATCATGAGGGAATATTTCATGTAACACATACCTAAATACTTGGGCCTGTTTCGCATGTGAAAGAAGCAGAACAAAAGCATGTGAGTAGAGTGGTTTTCAAACTTTTTATGCCAAGGACCCTAAATGTGATGATCCTTTTCAGAGAGATTCTTTTCTTAAAAAGTAAAAGTAGCGATTTATTTTTTGTAATATAAGTCTCTGGTGTCCCTAGAATGTGTCTGTGAAGTTTCAGCTCAAAATACCCCACAGATCATTTATTATAGCTTGTCAAATTTGCCTTTATTTGGGTGTGAGCAAAAACATGCTGTTTTTGTGTGCGTCCCTTTAAATGCAAATGAGCTGCTGTCTCGCCCGCTTTCCAAAAGAGGGCGGAGCTTTAACAGCTCACGCTTCAGTTGATCAACAACAACAAAGCTGGAGAATCTCACACAGCCAAAATGAGGATTGTCAGTAACGGTGTTCAGCCTTACATTGTTGAAACTGATGGAGAGACTCAGGAAGAAGTTACAACTTTTAGAATGCATCTGGACGTTTCTCAACGATTAGTGGGTAAATTTATGTAGTTGCTGTGGAGTTGATTCAACTCATCGACTAGCATGTGCCGTCATATTAATCTTTTGTGCAAACCCAGCATTGAATTGACCCTCGTTTGTGAAGCAGTCCGGCGTAAAATGACGGCATGGTAACAACACTCTACTACAACAACTCTTCCTCTTCTCTAAGGCAGCCCAACATGGCCTTGCCTCCTTTGTTGCGTGTTCCCGGGGGCAGGGTTTATGTAAATTTTAGGGTTAGTGATGTCACTAACCCAGGAAGAAACTCATTGTAGTCCCTACCAGCCGTTTGTTGTAGCCCTTAAACAGAGAATTCTTTAAAAGAAAATATCTCCCTTTGCATTGAACTTTGAGCATCGTATCTTTGTAGACATTGTTTATGCTCAAACAGCAACATTACACACTAACTAAAGTTAAAAAAGTGAAATCATAATCAACCACCCCTTTAAAGTGTTTACACACAATCCAAGCCGTCAACCCGATTACTAACGGTTTATTTGGTCGCATGTAAACATAGCTACTGTGAGCCTGATAATTCAGTGTGCAGTGTGAAACAGACCTTGCTCTATATGTAATTCATACTTTTCACTTTATTAATTTTTGACAAACTCTTCTCCTTCATGACTGACCCTGTTCCACTTCCCCTTCATCCATCAGATGCTCCATGTGGGCAGCCTCCTTCATTTCCACACTCACATCTGCAGGGGAAAACTGGGCTGGATCTGGGGGGTGAACTCCTGTACGCCTGTGACCCAGGATACAAACTGCCCAATGGAGAAACGGCCTTCAGCCTGCTTTGCGACAGCTGTGGAGAATGGTACGGCCTGGTGGAGCACTGCGTCAAAGGTGAGCTGCAAACTCATTGGTGAGGTTTAAGAACTAAAAGAGCCATGCCGAACATAAGAAAGAGGCTCCAAGATGCTCAATTCTTGAGGTTCAAAGGGTTTGTTTGGCTTATGGGTGTAGCTGCGTAGTCTTCAATATGTTTTATTTGTTGCAGATGATCCTGAAGGCCACATCGACTATGAAGTTAAGTTAACAAATGGTCATCTGAGGGAGGAGCATCATATTTCCTTGATTCCAGGAGGAACGCAGTCAACTGATCATGTAGAAGAATCCACTCCTGAGCCTGAGCATGAACGGACAGTCGTGTCAGAGGAGGAAAATGATGAAGATTCAAAAGTATCAGTCACTGAACCTCCAGTGTCTCAGCTCAGTCAGAAGCACATGTTCTGGTTCCCTTCAGAGGCTTTCCAGGATGAGAAAAAGCATCCGAGTATCACTACGGATACCTCCTCTGTTAAAAGCTCCAGTGAAGATGAGAATCACATGAAGGTCAAAACAACCGACAGCCAATCTGATCCCGACACGATCACAGAGGAACATGACCATCCAACCGATCCTCCCACCGATGAACCTGCCAGTCCCAGTGCCGGTGGCACGGATGAATCCTGGCTAGATGGATATCCTGTTACTCATGATGAAGATAAAGCTGGAGGCGAGTCCACAGGGGAGGTTGGACCAGAACAGGGGGTGGAGACAGAGAGCGTGACTGGACACTCAGAAGTGGAGGTGTTTGAGGATGTAAACAAAAACCCTGTGGAAGAAGAGACTGGAGATTTGATTTACAGTCCTGAAGAGGAAGAAGATGGAGAAACGAAAAATCCTGAGGACAAGATCCACAGGAAAGGAGACGAGGAGGAGCTTGGCAAAGGGTCAACCAGACTTGAAAAGGAAGAGTCTGTTGTATCACATTATGAAGAAACGACTGAAGGACTTGCAGAAGATGAAATGGAGAAAGAGACGTACACTCCAGAGGAAACAGACTCTGATGGATCCGAAACATTGGGGTTTGATGGTGTTACTGACAGTCCAAATGGTGTGGAGATGAAAACCACCGCCTTCATTACTCAGACTACACCCAGTCCAGATGATATTGCTCTCCACAAAGCATACACACCAGCTTCCGCTCCGGAAAACGTGAGCACCAGTCAAGAAGGTCTAGGCCCCGAGAACACGTCCACACCTTCAGGGGTGGTAAGCCTGGATGATGAAATCACCAGCATGCCCATCCCCGTCATTAAGGATCCATGGGAAACCATTGATAATGGCCACTTACTGGAGCACATCCCTGGTCACATCCCGACTGAAATCCCTGAAAATCGGAGCGTGATGGAACGAGGTGGAGATCCCAGCCTGGACCAGCAGGAGCGGGCTGGGGAGGGTTCTTGTGCGGAAGACCCCTGTCACGGTTCAGGCCGCGGGCCGATGATCGCGGCCATTATCATTGGCGTGGTAGCGGCAGTGGTGGGCGTGGTCTTAGGGGTGTGGTGTTATAAAAAGAGGCAACTAAAGAGTTCGCACTACCAGCTCAATGGAACTAACAGGCAAACGCAGTGCATTGAATTACAACAGACTGTGTGAGAGTCGTACAGATCCTCACGAATCCACACAGCTTACACAAGCATCCATACAAAGCCATTCATGTGTGAACATTACAGTCTGCGTCCACCAGGGCTGAGCAAAATCTAGAATTGAATTATTGTCTCTCTTTTGATTCATAAATGTGAATTTGAAATCTATCTATCGATCTATCTATCGATCTATCGTTGTCTATCTATCTAATGTTCTATCTATCTATCTATATCGTTCATTCTATCAAACAAAGCTTTCTTTGTTGACAAACTTTGCTTTTCATAATTGTTTAGTGAAATTACAGTTATATGAATTTCTTTGAATTTTAATGAACTTAAATTTGCCTCAAATTCAAGAATTGCATGCAATTCAAAAACAAATTCTCAATTCAATTCTGAATGGCACACAAAACAACACTATATTCAAAACTCCTGTACCACACAATGTCTGTTGGATAGGATTGTTTAGTGCTTATTTCTGTTTTGCCATGCTTTCTTTTTCTTAATTTTTTCATTGTATTGTGGATAATTGATGTGTCATGAATCTGATGTCCTCTCTTACTTTGGACGGACTGCATTGGACTGCGGGTCGGTGCATGTATGTACATGGTGCCCGTCTGTCCTTGTTCACTTGTTTATAGCTTTGTCCATTAGTGAGTAAGCATGTGTGAAAGAATCATTGTGACTTTAGCCTATTTTAGTGTGTGTGAGAGAGAAAAAAAAAAAACAGAAAAAAAAGAGAGCAGTCAGTCAAAAGAGAGTGTGGTTGAACTTAGCATTCTGTGTGCGCTATTGAAAGTTTCTAGCTCACAGACAGGTGAGACATTCTGGTCAGAGGAACTGAGGGTGAATTCTGATTGGCTCAGAATAAATAGCTTTCTTCCCTAAATTTAGAACACAATAAGCATTTGTTCATTTTAGACCTTTTTCCTTTAAATAGGTGAGTTTCTTGGGGTTGAGCTCGGGACTCAGAAAGATTCACACTCACAGACAGGTGAGACATTCTGCTTAGAGGAACTGATGGCGGATTCTGATTGGCTTTCAACACATTTACAGCTTGCCGAGTTTCAGTTTCTTTCAGTCATGTAGTGCTATTAAAGTTGAATTATAGCAGACTATAATTCAACAGATTTTCAGCAGAATAGCAGATTTTCTATGTACAATTTCCTAAATGTCTCATTGATGTTCAGTGCAAACCTTTTTGGCCGTTTTTTTTTTTTTTTTTTCTTCTTTCTTAAGTCATTTATCATCTCCAGCTACGTTTAGGCATATTTATATCAACTGTATTATAAATGTAAAAACTTTATTTTAGAACTAGTTAATTAAAACAAAAAAACACAAATCAGATACATCTGCAATAACTTTGTATTTCAGTTGTCTTACTTAAGTCAAACATTTATATAGTATGTTGTATGCTATTTTTTTTTCCTTTTTCCAGTTCTCTTTTAGATAATAATAATAATAATAATAATAATAATAATAGTTAAAAAAGTGTAGTAAAGCCATTTATTCCTAGGTGTTGTTAGAGCAAGCATAGTGTGTTTTTTGTTGTTGTTTGTTTGTTTTTTACATTGATTTAATTATAAATGAAGAAGAGTGGAGTAAAGCCGTTCGCACCAAGAACGATAACTATATTTGCGTCCAACGAACGATAACAACGCCTAGTCTTTTTCACTGCAACTTCAAACAAAGTAAGACAATGTTGTTGAAGCTAGCGCTGGATACCTGAGGTAATTTTTTTTGTTACCCTGTTTGCTAGCCTAGCATAATGATCTCATCGTTAATAACTTCTCACCCTTTATTCCGAGGGTATGACCGATTGTTTTCCATACATCCACTTTCAGTATCCTGAAAAGGGGTTTGACTTGTCAAAAAGTGGTGGCTTTTTCTGGATCTTGGCGATTAACTTCTCAGCGATGTCTGCCATTTTAAATGCGCGAGCACTTAAATTAGAATGGATTCTGATTGGCTGTCACTGTTTTATCGTTAAAAAAATTGTTCTGGAAGTGATCCCAGCGACATCGTTTCTATATATCGTTATAGCTGTGGTGTGGACAGTGCTATTCTTTTAAATTTAGAACGATTTTTAGAACTATATATTTATTTTTATGTTTATTATAATTATCGTTATTGGTGTGAATGGGCCTTAAATCTTTATTTGAACTTTGCAGGGTCATTTGCAAGTATCTATTAATGATCAGCTGTCAAAATTAACATTATCTAACTGTTTGGGTATATTTGAATGTTGATTGTTACTTTTTTAAATTTCCTTTCAGCTGATGTTAGCTTTTATTGTAGAATATACCCTCTCAGTGGGTTCATCTCTGTTTAGTAAAGAATCTAGTAGATACTTTCAAATGATGAAAATCACAGCAGTTTCTCATACAGGAGCCAAAAATACTTGCAAAATGGTGATTCCCTTCTCATCTCTTTTCCAGTCTTGATGCAAAGAATGTAAAAAAAGAAAATCAGTTGCAATTGGCTACTGTGCTGGTTTTTACTTTTAGTTGAACCCAGATATATTTAAATCTATATGGTGGAAAAACACCTGAACTGCTTATCAAATTTGAAGGGTAAATGTGGCCACTGGAAATATTTTATTTGCTGTGATGTTGTTTTTCTGAACTGTAAAGTGTTTTTATTGTGATATATGGAGCCGTGAGATTTCATAATCTTTGTTCTGTTATTCTGTGATCATTTCAATTCCATTCGAAGCTAAAACGGCTTGGTAATATCAACATTACTCTGCAACAAATAGATGTGACATGAAGGTATCTGACTAAACATAGCTGTGGAAAACTAACTGAACACTAACCAATAAATTACTTTGGGGGGAAATGTCCGCTTTAGTGTTCCTTGGTGTCAACATGGCTGTGGGAGCTTAAAAAACATTTCCTTCCTAAAATAAGACTGCAAACATTTGCATAGTGTTGCCAGGTGTCTCTGTATGTGTGTAAGAGCAGCAGGGCTAAATCTGATCACAAAAGAGTGATGTTTTCTGTCTTTTCTGTTGTTTTTAGACCACGAAACACTCAGAAACACTCCTGCATACAAACACTTACACAGCGGGAGAACAGAGACTTGTTTAAATGTGTTTGAACATGGAGTATCTGTGCAGTTTATCACACCATAGTAGGAAAAACCCACAGAGAAAAGGAAAGAAGGGGTGGGGGATGAGGAACGAGAGATGTGGAGCGAGGTTGGATTAAAAAAAAATGTACTATTAAAATTCAAGTGTTTTGCTTAAGGCCCAGTGTTTAGTCTTTTGCTATTAAATTTAGTCTGAATGTTTATGACTCTTAAGGGCAGGCATTACTGGTTCAGCCTTTAAAAACAGACAAGTTTTGTTTGATTTCTTCACAACACCATTTTACACATATTTTGAAAAATAGCCAAGTGAACATTGGTGTGAAGATATCAACTATTAGTGTTAACATTTGGTACAGATTGTGAGGCTTGGCATAACCAAAAAATTGCTAAGCTCAAGATCTTAAAGTAAGTTCTTCTAAAAAAACGAAAACAAAGGATGAGAACTGTATAAAAATAGGTGCTCAACGTTTTTGTTCAAAATTAACATTTAGCCTAAATAAGGAGTCAATACATCATCAATCCTTCTCCCAAAACGTGTTTTTGTCTTACCCTGATTAGGCCTATTATGCGTTCCAGACGATTTTGTACATGGGAATATCCCAAATTAAATATCCCACTTCAGACCTCAGTGTGTTTCAGTCAATCACGTCACGTTCACATGTTGATTTCGCCACGACGACACAAGGAGAGCTTATCGTGTTTTTGGGGTCAATTATTGCAAAAACAGAATAAAAATAACATAATCGCTTTGTAAACAGCTGACGAAAGGCAAAAACGAAGGTATCATTACATAAACTTAATGTCTAATGTTAAAGTGTTTTTATGCTCATTAGAAGCAGGACTTGCCGACATCTTGGAAGTGACGTTAAATGACGCGTCTCGCTGAGGTCGGGGTTGATCGATGTACTCCGAGTTCAGAAGTCGAATGTCCCACTTTGAGTGGCGTTCAGACGTTATTTCCAAGAAGGAGGTAGGAAAAATCCTAATTCCCATCTGTCTGGAATGCAGCATAAGTGTTTTAGACCTGACGGGATGGTTTTCGCGGGTTCATCACTCGCCCGTGCGTGCCTCGTCATATCCGTAAATAGAGAAAAGTTGTTCCGGCTACTATGACGCGTGTATGGTGTGGGAGTGGCATAGATTTGTTGTCAAAACGAGTGTGAAAGGTTGACATGGAGCAGTTAAATCTCTAAACTCTGAAGAATCACCCGTTTTAAACAAACTCCGAAACGAGAGTCTGCTGGCAAAAAGAGTATGTAAAAAATCAGAATCAACATTGTCCTGGCTTTTCAGAGATGGCGAAAACTGAAGGGTTTGAAATGCTGTAAAAGCAACAGAGATGGCTTATTTATTACTCAACAGGTGAGTAAGGTATTTAATTGAACAGATAAATTGCCTTATGTAGCTCCCTAACAGAGTTCATAGTAAAGCATTATCTATTGTGAAGGGTCATTATGGTTGTTGTAGCACTGTGCGGGAAGTATTGTGTCTATAAAGCTACAGTAACGTCTTCAGCTAGTCAGCTTGAGATCCTTTCTGTCTAAACTGGTTATATCTCTTAAGCCTAGTAGTGAATGATTTATAAACAGTAGGATAACCATATTCATCCGCAGTCACCGAAGCACAACCAAAACAATGTCCTTCCGCAAAATGCATGCCATTTTGTTTTTTAACTGCTAAAGGGCCACAAGTTACATAATGTACCTTTAAAACAATATAGATATAGAAAATGATTGATAAATTAACCATTATTGCAAGGCATTCCAAAAAAAATTGAGTGCATTTTCTTCCACATTATTTATTACGATAACATCTGCATCTGTAATAATCCGCCAAAAAATACAACATTTTCAGTGTTTAACTGGTTCTTGTGGCTCAAGTCTGCCTGGATGTCTTCACTTGACATGGTATTCCAACTGGATCAGATCAACATAAAACAATATTAAAACAATCCAACCAACAAAATAAAAACACAACATTGCTTTCTCTGAGATACAGTAAGGGACTGAGATTCAGATTTATTCTCTTTTGGCTTGTGGTGCATGTGTAAAATCTGTACTTACATGTTATATATAAGTACATATTTTAGTATAAAGTACAGTAAAAAAAAAAAAAAAATCAACACTTCCAATCACCAACCCCTAAATAAATACAAGAATCAAAATGGTACAGGATGGAGAATACCTTTATGGCCTATTCAGTGCAATTACAATCTTTTATTCATTCTCAGCATCAAGATATTCATCAAGAAACTCTAAGACTTCACCCTGAAAGAAAGAAAAATGGTTGGAGGAAGAGTTAATGAGATAATGGTATTCTGCAATTAGTGCATTAGTTATTAAAACCATAACAGTTTACATAAAGCCTTTATGTATAGTGCATTATAAAGATATTCATAATGTACGTTATAATGCATTATATATTTTCATAAATAACTGTAACCAAAGTTAAGATGCATTATAATATTTGCAAATTGGTTGTTTGCCATGTGTTTTAATGAATTATGCTTCCTAAAGGTGTAACAATAAAGTATTATAATGTATTATAACGGAGGTTACAATTATTCATGACACCATACAATGCATTATAAGGTGAATTACAAGGCACAATTAATGCATTAAAATATTTTATAATGCATTATATATAAAGGCTTTAAGTAAAGTGTTACCAATTTTTTTTAGCTTGTTGCTAAAAAATTCAATTTAGCTTGATCTACTAAAATAGCTAAGTCTAAAATTTAAATAAAAATGAATAAAAACATATTAAAAAGTAACTAATACTAAAATAAATACTAAAATAACACTGCACTCCAATTAAATACGCATTTAAACACTTCCAGTGATCAGCCACTAGAGGGCGGAGTGTCGCTGCTCAGGGTGAATCAGTAGGCATAGTGCGCACCCAAGTGGCCAAAACTAGCACTACATGCAATCAGCACTACTCTGAATATTTGTAAAACAGCTATTTATGCACGTGAATATCCAACAAGCTAACCAAATATCACTCGCAAACACACTCTCAGCTCTCACCTCATCATCCGGCAAGAACTTCTGTTTGGCAAATTCCAGCATCTGCAGCTGTAGCGTCGTCTGATTGTGGTACCGTATTGCTTCCTGTCATGTGAGTGTGCATTATGAGTACAACTTCAAATAATAAAAGGTAAATACATGTGTTTATTCATTAATTATCATGATGTGAGACACCTACCGCTCTAGGCAAGAAGTCCTCATCAGTGAGGTCAAATTTTTCTCTGTGGTAATGATAATACTCCACATTATTCCTCATCACCTCATCACTGGGATCAAAGAGCATATAGCTGGACACACACGGTACAGCGTTCTTCAGATCATTCACTGAATGAGAATTAAGGAGAAAAACGCAGGTTTTATATATATATATACTGTTCAAAACTTTGTGCTCAGTAAGGTTTTATTAAAAGAAACTAATCCTTTTATTCAGCAAGGACGCATTCAATTGATCATAAGTGACAGTAAAGATCTTTATAATGCATTTATAATGTTACAAAAACTTTCGCTACTCCTGTCTCGTGTACTTTATTGCTGCTTACTAACTCCTGACAGACACCACACATATGTAGATTAAATAGAGGATTTTCAGACTTACATTTATAATAAGCAAACTGGAGATAGTGGTACATGGTCGCCACAAATTTATCAACCACAAATCCACCTACAACCGGTGTGAGCTCGCTCTCACAGCGAACCTTCCTCTCCAGAACCTCAGTGTAATGATCTAAAGAAAGAGAAACAGGCATGTTAATAAGTTTCAACTAAAGTTACAAAGGATTGCAAGGGCAGACATGACAAGAGGTTAATGCCGACCTGCGATGGATGGGTAGAAGTCTTTGAAGTCTTTGATCTGTCTGGATCCCTCTGATGCTGCGATGCACTCGTCATACACCTTGAAGAAGTCTCTCAATGCCAGCTCCATATCTGACACTGATGTTCTGAAGTTATCGCCATTATACGCCCGCACGGCCCGAATGAACAGCGACTGGATAAGAAGAACCACCGTGAACCATGAGTGCAACTACAACACTTATTACATTCAAAAAATGTATCACAATGGATTGCACATACATGTATGTAGACATATATTATTATAGATATGCATAATATATACGCTACTGTTTAAAAGTATGGGGTTGGTAAAATTTTTTAATGTTTTTGAAAGTCTCTTATGCTCAAAGGCTGCATTTATCTGATAAAACTACAGTAAAAACAGTAATATTTGATATATTATTACAATTTAAAAAAATATTGTGAAATACCATTTATTACTGTAGCAAAGCTGAATTTTCAGCATTATTACTCCAGTCTTCAGTGTCACATGATCCTTCAGAAATCATTCTAATATGCTGATTTGCTGCTCAAGAAACATTTCTGATTGTTATCAATTTTGAATTTTTGTGGAAACCTGATTTTTTTTTTTTCAGGATTCTTTGACGAAAATAAAGTTTACATTTTTTTTAAAACAGAAAACTTTTGTAACATTATACATGTCTTTATTGTCAATTTTGATACATTTAATGCATCCTTGCTGAATAAAAGTATTAATTAATCTTACTGACCTTAAACCTTTCAACGGAATTGTTCTTCAGTTTTGCATATTTCTAAGTTAATGCATTTTTTTTTTTCCATTATGAATAATATAATCAGCATATTTGAAAAGTTGAATTTGAAAATGAACATGATTTTTAGTATTTCTTAGTATTTGGTTTAACACCCTTTTGCTTTAATGGCAGCAGCTCTCAAGCTCAAAATGGACAATTCTTATTATTTTTTGGAATATTGCAGTATTTATTATAAACATAGACTATAGAATAACAAAAGATGCGTACTCATATTGTTTTGAATGGGAGAAAGTACAATGCACAATATGGCAGAATAAGTCCCGCCTTCTAAATAAGAGCCAATCACCAATTGGTAAAGCCATTGCGTCACTGCAGAGGCTGTTAGAAGCTCCAGTTCCTATAGAAACAATCAGACGCGCGCTTCCTATAGAGACGCGCTCTTAGGACTGTGCATGCGCATTAGCTTGATTCAGCCTGAAAAATACAGTTTTTTTGTCATGATTCAAGCATTTAGAAACAGAATTTATGAGACAGTTGTCGTCAGATTTCATTGGTGATTTCAAATATGAATATCGAAAGCTTGGCAAACAGCTTTGGAGAATTTGATGTTTCCCCATTCAAAGCGATAGGAGCCCATTCAAAGATGGCCGCCGAGTGAAATTACTTGTCTTAAAGGGACTTTGTTATAAATGATTTATCTGTGAACATCTTGTTTAAATTCATGTTCCTCGTAATCGTTAATCAAAATAACTTCCCACTTGCAGCAACATCTCTACTCTAATGACGTGTTTACTGGCGCGAGGGCGGGGCAACCTGTCACTCACATGAGACCAACCAATAACAAACCACAACCATCCAATCAATTCCCCATGGACAAAATCAAGCCCCGCCTTACATTTGTTCTTGTTCGACAAGCAATTTCACTCGAATATACATCACCATAGAAAAGAAAGGTCTATCGCAACTTCCGTTTCATGCCGACTTTAATATGAGGACTTGATCTGTGTAGGCCTCACCTCATATGATTTGGTCTCCAGGTCTTTCATATGTTCCTCAGCTCCAGGTAAGCTCTTGTAATAGTTCATGTTCCTCTGCATCATCTCATCGTCAGGATGCTTCAGCAGGAACGTGTGCGCTGCAGATACAGCTTTGGCCAAATTATCACTCTGGAATAATTCATAATAAATTTTGTTAGACATAATATTCATAGTAGTATAGGCCTATTATTCCTTTGTGTGCTTTGGAATACCACGTACTTTAAAAATTTACCATGGTACATAAGGTAAACCTTAAGTACCATGGTATTACTATGTTATACCATCTACACTACAAAAAAAGTATTATAAATACAATGGTAATACCATGTTTTTGCACTTGGTATCATGTAATGGATGTTTGCTCATGTACCATGGTAGTATTCTTTGAAGTACTATTTTGATTATATATACTTTGGTACATGATTCAGTAGTATGGTATTACCATCTGATATAACCTACACAACAAAGAAACTACAAAAATGCCATGGTAATACCATGGTGGCCTTCTTTGAAGTCCTATTATTTAATATCATGGTACAGTATTACAAAACACCCACTTTTAGCCTCATACTCGCATTATTAATGAATACAGATGCAATGAGTTAAAGTTAATGACTTACTTTGAAGTAAGCAAACTGCAAGTACTTGTAGGGTTCCCGTTTCTCAAACTCCTCGATGGTTTCACGGCTGGGGAGCGTCTGTCTGAAGGCAGGTAAACCCTGTTTGCATCGCTTCAGACACTGAGCTCGCTTCATCACGTTACCGAATGCGTGCAGCTCGGGGAAGTCGCTAAAGCGCGTCTCGTCGTCGAGGCGCACCGTGCTGCAATTGAGGTTGCAGAAGGCCTCGCTGTCCCTGAGCAGCCGGTAGAGCCGGAGACTCACCTCCAGAAACTCCACGCTCTCCGGCCACTTTTCCTCACTGTACTTGTCTAAAGCGTGTCGGTACGCCGAGTCCAGAGGCATGAGCTCGTGCCGTGGGAAACTGCGAAAGTTGTATTTCTCATACTGCGCAAGAACGCAAAAAGAAAAACTGAATAAAAGAAATGCGAGCCTCAGGCAGTGCGATGAGGAGGCCATGGTCCCGTATAGGAATCCCAAAGTACGCAGGAGTCGGAGAGAACAAGATCCGCCCGCAGCCTCTCCACGTCCCCAAAGTCAGTCAGCTCGCTCCCTTCCCCCATGCAGCTAAAAAAACACTACAGTGATTTACTAACAAGTATTTATTAATCAAAACCCTTTGGTAACATCTGTGGCCAACATTTACTTATAAGTTTGAAGGGTCTAAAATAGTTTACTGTGTACTACTATAATACCGTCTTGATTTCATGTGAACATTTTTACATGGCTGCTGTAAATAGTTAAATATAACCAGCTGAATTCCAGTTTTCCTTCTGAAAGATGTCTGTGGCCAAGAAGCATGCATAATATATCATAATATAGATGCAAAAATATCTTGTGTATATATATATATATTACACACACACACACACACACACACACACACACACAGGTTTCCATGTTTTATGGGGACTTTCCATAGACGTAATGGTTTTTATACTGTACAAACTGTATATTCTATCCCCTTACATTAACCCTACCCCTAAACCTACCCATCACAGAAAAAATTCTGCATTTTTACATTTTCAAAACACTTAATTTAGTATGATTTATAAGCTGTTTTCCTCATGGGGACCAAAAAAAAAGTCCCCATAAGGTCAAAATTTACTGGTATTACTGTCCTTGTGGGGACATTAGGTCCCCATAACTTATGGAATACCAGGAACACACACACACACACACACACACACACACACACTGGTTTCCATGTTTTATGGGGACATTCCATAGATGTAATGGTTTTTATACTGTATAATCTATCCCTCTACACTAAACCTTCCCAAATCACAGAAAACTTTATGCATTTTTACATTTTCAAAACACTTCATTTGGTATGATTTATATTATACGCCGTTTTCCTCGTGGGGGACCAAAAAAAACGTCCCCCATAAGGTCAAAATTTATTTATTACTATCCTTGTGAGGACATTTGGTCCCCATAAAGTAGGAAATGCCAGGAACACACACACACAAACACACACACACACACACACACACACACACACACAATGTTTACTTAGCTATCTAAATAGGGACATTCCATAGACGAAATGGTTTTTATACTGTATAATCTACCCCCCTACACTAAACCTACGCAATCACAGAGAACTTTATGCATTTTTTACATTTTCAAAACACTTCATTTAGTATGATTTATATTATACGCCATTTTCCTCATGGAGGACCAAAAAAACCATCCCCCATAAGGTCAAAATTTATTTTACTGGTATTACGATCCTTGTGGGGACATTTGGTCCCCATTAAGTAGGGAATACCAGGACCACACACACACATTTTGCAACTTTCTATTGGGTCATATATAGAGCAACTTTAGGCAATATTTTAAGACTGCTATTTCCCAGCAGTTATAGAACATAACTTTTGCAAATATTTGAAAAAGTAATGCAGTTTGTTTCATTGTTCTGCACAAATGATGTGCCCACTTAGTTTTGGGGAGAGAAAAATGGGATAAAAATGGGTTAAACCCTTAAAATGAAACTTCCTAAAGTGAATAGATGCGTTATATCTAAGAAAAATTTGTATCTGGTGTTTTATAACATATGCATTTATCAAAAACTACTTTACTATACAAGAATCTGATCTAAAACGCCTGTTTCACTGCATTGTGATCCCTCTATAATTACACCCTCATAAACCCCCACCATAAAGCGCGAGCCGCCCATCTCTCTGCCACGTAGAAAGAATTCCACCCTCTAGGCCTGCGTTTCCGCTTTTCTCCTGCAAAACGGAGCCCTTTCCTGCGCGTTCTCCATGTAAAGTGACACCGGAGGCAAAGGAAGAAGAAGTTAGAGGGAGTTTGAGGATCCGTCCAGCGCGTCCACCACGTCTACACACTCCCCGTTTCATCTACAGTGCGCGAGAGGGATCGAGCAAACTCTGCTGCAGCGCACGAAAGCAGCAACCGACCAGCCTTTCGCGAAACACATTCGGAAGATGATACGATTAACGGTGCAAATGATTCTCCTGGCTTTCCTGGTGACATTCGTGGCGTGCAACGCGCCGCCGGTACCGTTAGATGACATCGTGATAGAGAAGACGTTCACTCCGGAGCGCTGTGATCGGATGGTCAAGTCGGGAGACTTTGTTCGCTATCATTACATCGGCATGTTCCCTGATGGAAAGAAGTTTGACTCTAGGTTAGTGAGAAATGCGTGTTTGTCCTCCATTGTTCATCTTCTCACCTGGCCTGAAGCCATTTGCGTTTGTAAGGTTTACAGTCTGTAGAGATACAGCCACGCAGGCAGAGCACATCTGGGACCTGCTCTTTTACTATAGTAAACATTTACTTCTGCAAAGCACATTCTGTACATTTGCAATTGATTTAAAACAAGTTTACATTTGCATTAGCTATAGAATGAATGCATGAGTGAATGAATGAGTGAGTGAATGAATACATGAATGAGTAAGTGAATGAATGAATGAATGAATGAATAAAGTATGGGCAAGAGAAAGATGAATGAATATATATATATATATATATATTATGATGCATTTACATGAAAAGTGTAAACAAATTGTGCTGTGAGATAAAACTTTTTTTAGAGAATATATCTTTAATAAGTTGATTGTTAGCACACAGTTCAATTAAATATACTGTTTTAAGCATAAACCTCAGTAGATTTTGTTAGATACATGTTTAATGCAAGAAAATACAATTTGCCAATTGATTAAGATATATAAATTCTCTAAAAACAAGTCTTAACATTTTATAAAAGTTATAAAAGGATGTTTTTACTGAAAAACAACACCAAAATGATTACTAAGAAAATTATTTTCGTGATATACATGTTTGTTGATGTGTTTATATGTGTGTTTTTGCAGTTATGACCGTGGAACCACCTATAATGTGTTTGTTGGCCAGAAGAAGCTGATCGCTGGGATGGACAAAGCTTTAGTGGGCATGTGTGTAAATGAACGATGGATGATCAAGATCCCTCCACAGCTCGCCTACGGAAAGGACGGTTATGGTAAACACACTTTTTAAAATCACAGCTCTCTGTTTGTTTACCGCTTCATGCATGAATGCAGTTATTTGCCAGTCAGTGTAGATGCCATCAGCACATTTACATGTGAATAGGCACAGACCACTAAGGAATATGTGAGACTTATTGAGGCCTACAATACCCATGATTCTCTTGCACTCCTGCTGAGTCACAGGAGCATGGGATCTCGAGGTGGAGAGAGAGAAAGGGGGGAAGCTGAACGGATGGGGGTGTGAATTCCCAAGGGGAGTGATCCGAAGAAGAATGTTGAGCCATGTGCGCTTGTCAGAACTAGTTGTGAAGATGGTGTGTGTCTGGACAATTCAGCTGCATGAAACACAAACAGATTACAGGAGCCGATCATGTTTTTTTTTTTTTTTTTTTGGTGATAACGCTAGTTTTGATGCTTATTTTTTGAACACATGCATATTCAAGAGAGAACCAACAAATTATTAATAACTGATAATGTTATAGTCAATGAATGCTTTTCCTGTGTTTTTTTTGTTTTTTGCATAGTAAATTAAAACCTGTAGCCTTTTTTTTCCTAAATAATTTTGTCCGATAAATTCGGTGTTTAGTGTTTTGTTCTTCCCTCATATTTAAAATATTTAAAAAATATAAAATATTTTCCTCATATTTTGATGGTTTAATTGAACTTGTAGGGTCATTAAAAACAAATACCCTCCCCCTGACATCACTTTTGGCCCCTACTGTATTTCAAAATATAATTTATTCCTGTGATGCAAAGCAGAATTTTCAGCAGTCATTGAGTGTCTTCAGTGTCACATGATTCTTTAGAAATTCTTAAAGTTCTCTATCTCATGTTTCACAAAAGTTTCCATGAAACATACACAATAGGCAGGGTGGCACACTTCCCCTTGCAAAAGACAACTAATAATGCAGTCTTTATAGTTAACACAAAGACTAAAGCATTTATTGTCTTTCTTTAGAGTCGCTGGTTTTCATCATTCAGAATCAGTGTTTAAATAGCTGGGCAGGTTTCAAAGCTTGTTTGATTTTATTCCTCAAAGTATTTTTGTGTCATTCCATGTCAGGTGACATCATCCCCCCAGATTCCATCCTTCACTTTGATGTGTTGATGTTAGACGTTTGGAACACAGAGGACAAGGTGCAGATAAAGACCTACCATAAGCCAGAGAGCTGTGAACGCACGGTGCAAGTGTCTGATTATGTCCGTTACCACTACAATGGTACTCTGCTCGATGGCACACTGTTCGACTCCAGGTGAGTCATGTGGACCTCAAAAAAAAAATAAAAAAAAATGTTATATGAGCAATATCACACGATTAACCCATAGGTAATCACAGCGTGCTGATATACAGCCATATTGCTAATAATAATGCTGATAATCACCAAATCAGTTTGAATGTCCGCTGAGGAAAGCGATATATTTGTCTTTGTCCTTTTAACATTTAAGACATTCCCATGACAACGCTAGTCAACGCATTTGTCAGTTGCGTCACGTAATATGTTGTTTAAAGTAAAAACAACATCCTTGTTTCCTTGATTCAGTCCATTTCAAAATAAAAGTCTTTGCGACTGACTGACTCACTCATAAAGACAGTCTTTGCCGCCATCTAATGGCGTATTAATGTAACTTTCACTGAAGTCGAAATCACTAACAGACTCTCTCAATACCAAAAATACGGCATGTTATTTATATAAAATATAATTTATTAAACAATAATTTTTAAATTAACAACAATAGCCATTATAACAGTATAAGAAGTAAAATAGAAAATAAACAAGCAAACAATTCAGTCAAATGTACAAAAGCAGCGCTCTAGTTAGTGCAGGATTTAATTTTAATATAAATAGAAAGTTATGAAACTTAATATAGCCCTTAAGCCAAATCTATTAGCTCTGGAACAAGTAATAGATTAATAAGACCAAAGATTGCCCGTTTGATATACCCAAAACGAATTATACCTCATGTTTAAACATTATCTACATAAGAGTCAGCGGCAAATTCCAGAAGGACTGGTCGAGATAAAGCTGTTTTTGATTAACTTACATTTTATACACAAACAAAGCGTTACAAGATTGAGCAAATGTTCCTGAATGATTCAGTGTTTTTGAACAAATCGGTTAATGATTCAATAGGTGTGTTTGACTTGAAGTGGCGCTGCACAGACCATTCAGTGTCTGACATCACAGTACCGTGAGAGCGATTAGAGAGTGGGCGGTTCTGTATACTTTTGAATCGCTCTCGCAGTACTTTGATGTAAGACACTGATCGGTCTGTGCAGCGCCGCTTCAAGTCAAACACACCTATTGACTCTTTTATTCATCGCCGAGCATTTTTGAATGAATCGGTGGAGTGAAGGAGTCAAATGACTCACTCATACAGACAGTCACATGTCGCCACCTATTGGTGTAATCATGTAACATGCACAAAGAGCCGCTGAAAAATCCCAGTCACTAATGACAGTCTGCCTATAACAAGGGTTTATTTGAATAAATAAATTAATATTAGATTAAATAAGGTTAATAATAAAATT
Source organism: Mylopharyngodon piceus (assembly GCA_039654765.1). Classification (NCBI taxonomy): domain Eukaryota; kingdom Metazoa; phylum Chordata; class Actinopteri; order Cypriniformes; family Xenocyprididae; genus Mylopharyngodon; species Mylopharyngodon piceus. Next base: position 14,125,805 of record CM077448.1, on the reverse strand, counting down.
ATTAGATTATTAATAAAATAAATAAACAATACATATAACAGTACAGTATGAAACAACTGTATTTTACAGTATGAAACAAAATATTTTCTAAATAATATTTTTCACATATTTATAATAGTTTTTTTCTGTATAAATTGGGTCTTTATACATGTAACTATATAGCTGCCTTTTAAATTTTAGAATGGGGGTTAAAACCATCTTCATCAACAGGTTAAAACCACCTTCATTCTATTTATTGTTTATTTTATTTAATAAATATCAGTTATGGAAAAGATTGGTCAGTTTTTTCCTGATGAGTAATTCTGATTCTTTCATTTGCAGTCACACACGTATGCGCACCTATGACACTTACGTGGGGATTGGCTGGCTCATTGCCGGAATGGACCAGGGGCTTTTGGGAATGTGTGTGGGAGAAAAACGCATCATCACCATACCACCTTTCCTGGGCTATGGAGAGAATGGAGATGGTGAGAGTCATTTTATATACTAACATTATTTGTACATGCAAAATAAGCATTACAGCATCAAGTTATCTCCTCTTACAGGAAGTGACATCCCCGGTCAAGCCTCTCTGGTGTTTGATGTGGTTCTGCTGGACCTTCATAACCCCAAAGATGAAATCACAGTACAGGTGGAAAACCTTCCAGATCCTTGTCCACGCAAGAGTGAAGTTGGAGACTTCATGCGTTATCATTATAACGGATCCCTGCTGGACGGCACATTCTTTGACTCCAGGTAAAAACCGTAGAAACTGTTTTTTAAAGTGATATACAGTGCACTTATGCTAATATTTGTGTTTTTGTTTCAGTTACTCAAGGAATCGCACATATGACACTTACATCGGTAAAGGCTATGTGATCGCAGGAATGGACCAAGGACTCCTGGGTGTGTGTGTTGGAGAACGCAGGAGGATAGTTATCCCACCTCACCTGGGATATGGAGAAGAGGGCACAGGTGTGTGTTGATCTGCCTTTTTATGTGCTTTTTCGGAAATTACCTTTCATATAGTGTGTGATATAGCTGTTTGTGAATGTAACAGGTCTGCAAAGTTTTGAAGATCAAAGCGCACGATAAATGGAGTTATAGTCTCCCAAAAGAACCGATTCTGAACTGCTTGAAATGAATCATAAGTAATTCCAGATTCACTTCCTGCACAAACCTACATATGTTTGTAACAGATTTGCATAATGCCAGCCTATGGTCTTCATTGGCTGCCTGCAAACAACATCTACTTTGCCCCGCCCTCAAACACTGTAGTTGTAGCTGAGGCCTGGAAGAGTTTGGTTCGTGTTGTCGACATGTCGAGAAGACACTGTTTTCTGCGCAAATCCACTTTGATACACTTCCAAAAGAGGAGGATCAAGTGCTGAGGAAGATCCGGAGCTGAAATTCACATATGGTAATGGCCGTTTCATTCCGACATCCACTGTAAGCGGTCCACCAATCACAACAGACTGGGCCATTTGACCAATCAGAGCAGAGTAGGCTCTCAGAAAGGCGGGGTTTGGAGAGATTGAATCTTTTATTGAACCGCTTCAAACACTGTGAGAAAAGAGCTGATGCTGCAATGTATATTATGAGAAAACTAAAGTGTTTTTTGATCTTATTTGCATGTAAACATACTGTTGGAGACCTCCAAAACAAAATCAAGAACAGATGAGGTTAACATTTACCTTTGTATGAATCTCTTTTATTCCCTCATACAGGAACTAAGATCCCTGGCTCAGCTGTGCTGGTGTTTGATGTCCACATTATTGATTTCCACAACCCATCTGATAAAGTCGAGATCACCAGTGTGAAGCCAGAGAACTGCACCTACAATGCAAAACGTGGTGATTTTGTCAAATACCACTACAACGCCACTCTCATGGATGGCACTAACATCAGCTCCACGTGCGTTGCAATTATACATTTAACTAAGTATTTGATCATCTTATTGCTTATAAATGGGAATCAAAAAGAATGTTTTATATTTTAAAAATGTTTTTATCTAAACTGATGTTTTCCACTTGTGTGTACATGCAGGCACACCTATGGCAAGACATATAATGTGGTTCTGGGGGCCGGACAGGTGGTTTTAGGCATGGAACAAGGGCTAATAGGAATGTGTGTTGGAGAGAAGCGCAAGCTAGTCATTCCACCTCACCTTGCCTATGGAGAGAGAGGAGTTGGTAAGAATCTCGTTTATATTATTATATATATATATATATAATTAAAAAGTGATCATTTGCAGTTTATTCTGTGAGTCAATGTTGATTTCCACTGAAGTTCTAAATTCATTCAGTGAAGGACTCGTCCAACTGATTCAAACCATTACTAGTACGTTTGTGAGGCTTTTTGAACGATTCATTAAGAGTCATTTCTTTGTGAATTGGACTACTCTGTTTGAGTTGAATGTATTTGATGAACTAAAATGAACCGGCTTATAAAAATCATTTACTTAAAGGTAGGGTAGGCAATTTCGGAGAGGCTAACAATAGCAAGCTAGCTTTGAAAGCATGAGATCCCACCCTCCCTTCAGAGCGTCTCCAAAGCCACGCCTCCTTTAAAACACATGAACGCACACAACCAGAGCAGATTCTGCAGAGCGTCACGAGATGACAGATGCCGTTTAAATTACCTCATGTTTTAAAGCACATAACATTACAATAATAATGAATGTAGAATTGCAGAGCTCGGACTTGTACCACCTGACTGCAACAGATTCATTTCGGCATTGATAGTGTTGCCAGAGAAGCGCATAAGTCCGAATCTGAGGACATAAACAGCTCCAGGTAGAACGTTACGGGTTGCCATCTTGTAATTACAGTTAATTACACATCATTACATGAACGCAGCATAAGCTCATTGTTTTGGTTCAGGAGGAACTGTAAAACGCGGAAGTTGTTTGTGTTGCTCAGTGACTGTCTGTCTACAACTCTGCATAGCCTTACAAAACGCGCTGATGACGTGTGATGTCTGCACGACTCATGAGCAGGCCGTGCGGAGGTATGAAAATACATACACTATATTGCCAAAAGTTTTGGGACGCCTGCCTTTACATAATTATTATAATTAATAATTCCTTACATTTATATAGCGCTTTTCTGGGTACTCAAAGCGCTTTACATACGGAAGGGGGAATCCCCTCAACCACCACCAATGCACATGCACTTTAATGACATCCCATTCTTAATTCGTAGGGTTTAATATGGAGTTGGCCCACCCTTTGCAGCTATAACAGCCTCAACTCTTTTGGGAAGGCTTTCCACAAGGTTTAGGAGTGTTTTTACGGGAATGTTTGACCATTCTTCTAGAAGCGCATTTGTGAGGTCAGGCAGTGATGTTGGCGAGAAGGTCTGGCTCACAGTCTCCGCTCTAATTCATCCCAAAGGTGTTCTGTCGGGTTGAGGTCAGGACTCTGTGCAGGGGCCATCCCCAAACTGTCCCACAAAGTTGGGAGCATGAAATTGTCCAAAATGTCTTGGTATGCTGAAGCATTAAGAGTTCCTTTCACTGGAACTAAGGGGCCAAGCCCAACCCCTGAAAAACAACATCACACCATAATCCCCCCTCCACCAACCACTTCGTGGCTGAGTTGCTGTTGTTCCCAACAAAGTTGCTTCCACTTTGTTATGATACCACTAACAGTTGACTGTGGAATATTTAGTAGTGAGGAAATTTCACGAATGGACTTATTGCACAGGTGGCAACCTATCACGGCCCATTCTTTCACAAATGTTTGTAGAAGCAGTCTGCATGCCTAGGTGCTTGATTTTATACACCTGTGGCCATGGAAGTGATTGGAACACGTGAATTCAATGATTTGGAGGGGTGTCCCAATACTTTTGGCAATATAGTGTATGTTGACAGGCAGGTAGGACATCATATTGCATTTGGACCGAATGCAATGATTGGACGAACATTTTTTGGTTTTGAGACTTCCACAGAAGATATATGTACATATATATATTTTTTAATATTTAGACCTCTTCTATTATTGATTGCTATCAGGATGTGAAGAGAGCTTCAACCAGAATAACAAAAAGTGTTTATGAAAAAAAAATTGCCTACTCTACCTTTAAGAATCGGACTAAACCGGTCGCGACTCACGCCGTGTGTTTTTGCAGGAAAACAGTTCTAGAGAGCATGTCCTTAGAGCAAAATGTCAAAAGCCTTTTTTGTCAAATAAAAATGTTATGTTACTTAATGTTAAACACGTAGCTGTAGCTGCTGGCTTCGTGATTTTTTTATTGCAATTTGTGATGGACCCACCAGAGGGAGCCAACACACACCAGCAAAGTAAATGATTTATGTGCTGATATATTGGTTTTGTCTTATCAAAAAGCATCAGCTGTAATTCAGTGAGTCAACTAATGTTATTTAAATGTTTTAATTATGAAATGATGAGAGGGATAGGACACAGATGGTCCATAAAAAACTATACTAACATGTATAAACACAGTTCAAACCTGTATATTTCCCAGAATATTAAAGACGGTGTGAAACAATAGTCTTTTCTTCCCCATTGTGGCGTATCCAAGTGAAGAAATAATGTATGGCAGGACTTGATTTTGTCCATGGGGAATTGATTAGATGGTTTGCTATTGGTCGATCTCATGTGAGTGACAGGTTGCCCCACCCTCATGCCAGTAAACATGTCAGAGAAGAGGGAGGGGATGGTATTTTGTTTAAAGATTATAAGCACACATAAATCATTTATAATAAATACTGCAATATTCCATAAAAAAACAAGAATTGTCCATTTTGATTTTATAGTGACTTTAAGTACCATTTCTTTACTCAGATGGAGAGGTCCCTGGCAGTGCTGTGCTGGTGTTTGATGTCGAGATGGTGGAAATGGAGGAGGGTCTTCCTGACGGCTACATGTTTGTGTGGAACAACGACGTCTCTCCTGACCTCTTCAGTGAGATGGACAAGAACAAAGACGCACAAGTGGACTCCACTGAGGTATACTGCTTTTGACTGTGTGTTTGTCTGTACATTGCCAATTCATCAACAAAATGTTAGTTAAGTTAATTTCATCATTGTCTGTCCCTTCCATACAGTTTTCAGATTACATCCTCCAGCAGGTAGAAGAGGGCAAAGGTCGCCTGGCGCCAGGTTTCGACCCGCAGCGCATCATAGAGAACATGTACGATAACCAGGACCGCAACAAGGATGGACGAATCACAGAGGATGAGTTTAAACTCAAGGCAGATGAACCCACTCATGATGAGTTATGAGGCTGGACTCAGGGATGGAGGGTTGTGATTGGTTGTGTGGTTTAATATTATAGTAAGTGGGAGGGGTTTAAAGATACTGGATTTCCCAGTGAAGTGTCACGCACAGTGATGTTGATGACTTTAGATGTTTGTCTGAGAGGTGTGTGCATGTATGAGTGTGCATAATTGTGTTTATATATGATTTTTGTACATGTCTTTGAATGTTTCTAAGAGTCTGGAGTGATACAAATGTGCAAAACATTACTTTGTAAAAAAAATCCCTTTAATAAACACATTCCAACCCCCAAAATGTTATTTAAGTTACTATTGCTTTTCATAAGTCACCAGCAGAAGTTAGGTAAAAGATAAGCAGCTTCAAAATAACATTTGTTACATAATTTAGGGGTTTTGCTTATGGACTGACATGTTGAAATGCAATATGCTGAAATGGAAATATGTTATCTAAGGAATAATATTTGCAAACTTTTGAACTTTGAATGTTTTTTTTATTATTGGTCATGTCCATTCTGAAATGTTCCTTCAGTCTTAGCAAATAGGAACTAAAAGTCACAACACGGCTCAATGAACAATTAAGTATAATTAGTATACTCAGTGAGTATAACATGAGCGTCTAAGTGTCTGTCTGGTGTTTTTATAATCCTCTGAACGTGTGTGAGTGTGTGTTTAGTAGGTGTGGCAGATAGAGACTCCAAACCGGAACTGAATGAGTACAATAATACATATACAAACTTTTCTGTCCCCTAGAATGAAAAAAACCGGAAAGCATTAGTAAATTGTTCAGAAACTTGGATTAAAAAAAAAAAAAAAATCATTTTGTTTTTACATATACAATGTATTTTTTATTACAAAGAACTGCTTTCCCCAATCATTCTGTCATTACCATCATGTCAAGCATTTAGAAAACCTTTCTTGCTAAGCTTTCTTCAAAAAAAAGTTCAAAGTTAATTGACTGCTAACTAACTAGTGTGTTAGAAAGTCCTAGGGTTTTCAAGCATCAAAAGAATTAGTGTAATACAGCTTTGAATTGTTAAAAAAATTAAATATCATACATTTTTACCATAATTTACAGAAGACACCCACTAAAACATCATTCAGTGTAACAATCTTGTCAGGGATATTTACAACAAAAAAAATCTATTTATGCCATATTAAAGACTAATTACTTTTACCCCAAATGCTAATTACTTGTAATTTTACATCTTTGCCACTATCCTAGGTTTTGCCCATTTGTCAGCAAGAGATTTTTACTTATTTAAAATGCAATAAAATTTAGTATTCTCACTTATTATTTTATAATACGTACAGGTCTGTATGTTGTTTCAATTTTTACATAAATATAAGTGTTACACTGAATGACAATGGAACATTATTTCACCCAGATTTTGACATTTTATTCTCCCAAAACTTATTTGAAACCTTTAAAGTAGATGTTTTACTTGCATTTAATGTGCTTTCTATGTATATAAAATCACTAAATGTCTTTGACCCTTATACGGATTTTTCTACATAAATTGAGAAATGTCATTACCATCACATCATTACTGTCACATACATACAATCCACACGTCACACAAACAAAAATCCAGTTGAACGTTGATTTTAAGTAGTCCAATGTGTCCCAAATTGAGGAATCACGTGAAAAGCGATAAAACAAGTAGGCTACCAGACAAAAGTGACTACAACCAGGCTTTTTTTTTTTTACTCACTATTAGAAAAATAATGACGACCTAAGCGAGAGAGAGAGAGAGAGAGAGAGAGAGAGAGAGAGAGGGGTACATAACACGCGGTGTGAACGTGAAGTGATTAGTAAAATAAGTGCATACTCGGTGATGTGTGAGAATCCGGTTCGCGTTTTGCTCTGTGCCCGAGGGCTATTGTGAGCGTGCCAGTCCTGCCAAAACCAGACACAAACGAGTGTGTGTTTAGACACTACCGACAACTGAACAACTACGAGAATGAACGACCCAGAGGACGTTAGATGAGGTAAAGATATTACATTTTGATGTTTAAGTCAACATTAATTGCCTTTTCTCATTCTTTTCCACCTTTGTGTTGGGTTCAAGTTTGACAGGTGCGACTCCATCTGTTAATTTATCCTCGAGTGTTGAACATTTAACTAACCGAAAGTCTTTAGTAGTTTGATCTGGAGTGTATTATAATAGTTTGGTTTTGTTATATGTCTTGTGGAAGTAGATAAACACTTCGCCTCAGCGCAGTAGTAAGAAATTTGTTTACTTTTGCCTTGTTTGTCACTGTTTGTTTTGCGCGTGCGCGATACGAGCATCGCTTTGTATCAGATATTTATATTGGAAATCATTTCCTGCAGGATTTTTGTCTCCTATTTGGCAGTATAGGTTGGGACAAAGCAGGTAAATTGCTTTTTATATCAGTATAATGAAATAGGGTGAATTCAGGTTGATTGGGACACTTTTTCCCAGTCATCTCAATGGCAAAAAGTGTCCCAATTACCCTGAATTCACTCAATATAATGCAAATTTATACATATAAACACTGTTGCATAGGAGTTTAATATGTATTCTTGTGAATTTAGTGGTTTGGAAAACAAATCTTTATTTGGTTTACCATTAAATTGTTACTGAAGGATATATAGGAAGTTATAGTATAATATTTTTAAAAAGATATTTTGGGCTGTAAAGAAATATTGTTTATTGGGTAAAAAACAAACCAAAATTTCAATTTATTAAATAACATTAAATAAAAAAAAGCATTGAAAATATCATAATCTCTGAGGAAGTTGTTATTAGTGTAGCTGTGTACATATTAAAATAAATAAAAATGAAGTATTAGTGATCTATTCACATGCCTTTGTTGTTTTTTCTTGTTTTAGGGAACTTAAAAGTCCCTTTATTGCATCTGTAGGACATGAATAAACATTATTGCATGTTAGAGCTTAAAATGAATTTTTGCAATTGAAAAATGCTTCTTCTGATACAAGAATCTTTATTGTTTTTAATTGTTTATTTGTATTCTCTCATTTGTACATTCATGATTACCACAACTCGTTCAGTTCCCACATTTCCATCTGCAGCTCTTGGGTGTGGTTTCTCATAAATCTCATCTAAATCATCTTAATAACCAGGTGTGAACACTAAAGTGTGCCTGTAATGGAAGGGGAACCTACATTAGATCTGTGTCACCTGACTGAGGTGGAGCAAACTGTAATTCTCAATGTTCTGCTGAGAGATGCTGAACTACGCAGCAAAGAGGAAGGGAGAGTACGGTCAGTCTGTGTACAATACTGGACGTATTTGGTTCATATAAGTCATATGAGCAATAAAAGATGAAGTACTTGTGTTTTCAGTAAGCTTCAGCAGACGGTGTCAGACCCTGTCCGTCTGCGCTCTCTCTCGGGCGCGTGGTTTCATGAAGAGCGAGCTAAGAGATATGAGAAGGGAGGAGCTGATGTCGTGCATTCCTCAATACGCCGTAAACGACGTGAAAAAGGTCACATGATCTCCTACTCATCCCTGTAGAGTAGTATTTGTGTGCATATACATGTGTTGACAATATTCTGTTTTTTTGTTTAATGTAGATATACCCTTAACGGCAATATTTGATGAAGAAAAAGGTCATAACTCTTCTCAATTACATGAGCAGAGAGAGCAAGAAAAGAGTACAGAATTGCAGGAAAATATAAGTGTAAGAGAGGATGACAAGGGTCAGGAAGAGAAGGAAAGAGAAAAAGAAGATGGAGAAAGGTTGGTGCAACTTTTGGTGTCATCTCTCTACCATAACTTTCGACTGAATGAATTGAATGCATCTAAAAATCTTTATATTAATATGAGGATACATAGAATATGCTTGATCATATTTCATTATTGAATGAGAGACAGGCGATTTCATGTGTGTCAGATGTTTAAAATGATGTTTAAACAATGTAATATGATTGAAAACTCATTAGGCTTCATTCACTAGCTTCAGAAATTTTGAATTCTGTGCAGATATGTATGATCCTTTCATCTCAAGTCATCTTCATTTATATAGCGCTTTATACAATACAATGTAAATTGTTTCAAAGCAGCTTTACAGTAATAAATGGGAAATTAACTATCAAACTTCATCAAATAAAGACATTCAAATTCTGCTGTAAAGCATACAATATCTGTAAATTTCAGCAATTATGAAATTCAGCTACAAACAGTTCTACCGTAGACAATAGTGTTGTAATTCAGTTCAGTGTTAATTCAGTTCAATAACAGTGTCGATGTTGCGAAGTTTATTAATTATGAAGACGAATCAACTATAAAGCAGCTCTGCAGAAAACACTGGTATCATCATCGTTCAGGTTTTGTTCTCGTTCAATATTGTCAGTGCAGTCAAATCAATATTACTGAATATTAAAGGGTTAGTTCACCCAAAAAATGAAAATGCTGTCGTTAATTACTCACCCTCATGTCGTTCTAAACCCGTAAGACATTCGTTCATCTTCAGAACACAAATGAAGATCTTTTTGATGAAATCTGAGAGGTTTCTGTCCCTCCATACAGATCCAACGCAACTACCACTTTCAAGGTTCAGAAAGGTAGTAAAGACCTTTGGGTGAACTAACCCTTTAAGGGATTAGTTCATTTCACAATGAAAATTTCCTGATAATTTACTCACCCCCATGTCATCCAAGATGTTTATGTCTTTCTTTCTTCAGTCGAAAAGAAATTAAGGTTTTTGAGGAAAACGTTCCAGGATTTTTCTCCATGTAGTGGACTTCAACAGGGACCAACGGGTTGAAGGTCCAAATGTCAGTTTCAGTGCAGCTTCAAAGGGCTCTACATGATCCCAGATGAGGAATAATGCTCTTATCTAGCAAAACGTTCAGCCATTTTCTAAAAAAAATAAAAATGTATATACTTTTTAACCACAAATGCTCGTCTTGCACTGCTCTGTGATGCGCCACGCATTACGTAATCACGTTGGAAAGGTCACGCGTGACGTAGGTGGAAGTGCCGAGCAAGTGTTTACAAAGCGAATGTGCAAAGACTAAGTCAAACGCCCTTAACAAAAAAAGGTAAAACAACGATGTTGGACAATTTTGAAGTTGGAGGAGAAAATGAGATGGAGTTTTTCGCCCTACCACGGTACTTCCACCTACTTCACGCGTGACCTTTCCAACGTGTTTTTTTTAGAAAATGACCGATCGTTTCGCTAGATAAGACCCTTATTCCTCGTCTGGGATCGTGTAGAGCCCTTTGAAGCTGCACTTAAACTGCAATTTGGACCTTTAACCCGTTGGTCCCTGTTGAAGTCCACTATATGGAGAAAAATCCTGGAATGTTTTCCCTCAAAAACCTTAATTTCTTTTCGACTGAAGAAAGAAAGACATGAACATATTGGATGACATGAGGGTGAGTAAATTATCAGGAAATTTTAATTCAGAAGTGAACTAATCCTTTAAATGGTTTAGTTCCCCAACTAAGCAGGCCAAAGGCAACAGATGCAAGGGTGTGAACTAATATTCAATTATTAGTTTAAATATGATCCACTGTCTTATATTGTGGTACTTTCTTTTTAGTGTCATTCCTAAGCTAACCCCTGAACCACAATCCAGGACAAGACACATCACAAAGGTCAATTTATATTTAAGATTATATTATAATGTGTGTGAAATATGTGCTACTGCAAGTGAGAGATTTCACATAATGTTCTTGCTTTGAACAGAAGAACGCAGCAATAGGAAATGGTCTTGAAGGTAAAATACACTATACATACAGTCAAATCATATGATGCATTTATAAATGCATCAAAGCTCACCTTCTCTTTTATCTCATGCCTCAGGAAGTTTTGGAGAGTCAGCAGACAAAGAAAGGAGAATTCTGCCAAATGCATCACCATCTCTGCAGGTCTGTTCAGCAAGGCCTGTTGTACAGATACACACATTTGTGAGAACCTGTTGTATTATGTGTATCTGTGTTTCTGTAGATCGACTCAGAGGGGGACATTGACTCTGGCAGCACTGAACTAGACTACACTAGGTTTGGCTCAGTTAGCAGCTTGACCTCCCATCATATGGTAAGACACACTCTCTCTCAAACATATGATCGTCTGCACCAACTGAAGCTTTGAAGGTGTAAACAGTGCCGTTTCTGTGTTTGTAGATGAATGGCAGTTTGATGAGCCTGTACAGTGTGGGCGATTTCGGGGATGTTGTTGTATCAGGGCGGATCCAGTTCTCTTTGCAGTATGACGTCAAGAAGGAGGAGCTTCACGTGCACATAATACGCTGCCAAGACCTCGCGTTGGCCCGCAAAAATCGATCGGACCCGTAAGTGTACAGTGGCATGGTCATTTTCATTTAGTCATAACTATTATCTATTTATGAAATGGGAAAGTAGTCATGCTATATGTCTCCCCAGTTTCATATTTTTAGTATTTTTATTTATTTATTTTAATATTTTTGAAAGAAGTCTCACCAAGGTTGATCAAAAATACAGTAGAAACAGTAATATTGTGAAATATTATTACATTTTTAAAAGGCTGTTGTTGTTTTTAAATGAAATTTATTCCTGTGATCAAAGCTGAATTTTCAGCATCATTACTCCTGTCTTCAGTGTCACATGATTCTTCAGAAATCATTCTAATATGCTGATTTGCTGCTCAAGAAACATTTCTTATTATTATCAATGTTGAAAACGGTTGTGCTGCTTCATATTTTTGTGGAAAATATGATAATTTTTCAGGATTCTTTGATGAATTGAAAGTTGTAACATTATAAATGTCTTTACTGTCACTTTTGATCAATTTAATGCATTTTTGCTGAATAAAAGTATTAATGGTAACACAAGCCTTTATATATAATGAATTATAAAAGTATTATCAATGCATTAATTATGTCTTGTAATGCACCTTATAATGCATGTAAAATTTCATGAATAATTGTAACCAGTTATAATACATTATAATATTTATTTATTGTTAAAACTTTAGAAAGTATAATGCATTAAAAAACAGGACAAACAACCAATTTCAGATGTAACAATGACTCTGCAAGTATTATAATGCATTTTAACTTTGGTTGCAATTATTTATGAACAGATATAATGCACTATAATGTACATTATGAATAATGCATAATGCATGAAAGCTTTAAGTGTTACATTAAAAAAAAAAACTTTTGAATGGTATGTAATTAATGGTCTCTATCTTTCTCTCATACACAGATATGTTAAAGTTTACCTTCTCCCCGACAACACGTCCCGCAGTAAGAAAAAAACTGCAGTGAGGAGGAAAACATTAAATCCTGTCTATGATGAAACCATGAAAGTCAGTTCTCTTTTATTTATTATTTTACAAATTACTCCTATGGATTTAAAACACATTACTGAACTCAGTGTATTATTTATTTCTCCACTCAACTACAAAATGTTGCCTGTAACAGTACAAAGTGCGCAGACTGGACCTCCAGGCTCGTGTGTTGAGTGTGTCAGTCTGGCACTTGGAGAGAATGAGGAGAAACCTCTTCCTGGGCGAGGTGGAAGTGAGGCTGGGTCAGTGGAACTGGAGCCAGAGCCAACCAACCTGGCACAAACTCCAGCCAAGAGTGAGCCCAATTCAGAAAGGGTTTGATATCTGTAGTGAAATAAACCGGTCTCATCAGGAGACTCTCTTTCTTGATGTAGGTTCAGTTAAGTCCAGATGCCATCATCAGCAGAGGAACCATTCTGTTCTCAATTAAGTTTGTTCCTCCGGGTTCAGAAGGTGAGTCTGAACAGATATTTAAAACCTTTATATCCACATTTATATGTAGGGCCATTGCTAAAATTAATGTGGCCCATTACCAATTTTTATGGCCCTTCAGTAAAAGGAGAGCAGGGATTCCCAAACTTTTTTGTCAGCCGAACCCCTTTGATATAAAATATTTTCTTAAAGTACAAGTTTTTATGTTATTATTTCAATAACTTAAAGGCACAATATGTAATTTTCGCCACTAGAGGTCGCTTACTCAAAACAAAGGCTTGGTGTCGCCTTGATTTCGCTACAGCTGCTGGAAAAGAATCTGACGAGACTCAGGCAGAAATCATATTCATGGATAAGCTAATGTATTAAAGATTTATTAATATTACTGTAGTATGAAGCAGGGTGTGGCTGAAAGCCGTTGGAGTGTAACGAGGCCGCTGGAGCGATTGCTAATGAGAGACGAGCGCGACACACGTCTCGAGAGCAGCGGAGCTTTTATTATGCCACAGTCGTCTAATAAAACAGGGTAAATCGAGGGTAACGCGGGTATGATGTCATTGATAGGCGACGCACGGACACGGTCTGTGTCCTGGTTAAAATTGCTTATTTCTCTGGATTTAAACATTCTTGGATACATTTGGGATAATGTAAGTACACAAGTCAACAAAATATATAACACAGTTCTAGTGGTTTTTGGATATTTTAATCCAAAAATCTTACATATTGTGCCTTTAACAAGATATTCGGATGTTCATAGTTCTCTGATATTGGATGATGGTCACATGTCATGCAGGTTAACAAATAAAATAAAGTGTTTAATTTTTTAATTTCGTCAATTATTTTGACATTTTTATATTATTATTGTTATTACTTTTAACTTTAATCAAACAAAATGAAGCCAGAAATATATTATTATTATTGTAATAATGCAATTGTACTTTAAAATAAATAAATTCATATTTGATAATTACAAAATAATTTTATTTTACACTTCGTTACAATACTAATGTCTTAAATTATTCAAACCCTCAAGCTTTTATTTTGGTGGAAAATAGTTTTTGCTGTTTAGTTGACAACAGGTTTATTACCACAAATCTGATAAAATGTTAAACTTCTGTCCAAAAAATGTTGAAATGTATCAAAATAAATTGCAGCCTTTAGTGATTTGATCACACTAAGCCATATTGTTTTTTTTGTTTTGTTTTTTCCCAATTAATTGTGTAGCCCTATTTATTTATTTTAAATTTTATGATTTAATTAATTATTAGCTTTTCATCCACTCACAAACCCCTCATTTGGGAAACCCTGCTGAAGAGGCCCCCCTCTCATTACTGATTGGTCCTGGGACAGTATTGCCCCCCTGTGGTCTATACAGGTACAGCATGTTAGTCATCTTCATGTCAAAGTCTTGTTTTGTGTGTTCTGTGGCTGTAGGAAATGGTTATCCACTGACTGGTGAGCTCCATATATGGTTGAGAGAGATTGTTGGTCTACTTCCCACAAAGCGTGGCGCACCCAATACATACGTGAAAAGGTGTGTGTGCACATTCATGACAGAGTGGTTTAATTTTTTATTATGTATGAGTGCATGAGTATGGTTTGTGTTTGTACAGTGTGGTATTACCAGATGAAAGCGGCGTCAGTGGCCAGCAGACTCGGCCGGTGCGAGGTTCTGTCAATCCAGTGTTCAATCACACCATGGTTTATGACGGGTTTCAGTCCAGTGACCTCATTCAGGCATGTGCAGAGATTACGGTCTGGAATCTACATCCCTCCAGCTGTCTGGGTGGAGTACGACTCAGCACAGGCTCAGGTAATACAGATTTGAACATACTGCAATAAAAAAATAAAACAGCTGAGAGTTAAAGCTGACCTATTATGTCCTTTTTCAAAGTTTTGTTTTTGGGCTCTACTAGAATAGGTTTGAATGTTCAAAAAACTTATTTTTCACACATTTGACATTGTTGCGGCACCTCTCTTCCCAGTCTGTCAGTAACGCTCTGTTTAGTTCCTGTCTCTATGAAGCCTCTCCTTCTAAAAGCACAATGCGCTCTGATTGGTCGGCTGGAGCAGTATGTTGTGATTGGGAAATGTCCCGCCCCTTATCATAACCGCCAGTTTCAACACACTACTAACTAACTCAACCAGGCCCCGCCCCTTTATTTTGCATATGCCTTGGGCGGGAATTATTTAAATTAGTAATATGGTGACACGTTTGTTCTTGGAAGAAAACTCAAGACTCCCTTTGGATTGACTTTGTGCCGACCTTTTTCATGCTCAAACAGCAACATTACACACTAAAGAAAGTTGAAAATGTAAAAAAAGCATAATAGGTCCTCTTTAAGACTGTTTTTTTGTGTGTGTGTGTGTGTTGCAGGAGTGAGTTATGGTCAGTCAGTTTGCTGGATGGATTCTACAGAAGATGAGATCAGTGTGTGGTCAAGTGTGATTCAGAGCCCCAGCAGCTGGGTGGACACTAGTCTGCCAATCAGAACCGACTTACAGCTCTGCTCTGAGTGAACTTTGTTTAACCTATGCAGATTCACCATGTGACCTTGGTTGCAAGACATTTTGAGTAAAGACTGGAATACACTACACAGCTTTTGCTCAGATTTTTGATCTGATTTGCGATCTGGACGAGTTGACACTAGTTGCCAAAAGTCAGAGCCAGTCTGCACATTATAGGCAGTCAGAGTTGACAGATTTCATTGTATACGATGGGCACAGACTTTAGCTTTAGACTAGGATTCCATCCAGTTGGAGGATTTCAAACATGTTTCATGTTTTAAACACATCGTGGTGCATCACATGCCTTATCTGACTTATGTAAGCCATTCACGTCCAAATACTGTAGCAATCTGTACAGGACAGAGATGAGATCCCCCTCCTCTACATACAATTTTACAAAGGGAATGGAAACAAACATAATTTGCACATGTAGTGGATTTGTTACAAAACAGTCCTCACACATTTCTTTGAGTATGTTGCCAACATATATGATAGAGTGTTTTTGCAAGAGTTTTGTCATGCAGATCTGAGGGAGAAAAATGAGAATTCATTGTCTTAACAAATAGTTCAACTAACTAAAGTGTTTTCATCTTCCTTAATCCTCTTTTGAATAATTACATTTTGATAAATGGAGTATCTGCATCTTTAAGATATTTTGTGAAAAGTATCATTTTCAATGTATTATTTGTAGCTGGTCTGTTTATAAAGTGCTCATTGCTGGTCAAACCTCAAATACTGATTAAAACCACACTTTTTCTTTAATTAAATGTACATTGCATCAGTTTTCACAAAATGACTGTCTATATATCAAATCAAGTTCTGATATTGTATATTCTTTTCTTTTTTTCAGATTATTCATTAATCTGTTAAAACCAGTGTTTATTTTTGCTTACATTAGGATGAATTAAAAAAAAAAAAATGACAGAGACATTCTGTATAATTTTATACATTTATTTGCTTCTTTATTTAACTTGGTCTCAATTTTTTTCCACAGTGGCAGTAGCCCATCTCATGTTTCAAGCATTTCTGCAAAGTTAGGCTACTTCTCATCTCTGATTTCTCTTGTGATTTCGCACATGATTCTTGTTTCAGGGTGTGACTTTAAACTTCAAACATGGCGGAGGAGAGAATGATTGATGGTTAAGTTTTATCCGTTTTACCTTCAACTTCTATATTGCTTTCTGTTGTGTTTTCAGTCGTGTATATTCACGTAACCTATTCGATGTTTGTTGTGTGCCTTTTATCCAGGGAAAACATTTGACGGAAATTCCTGAACAGTCTCAGTAAATGTTTGATTGCCAACAAATGTGTCGCTGCATTTTATTCAAAGTCCGATGGATATTTACTAAATATCTTATATACATTTGGGCTTTAAAACAAGTTCGATAAATATTTGTCTGCCCTCCCAATGGACTCTCATATGACGTTAATACAGTATGATAGATGATCTCGTGATTTAATAACAGCGGCAGTAAACACTAAACTTGCTATGCAACCTGCCAAGTATGCGATAAAATAAGTTTTTATTCTATTCTTAGTTCTAGAAAAGTTGATATAATGAATAGTGTTACCTCTCTCTGTTTTCATCCCCAGATGCAGTTGGTGGCAGAACAGTTCCTGATTTTGGAAAGATGTATCATGTCAAAGGTACATTTCTGCCTAATTACACAGTACATCCCAGTACAGTACACTTCTTTTTCAGTATGTCACATGTGCCTCTTTTCTGTAGGTGAGCTGACTTTACCTTATTCTTAAGATTTTGAGCCAGAACCGTTTGAAGTTTGGTACGACCTCGAGGGGAACAGAAGTCGCATCGACTATCATAATAGTCAGTGATCTTCTCATGATAAAGTCACATAGTGTTAAAATCAAAATAGATTATTATACAGTTTCTCCTAATTGCTGCTCTCTATACAGGTACAGTGCGCACTTTTCTGATCGGAAACGACTTGGATTATGGCGTCATTTACAAGATCACACCGTTCATCCCTGACACCGGCGAAAAAGATACTATTAAGTATTTTCAGCTTAAAGGGACAAAGGAGGATCCAATACGTCCACAGGCGGCACTGCCTGATCTGCAGGACTTTGAAGTATGTACTACTTAAAGGGACAGTTCACGCAAAAAGTAATTCAAACATGAATGACTTTCTTCTGTAGAGCAAAACAATGCAACAATGAGTGTATAAAATCATTGTTTGTTTGTTTATTTGTTCAGTTTGAGAAGATGGAGGATTGCGCAGGCGTTCATTGTGAGGTCTGGAAGAAGGTCACACAGGCTGGTCATAAGAAGAACACATATCGTCTGTGGGTCAAACGTCCAGAGGGAAGTGATTCCCCAGCCGAGCCGTACCACTTTGAGATGGAGGGCTTCAACACACATTCAGTGACACGCCTCTTTTACACTTACAGACCATCTAATCAAATGCTCACTGAGGTATTATGTGTTTAGAAATGACCTATGAGGAGTTTCCGGATCCTCCTGAGGAGCATCAAATATTGGCCAATCCCCTTCAAGACTATGTCAGCACCTCCCCTGTTAGCCACGCCCACCGTTTGTTCGGCCCCTTTAAGGAGAAGTTTGAGCGTCAGTATGAAAGTGAGAAGGAGCACGAGGAGCGCGAGAACTACTTTGTACATAATCTTCGGTGAGGAAAAATAACAAACAGTAGATATTTAGTTATGTATAATGACATTATAAAAATAGACACCAATTTTATTATTTACATAATCTATTAAATAAGCAATACAGTATGAGAGTCTATGCTATATTGTGAATATAGTCATGGCTAAAAAACTTACTTATTTGGAAATTACAAATTGTAAACCAAGCAGAGTTCACTGCCAAATAAACGCACAAGTGGTAAATGGTAATCCCACATGTATGTCCTTTAGCAGGTCAATTATAGTAATTAATATTCATAATGAAAGCTGCTTCTAGCACTGTTTGTGTGTTGATCTGCTGACAAAGAAATTTCAACCAAATAACAACCAAAAAGAAGTTTGTCTTGAACCAAATTGTTCTTAGTTGTTAAGGAATGGTTCCAGTTATATTTCCACTTGAGCTTGGTTCAGCACGGCACAATTACAAACCATACTCGGCCCGAAATTCTCAGTGGAAAATGAAACCATATCCGTACCAACTGGGTCGGATCGGCACGGAATGGTTTGGTTAAGCAAATGGCGCTTTTCCACTGCATGGTACGGTTCGGTACGGCTTGATACGGCTCGCTTAAATAGTACCACCTCGGCTGAGGTTTTTGAATGAAGTAAATAAACACCTCTCTTAATTTGAAAAAAAAAAAAAGTGTGAAATTACAGAGTTTGTAAACAAAGATGAGAGGAGGTTTATGTGTTCAGGAATAGAGAAAGGCTGTTACAAAATAGTCCTCACACATTTCTTTGAGTGCCAGTGTATGTATTAACTTAAACTGTCCTCTGATGAGAAAAGTGGTATTGTCATCTTTTTTATAACTGCAACACTAAATCGATAATGAAAATAATCTGTGACCGATTTGATTATCGATTAGTCGTGTCTATTTCTATGAACAGTACGCGTCTAAAACATCAAAAACAGAATTAGCTGCTGCGGGAAAACTGCACATCTCAAGTTGTCATAAACTTAAGAATGCTTTATATTAAGTGCTTCAAACAAATAACGCTTAACGCAGCTCGCTCTGTCAGGCACTTTGACGGATCCGTGTGTTCATTAAAGTGTTTAAGAAGTGTTTTCTCCAGCGCATGATTTACATTTTATGTTTATATCATTATCTGTAATGTTAGAAAGCCACGCGAGTATTTCCATTTTGCTTAAGGCTTGTCATGACAGCAAGCGAGTGTCCGTTAAACTTCACAGACTTCACTGAAAAAGCGTCAAATGACTGAGTGCAATAGAGTGGAAGTGCAATAATTATGATGAAAATATACATTTTGCTGCTTTAAATATGCATTTTGTTGGACGTTAAATGTATGTTTGAAATGTTACATGTAACACTACTAACTTTTTTATGAGAGCATAAAATGTAGTATAAATGTAGTGTAGGCCTACTCCTATTACTATCATATGAATGAGTGTATGTTTAATCTGTGCTTTTGTTTTTCTTCATTACTGCAAGTTTTGGAATGTAATGTTTATCTTTGAACCTCTTTTACACAATGTATCGCATAGCCTAAATTTTGCTTTTATAGCCTTCATTTTATTGTTTTGAGGACAACATTGAGTTAGATGTGGAATAACTTTTTTGTTTTAATTAAAACACTGAAAATAAAATTTAGCTTTTATATCCAATTATTTGAAGACATAATAAACAGATTAATCATTTATCAAAATCATTGTTAAATGCAGCCCTACAACGTTTTCTAAATCATCTTTTGAATAAGTGCATTTGGTTAAAATGGAGTATCTTCATTTCCAAGTTATTTTGCAAAATGTATCATTATCAGTGTATGGCTTGAAGTCTGTTTGCTTGACATTTCAACTACTGATTAAAACAACACTATGCAATAAATAAGTTTTGATATTGATAACCGTTTGTGTCAGACTTGTCAATAATTTGTTTTAAAATCAGTGTTTATTTTTACTTACATTAGAATGAATTAAAAAAAATTAGACATCCTTATAATTGTATTTTATTTTAAATTTTATTTTATTTGCTTTTTTAAATTAAACTTGATTTACATTTTTTTTTCACAGTATCAGTAGCTCATCTCAAGTTTCAAGCATTTCTCTAAAGTTACTTTCCATCTCTTATTACACTACACTTGTGAGAAATTAAACCTGTTCCTCTGTTTCCTCTTACGTGACGTGTACGTGACTACAACAAATTAAAAACAGGAAAAGATAACAATGAGAAAGGGTGCAAAACACTTTCTTAATAGTAAGCTTAAAAGGAAGAATAATCTGGCTTATTAAAGGGATAGTTCACCCAAAAATGAAAATTCTGTCATCATTTACTCGCCCTCAAGTTGTTTCAAACCTGTTAATTTCTTTGATCTGCTGAACATGAAGATGATATTTTTGAATAATGTCAGTAACAGGACAGTTTCTGGTCCCATTGACTTCCATATTATTTTTTTCCCTTCCATACTATGTAAGTCAATGGGTCCGTCCATCAACTGTTTAGTTACCCATATTCTTCAAAATATCTTCTTTTGTGTTCAGCAGAAGAAAGAAATTGACATAGGCTTGAGGGTGAATAAATGATGACAGAATTTTAATTTCTGGGTGAACAATACCAGGAACAGGAAGATTGGATTACGCAGAATGATGACTAATATTGAGTGGGAATTTCTCAAAAAGTAGTAGGCTATAAAAAGTCTGAGGAGTAAAGACCTTTCTCCTCAGATGCTGCCTGCGTTAAGCAAACAAAGAAACCTGATTTTAACTTTTATTTTGCATTAACTGCATTGTATTGTAACCAATAAAATAAGTGTTTTTATTGCTACGATTGCCTCCTGTGAGACTACTTATAACTACAAACTGAGCCTCAAAAAAGAACAACCACAAAGGAGTCTTCTTCATCATTCCTGAAGGACTTCAACCTGCTGCCGGGTGAGTACTTTATGGTTTACGCTAGATTTGACTATCCTTACCCTACCTGAATAATCATAGGGTTAAAGGTGTAAGATAAAAGGTCACACCAACAAACACTATACAGGACAGAGATGAGATCCCCCTCCTCTACATACAGTTCTACAAAGGGAATGGAAACAATCACACATATTTTGCATGTGTAGTGGATTTGTTACAAAACAGTCCTCACACATTTCTTTGAGTATGTTGCCAACATATATGATAGAGTGTTTTTGCAAGAGTTTGTCATGCAGATCTGAGAGAGAAAAATGAGAATTCATTGTCTTAACAAATAGTTAAACTAACTTAAACTGTTTTCTTATGAGAATAGTAGTATTTTCTTTAATTAAATGTACATTGCATCAGTTTTCACAAAATGACTGTATATATCAAATCAAGTTCTGGTATTGTATATTCTTTTTTTTGTCAGATTATTCAATAATCTGTTAAAACCAGTGTTCATTTTTGCTTGCATTAGGATGAATAATAAAAAAAAAGACAGACATTCTGTATGTTATGTAAAATTTTATACATTTATTTGCATATTTAACTTGGTCTACATTTTTCCACAGTGGCAGTAGCTCGAGTCACTTCTCATCTCTGATTTCTCTTGTGATTTCGCATTTGATTCTTGCTGTGTCTCATTTCAGGGTGTGACTTTAAACATCAAACATGGCGGAGAAGAGAATGATTGATGGTTAAGTTTGATCTGTTTTACCCACATCATCTACATTGCTTTCTCTTGTGTTTACAGTCGTGTATATTCACGTATATAAATAACCATTTGATGTTTGTTGTATGGATTTTATACAGCAAAAACAGCATTTATTTGACGGACATTCCGGAACTGTCGCAGCGAACGTTTGTCAACAAATGCTAGCATTTTATTCAAAGTCCTATGGATAATATCTTCTATACATTTGAGCTTGTCTGCCCCCAAATGGACCCTCATAACATATGACGTTAATACAGTATGATAGTTGATCTCGTGATTTAATAACAGCGGCAGTAAACACTAAACCTGCTATGCAACCTGCCAAGTATGCGATAAAATAAGTTTCTATTCTAGAAAAGTTGATATAATGAATTGTGATCTCTTTCTCTGTGTTTTCTTCCCCAAATGCCACACCAGCTGGTGGCAGAACAGTTCCTGATTTTGGAAAGATGTATCATGTCAAAGGTACATTTCTGCCTAATTACACAGTACATCCCAGTACAGTACACTTCTTTTTCAGTATGTCACATGTGCCTCTTTTCTGTAGGTGAGCTGAATTTGCCTTATTCTGAAGATTTTGAGCCAGAACCGTTTGAAGTTTGGTACGACCTCGAGGGGAACAGAAGTCGCATCGACTATCATAATAGTCAGTGATCTTCTCATGATAAAGTTACATAGTGTTAAAATTAAAATAGATTATTATACAGTTTCTCCTAATTGA
Source organism: Mylopharyngodon piceus (assembly GCA_039654765.1). Classification (NCBI taxonomy): domain Eukaryota; kingdom Metazoa; phylum Chordata; class Actinopteri; order Cypriniformes; family Xenocyprididae; genus Mylopharyngodon; species Mylopharyngodon piceus. Next base: position 14,103,375 of record CM077448.1, on the reverse strand, counting down.
TGCTCTCTATACAGGTACAGTGCGCACTTTTCTGATCGGAAACGACTTGGATTATGGCGTCATTTACAAGATCACACCGTTCATCCCTGACACCGACGAAAAAGATACTATTAAGTATTTTCAGCTTAAAGGGACAAAGGAGGATCCAATACGTCCACAGTCAGCACTGCCTGATCTGCAGGACTTTGAAGTATGTACTACTTAAAGGGACAGTTCACCCAAAAAGTAATTCAAAGATGAATGACTTTCTTTTGTAGAGCAAAACAATGCAACGAGTGTATAAAATCATTGTTTGTTTGTTTATTTGTTCAGTTTGAGAAGATGGAGGATTGTGCAGGCGTTCAGTGTGAGGTCTGGAAGAAGGTCACACAGGCTGGTCATAAGAAGAACACATATCGTCTGTGGGTCAAACGTCCAGAGGGAAATGATTCCTCAGCCGTCCCGTACCACTTTGAGATGGAGGGCTTCAACACTCTTTTGGAGACCCACAATGACAAATACATGATTGACTACAGTGACTTCAGCTCACAAACTGAACCGGACGTTTTCACACCCCCTGAAGGTAACTGGAGAACACACATTCAGTGACACGCCTCTTTTACACTTACAGACCATCTAATCAAATGCTCACTGAGGTATTATGTGTTTAGAAATGACCTATGAGGAGTTTCCGGATCCTCCTGAGGAGCATCAAATATTGGCCAATCCCCTTCAAGACTATGTCAGCACCTCCCCTGTTAGCCACGCCCACCGATTGTTCGGCCCCTTTAAGGAGAAGTTTGAACGTCAGTATGAAAGTGAGAAGGAGCACGAGGAGCGCGAGAACAACTTTGTACATAATCTTCGGTGAGGAAAAACAACAAACAGTAGATATTTAGTTATGTATAATGACAAATTTTATTATTTACATAATCTATTGAACGGTTCCTGTCTTAGAACTTGCCTTATTTAAGATACTTATGCTTTCTTTTTTACATCTTCCTCCTCAGGCTTGTGCACTCTGCAAACAGATCCGATCTTTCATACAGCCTCGGTATCAATGACTTCGCCGATTGGTCAAAGGCAGAGATGGGCATGATGAGAGGAGGTTTATGTATTCCAGAATAGATAAAGGCTGTTACAAAATAGTCCTCACACATTTCTTTGAGTCTGTTGCCAGTTTATGTATTAACAAGTAGCTCAACTAACTTAAACTGTCCTCTGATGAGAAAAGTGGTATTTTCATCTTTTTAGAACTGCAACACTGAATCAGTAATGTGCATGGAAAGCATCCACCAACCAGTGAATAACTCTTTTCTATGAATAGTACGCGTCTAAAACATCAAAAACACAGAATTAGCTGCTGCGGGAAAACTGCACATCTCAAGTTGTCATAAACAATAGAATCCTTTATATTAATTTGCTTCAAAAAAATAATGCTAAACACAGATCGCAGAAGTGTTTTCTCCAGGGCATGACTTGCACTTTATGTTTATATCATTATCTGTAAATGTTAGAAAGCCACGTGAGTATTTCCATTTTGCTTAAGGCTTGTCATGACAGCAAGCGAGTGTCCGTTAAACTTCACAGACTTCACTGAAGAAGCGTCAAACAACTGAGTGCAACAATGGAAGTGCAATAATTATGATAAAAATATATATTTTGCTGCTTTAATTATGCATTTTGTTGGATGTTAAATGTATGTTTGAAATGTTACATGTAACACTACTAACTTTTTTATGAGAGCATAAAATGTAGTATAAATGTAGTGTAGGCCTACTCCTATTACTATCATATGAATGAGTGTATGTTTAATCTGTGCTTTTGTTTTTCTTCATTACTGCAAGTTTTGGAATGTAATGTTTATCTTTGAACCTCTTTTACACAATGTATCGCATAGCCTAAATTTTGCTTTTATAGCCTTCATTTTATTGTTTTGAGGACAACATTGAGTTAGATGTGGAATAACTTTTTTGTTTTAATTAAAACACTGAAAATAAAATTTGGCTTTTTTAAATCCAATTATTTGAAGACATAATAAACAGATTAATCAATTATCAAAATCATTGTTAAATGCACCCCCACGTCTTTTTCTAAATCATCTTTTGAATAAGTGCATTTGGTTAAAATGGAGTATCTTCATTTCCAAGTTGTTTTGCAAAATGTATCATTATCAGTGTATGGCTTGAAGTCTGTTTGCTTGACATTTCAACTACTGATTAAAACAACACTATGCAATAAATAAGTTTTGATATTGATAACCGTTTGTGTCAGACTTTTTAATAATTTGTTTTAAAATCAGTGTTTATTTTTACTTGCATTAGAATGATTTAAAAAAAAAAAAGTAGACATCCTTATTGTAATATATTATTTTAAATTTTATTACATTTATTTGCTTTTTTTTATTATTAAGTTTGATTTACATTTTTTTTCACAGTATCAGTAGCTCATCTCAAGTTTCAAGCATTTCTCTAAAGTTACTTCCCATCTCTCATTACACTACACTTGTGAGAAATTAACTTAGTTATTTGTTTAGACAAAACATTGATTTTTAGCTGTTGGCTCTATTGAAAAAATAAAGATGTCTCTCCCTTTAACACTGTTTAGTTCCTGTCTCTATGAAGCACCTTATTCTGAAAAGCGCAATGTGCTCTGATTGGTCAGAAATGGCACGCCCCTTACCATAACAGTGAGTTTCACTATGGTTTCACCACACTACTAACTAACTCAACTAGGCCCCGTCCCTTTATTTTGCGTATGCCTTGGGCGGAAATGATTTAAATGAGGAATATTGTGGCATGTTCATTCCCGGAAGAAAACTTAAGACTACAACGGAGGCGTTTCAGGGAGCTCAGAAACGGTGACACTGATATAGAGAATAACTCTTGCTGGAGGGACTTTGTGCTTTGAAACTTTGCAGACCTTTTTCATGCTCAAACAGCAACATTACACACTAAAGAAAGTTGAAAATGTAAGAAAGCATAATAGGTCCTCTTTAAGACTATGCGTATATGTGTTGCAGGAGTGAGTTATGGTCAGTCAGTTTGCTGGATGGATTCTACAGAAGATGAGATCAGTGTGTGGTCAAGTGTGATTCAGAGCCCCAGCAGCTGGGTGGACACTAGAACCGACTTACAGCTCTGCTCTGAGTGAACTTTGTTTAACCTATGCAGATTCACCATGTGACATTGGTGGCAATGCATTTTGAGTAAAGACTGGAATACACTACACAGCTTTTGCTCAGATTTTTAAAATCTGGACAAAAGTCAGAGCCAGTCTTCAGATTTTAGTCAATCGGAGTTGACAGATTTCATTGTGTACGATGGGCACACACTCACAGATCTTTAGCTTTAGACTAGGATTCCATCCAGTTGGAGGATTTCAAACATGTTTCATGTTTTAAACACGCCATGATTCATGACGTGCCTTAACTGACTAATGTAAGCCATTCACGTCCAAATACTGTAGCAATCTGTTGTTTTGTATATTGATTATTTATTCAATGTTAGGTTATTTGCTTGATTTTAAGTTAATGCCATATATGCTTGAATGCTCGAATGATTATGAAATTGGAAAGTACCTGCAATACTCACCCTCAAGTTGTTCCAAACCTGTTAATTTCTATTCTGCTGAACACAAAAGAAGATATTTTTAAAGAATGTCAGTAACCAAACAGTTTCTGGTCCCCTTTGACTTCCATATTATTTTCTTCCTTCCATCAATGGGGTTCATCAACTGTTTGGTTACCCGTATTCTTCAAAATATCTTCTTTTGTGTTCAGCAGAACAAAGAAATTGACACAGGCTTGAGGGTGAGTAAATGATGACAGAATTTTTATTTTTGGGTGAACTATCACTTTAAGCATGAGAGATTACAACAGGAAGATTGGATCACATGGGATGGTGACTTACATTGAGTGGGATTTTATAGCTGCAAACTGAGCCTTAGAAAAGAACAACTGCAAAGGAGTCTTCTTCATCATTCCTGAAGGACTTCAACCTGCTGCCAGGTGAGTACTTTACGGTTTACGCTAGATTTGACTACCTGAATAATCATAGGGTTAAAGGTGTAAGATAAAAGGTCACACCAACAAACACTATACAGGACAGAGATGAGATCCCCCTCCTCTACATACAGTTCTACAAAGGGAATGGAAACAAAAATTTTGCAAAACAGTCCTCGCACATTTCTTTGAGTATGTTGCCAACATATGTTTTTGCAAGAGTTTGTCATGCAGATCTTGTCTTAACAAATAGTTCAACTAACTAAAGTGTTTTCTTATGAGAATAGTGGTATTTTCATCAATGAATTATTTGTAGCTGGTCTGTTTATAAAGTGCTCATTGCTGGTCAAACCTCAAATGTAATGAAATACTGATTAAAACCACACTTTTTCTTTAATTAAATGTACATTGCATCAGTTTTCACAAAATGACTGTCTATATATCAAATCAAGTTCTGGTATTGTATATTCTTTTTTGTCAGATTATTCAGTAATCTGTTAAAACCAGTGTTTATTTTTGCTTACATTAGGATGATGAATTAAAAAAAAAAAAGACATTCTGTATAGTTGTAATATGTAAAATATTATACACTTATTTGCTTATTTAACTTGGTCTACATTTTCCCACAGTGACAGTAGCTCATCTCATGTTTCAAGCATTTCTGCTGATTTTGCATTTGATTCTTGTTGTGTCTCATTCCAGGGCGTGTCTGTAAACTTTGAACATGGCGGAGAAGAGAACGACTGATGGTTAAGTTTTATCCTTTTTACCCACATCATCTACATTGCTTTCTCTTGTGTTTACAGTAGTGTATATATACGTATATAAATAACCATTCTATTTTTTTAATGTATTTTTTTATACTGCGAAAACAGCATTTAGGGTGAATTCAGGTTGATTGGGACACTTTTTCCCTGTCATCTCAATGACAAAAAGTGTCCCAATCAACCTGAATTCACCCTATTTGACGGAAATTCCTGAACGGTCGCAGTTAATGTTTGATTACCAACAAATGTGTCGCTGCATTTTATTCAAAGTCCGATGGATATTTACTGAATATCTTTACTAAATGTTTTTGGGCTTTAATAAGTTCGATAAATATTTGTCTGCCCTCTCAATGGACCCTCATAACATATGACGTTAATACAGTATGATAGATGATCTCGTGATTTAATAACAGCGGCAGTAAACACTAAACCTAAACCTAGTAGCCTATGCGATAAAATATGTTTCTATTCTATTCTTAGTTATAGAAAAGTTGATATAATGAATTGTGTTATCTCTCTCTGTTTTTGAGAGACTGATTTTGCTTAAAAAAAAACATTTTTTAAGGCCAGTTTGTCTTTAGAGCAAATAAAAAACAAATACATTTATTTTTAATAGAAAATAGATGACGACTTTGAAAGTGTTTCCAGTTAAAGGCGCAGTATGTAGATTTTTCGCCGGTAGAGGTCGCCTATTCAAAACAAAGGCGTAGCTTGGTGACACTGAACAAATAAATTTGCTTAAACAAAAAAAAAAATTCGGCAACCGGTATCGGCCAATTTGCTTGTAAAAAATCGGAATCAAAGCAGTTCTCCTTATTAAAGGGCTGCAACACATTTCTTGTGATGTTTTTAACACTAAACCTGCTACGCAATGCAATAATATATTTGTGTTTTAGTCAAAGTGTGATCTCTCTCTCTCTGTTTCTTCCCCAGATGCCACACCAGTTGGTGGCAGAACAGTTCCTGATTTTGGAAAGATGTATCATGTCAAAGGTACATTTCTGAGTACATCCCAGTACAGTACACTTCTTTTTCAGTATGTCACATGTGCCTCTTTTCTGTAGGTGAGCTGAATTTGCCTTATTCTGAAGATTTTGAGCCAGAACCGTTTGAAGTTTGGTACGACCTCGAGGGGAACAGAAGTCGCATCGACTATCATAATAGTCAGTGATCTTCTCATGATAAAGTCACACAGTATTAAAATCAAAATAGATTATGTATGTAGTTTCTCTTCATTGCTGCTCTCTATACAGGTACAGTGCGCACTTTTCTGATTGGAAATGACTTGGATTATGGCGTCATTTACAAGATCACACCAGTCAACACTGAGACCGAAATTCAAGCTATTAAGTATTTCCAGCTTAAAGGTACAAAGGAGGATCCAATACGTCCACAGTCAGCACTGCCTGATCTGCAGGGCTTTGAAGTATGTACTCTGAGACATTTTTCGAAATATCTTTTGTTTCAGTGTTGTTTTTTTGTCCATGAGATGAAAGTCAATGGGGTTCAATGTTGTTTTGGACTCCACTGACTTTCATTGTATGGACAAAAACAGTTGAAACTTTATCCAAAATGTCGTCTTGTGCTGTGTAGAAGAAAGTCATACAGGTTTAGAAAGATATGAATGACAGTAAATCCCATAGATTCAATTAACTGTAATGCAAACCAAATCAACATCGAGTCTAAAATGTTTTTGGAATTTTTTTTATTTTTTGTGCAGTTTGAGAAGATGGAGGATTACGCAGGCGTTCAGTGTGAGGTCTGGAAGAAGGTCACACAGGCTGGTCATAAGAAGAACACATATCGTCTGTGGGTCAAACGTCCCGAGGGAAATGATTCCCCAGCCATCCCGTACCACTTTGAGATGGAGGGCTTCAACACTCTTTTGGAGTCCTACAATGACAAATACATGATTGACTACAGTGACTTCAGCTCACAAACTGAATCGGACATTTTCACACCCCCTGGAGGTAACTGGAGAACACACATTCAGCGACACGCCTCTTTTACACTTACAGACCATCTAATCAAATGCTCACTGAGGTATTATGTTTTAATTAGGAATGACCTATGAGGAGTTTCCAGATCCTCCTGAGGAGCATCAAATATTGGCCAATCCCCTTCAAGACTATGTCAGCACCTCCCCTGTTAGCCACGCCCACCGATTGTTCGGCCCCTTTAAGGAGAAGTTTGAGCGTCAGTATGAAAGTGAGAAGGAGCACGAGGAGCGCGAGAACTACTTTCTACATACTCTTCGGTGAGAAAAAACAACAAACATAATGTAGTAGTAGTAAGCCATCTGTGAACTTGCCTGATTTTAGTTACATATGCTTTATTGTTTAACATCCTCTTTCTCCTCAGGCATGTGCACTCTACAAACAGAGCCGGTCTTACATACAGCCTCGGTATCAATCACTTCGCTGATAAATCAAAGGCAGAGATGGCCAGGATGACAGGAGGTTTAATAATTCCAGATCAGATAAAGGATGATACAAAATAGTCCTCACACATTTCTTTGAGTCTGTTGCCAACGTTTATGTTACAGTTTAATAAACTAAAGGGGAAATCTAAAGGTGAAAAAAAAAAAAAGAGAATTCACTGTCTAAACAAGTAGCTCAGCTCACTTATACTGTCCTCTGATGAGATTAGTGGTAATTTAATCTTTTTCTAAATCATTTTTTGAATGATTACGTTTGGTTAAATTGAGTATCTGCATCTTCAAGCTATTTTGGCAAAATGCATCATTTTCAGTTTATGGTTTGTAGTTGATCTGTTTATGAAGCGATCATGGTGACATTGTTTATCGAACCCCAGACGTATTGAAATACAAATGATTAAAATACTGATTAAAACCATACATTTTGTCTTTGATTAAATGTACACCACATCAGTAGATGAAAAATGACTATCACATCAATAAGTTCTAATTTTGCAAAACCTCTTTCTATTCAAAAATGTGTTTTAAAACCAGTGTTCACTATTAGCTACATTGGGATGATTTTTAAAAAAGAAATAAAATGAACATTCTGTATAATTGCAATATATAATTTTTAAAAAGTATTACATTTATATGCTTATTTAAGTTGGTCTACATTTTGTTCACAGTGGCAGTAGCTCATCTCATGTTTCAAGCATTTCTGCAAAAGTTACTTTCCATCTCTCATTTCAACTTGGGGAGAGATTAAACCTGTTTCATTTTCGCATTTATCTCTGATTTTCAATGATTTGTTTAGTCAAAACTTTAGCAGTTGGCTGTATTGAAAAAGATGTCTGCTTATGATCTTTTTCTGCCTCTAAACTGGTCCTTAATCCAATTCCACCCTAATAGAAATATGCTTATCTGCCTCTTCATAGACCTTAGTCAGGGTAGAGCCATGTCAAATTTCTGACAGGGATAAAAACAAGGCTTAAGTATGACAAACAAATATGAAATTGAATTATACAAATAAACCTATTCACATACTATATCAGAAGAATGGGGAGACCACAAAGCACAACTGTTTGCTTGACAATAATACATTTTTTTTTTAAAAAATGAGACAAAATAACATATTAGCTTCATGAATTAATCAGTCTGTGACTGATGGCTTTAGTTGAACTTGTGACAGAAATACTTTTGTTAATCTACAAATTTGCATTGACAGACTCAAATATTTATGAGATAAAATCAGTCTAAAAATTAAATAATAAATAAAATATAAGTTCATATTTAAAAAATATTTAGCCTACCTTTGTGTGATCCTGGGGTAGAAGTGCACTTTATTGGGATTTCAATAAAATGCGGTCTGAAGAAAAGCTCCTGTACATTTACAGACACAACTCTTTGGACTTGTTCGTGCTTGACCAATAAATTCACTTTAATATATTGTCTCGTTTCACTCCTCGCATATATATACATAAAATGTATATATAAATACATTTTATGTATTTATATATGTTATAGTAGTAAATTGTTGTAAGGTTAACTTTATCGAGGGAGGAAAAAAAAAGAAAAAGTTAAGGTAGAATTAGACTTATATTGAGAATTATAAAGTTTATGTAGTATAACCATTTTTACAAAATAAGATCTGGCCTCGCAGTGAACTCTCTTTACCTTATACAGGTGAAAACTGAAGAAGAGTCTGAGCAAATAACTGTCCTGTTAGCCTTACATCCTCTACCCATCAATCTCATAAATAGCTAAAGAGTATATAAATAGTTTAATTTACTATTTATTTGCACATCAGCTATTTATTTAGGAGATTGATCTATGTTATCACTGTAAATCAATGTTCAACACAATGAACTTCATTGTAAACAGTGCTTTATATAACACTCAAACAACCACTTACGAGCTGGCCGATCTTCAATTTGAGCTTATTCTAGTAATTTAAAGCTGCAGTGCGTAAGTTTTGCCTCTTTATCGCCAACGCTGTTTGAAACCTGCAATTGCAGTTATTTGCGGAATTATCATTTTTACGGGGGTTGAGCATCAGCACGGCTCCTCAGCGCGGATGAATCTAATGTTTGCTGTCATTCATCATACCGGTGAATACTGTACTTAGTTCGGAATCACAGATTCTACATCTTGGAAGTATGACCAAAATAAGAATTTCCACCGGAAAATGTCACCTGAACAAGTAAATGACAAATCTGCCACTTTTGTTCTGATCAACTGAGAAAAAAGCATTACAGTAAATCGCGCTACCAATGGTGATTAAATCTAACGATCGCTTAGCTCATATCACATCAAACGTGCAAATTATTATTATTGTAATAGTGTGTTCTCAAATTGTTAATGTTAACAACATCAGCATTGCGTGACTATGTGTATTTAGTGTGTATTAGTGTTACCTGTAGATTTCAATTTCTGTAGCCACTCCGCAGTCCGAAGTCTTTTGCTTTTGACTACGGGTGAATCTCCATTTGTCACTGATGATTGTCATTTGTCACTTTCTGGATCTGCCATCAAAATGAGAAGTTTAATTATTGCAGCTGCTGTGAGAAAAGGCTATAAATGATCTGTCACCTACAGTATCCTCCACATGCCTTATAGCTGGGACTCCTTCTTTATGTAAACAGACGTGACGTAATGACGCAATTACGAACGGCTGCATGCTTGAATTTCCTGCAGAAACCTACCAGTACCACCCGAATTAGAAAACATTATTACAAGCTCACCGTTGTGAATCGGGCTAAGGTAAGGAGATAGTTTTGAACACTGGCTGGTTATGTACTTGCTCAAAAACTGATTTTGGATCATTTTTAACCAAAAACAGTTACGAACTGCAGCTTTAAAGTTAATTTATTTCTTCTAACTTCTAATGGCTTTTTGCATATTTCAACCAATAATTTAGGAATTATGTTTAAAAGCACCACCACATATTTGATAAGGTGGACTGATTACAGGCGTCCTCAACGATCACCCCCGCAGTCTCTATCGAGGGGTATCAAACACAGACCTTGTCCCGGTTCATTAAATATTTGTCCACCCCCAATGAACCCTCATGTCATATGACATTAATTCAGTCCTTCCTTTGTGTGTTTTTATTGCAACCTTCTGTTACTGGCGTGAACACTCAGACTTTTTCAGACAGACGAAAGCTTGTTGTCCATCTCCAGTGGAAGTCTGTCTGGTTTCTTCAGATTGCACTATGTGGCGTCTTCTAGCTGGGTTTGTGCTTCTGCTGTGTGCTGCAGGTAAAGAGAAAACAACATGACAACAGGAGGAAAACATGATAATATGATAGTTGATCTCGTGATTAAAGGGCTGCGACACATTTCCTGTGATGTTTTTAACACTAAACTTGTTGCGCAAGTATGCGATAGTACATTTGGCAGTTTGTTTTTAATAGACAACTTGATTCAGTGAATTGTGATCTCTCTCTCTCTGTTTCTTCCCCAGATGCCACACCAGTGGCCCTTGGTGAGAACAGAACAGTTCCTGATTTTGGAAAGATGTATCATGTCAAAGGTACATTTCTGCTTAATTACACAGTACATCCCAGGACAGTACACTTCTTTTTTAGGTATTTTACATGTGCCTCTTTTATCTAGGTATGCTGAATTTACCTTATTCTAGTGATTCTGGGATAAAGGAACCATTTGAAGTTTGGTACGACCTCGAGGGGAACAGAAGTCGCATCGACTATCATAATAGTCAGTGATCTTCTCATGATAAAGTCACATAGTGTTAAAATCAAAATAGATTATGTATGTAGTTTCTCTTCATTGCTGCTCTCTATACAGGTACAGTGCGCACTTTTCTGATTGGAAAGGACTCGGATTATGGTGTTATTTATCAAATCACACCAGTCAACACTGAGACCGAAATTCAAGCTATTAAGTATTTTCAGCTTAAAGGTACAAAGGAGGATCCAATACGTCCACAGTCAGCACTGCCTGATCTGCAGGGCTTTGAAGTATGTACTGTGAAACACAAATGATATTTTGAAAAGTGTCTCAGTGTTGTTTTTTTGTCCATGAGATGAAAGTCAATGGGGTTCAATGTTGTTTTGGACTCCACTGACTTTCATTGTATGGACAAAAACAGTTAAAACTTTATCCAAAATGTCGTCTTGTGCTGTGTAGAAGAAAGTCATACAGGTTTAGAAAGATATGAATGACAGTAAATCCCATAGATTCAATTAACTGTAATGCAAACCAAATCAACATTGAGTCTGAAATGTTTTTAGAAACTTTTTTGTCCAGTTTGAGAAGATGGAGGATTGCGCAGGCGTTCAGTGTGAGGTCTGGAAGAAGGTCACACAGGCTGGTCATAAGAACAACACATATCGTCTGTGGGTCAAACGTCCAGAGGGAAGTGATTCCCCAGCCGTCCCGTACCACTTTGAGATGGAGGGCTTCAACACTCTTTTGGAGACCCACAATGACAAATACATGATTGACTACAGTGACTTCAGCTCACAAACTGAATCGGACATTTTCACACCTCCTGGAGGTAACTGGAGAACACACATTCAGTGACACGCCTCTTTTACACTTACAGACCATCTAATCAAATGCTCACTGAGGTATTATGTTTTAATTAGGAATGACCTATGTGAAGTTTCCGGATCCTCCTGAGGAGCATCAAATATTGGCCAATCCCCTTCAAGACTATGTCAGCACCTCCCCTGTTAGCCACGCCCACCGATTGTTCGGCCCCTTTAAGGTGAATTTTGAGCGTCAGTATGAAAGCGAGAAGGAGCACGAGGAGCGCGAGAACTACTTTGTACATACTTTTCGGTGAGAAAAAAAGCATTACTAGATATTTATTGATATATAATAAGATTGTGAAAATACACCCCAATTATATTATTTACATTAACTATTAATTAAGCAATACAGTATGAGAGTCTATGCTATATTGTAAGTATAGTCATAGTCAAAGAACTTAGGAAATGACAACTTGAAAACCAAGCCTCCCCAGACAGAACCATCATGTTCCTGGAGTGTCCCAACAGTCCTCAATCAGCATATTGATGAATCTCTTGAATCAGAAAGGCATTAGCATAGTGAGGATGAAGGCCATTGTCCCATGTTTAATTCACATGTATAGGCCCAACATTAAAGTGATTTCTGAAGTACTAGGACAGTAAAGAGTTCCATCCATATTCGTTCAGCCATATTATACTAAAGTTGCTTCTAGCACTTTTTGTGTGCTGCTCCAATCCATTTTTTATACTGACTGGCATTTCTGGAAAGCTTAATTTAAATATTATCATTTATGGGTGTATCCCTCTTCCTCCTCAGGTTTGTGCACTCTACAAACAGAGCCGGTCTTACATACAGCCTCGGTATCAATCACTTCGCTGACTGGTCAAAGGAAGAGTGGAGGAAGTACTGTTAAAATTGATCAGTAGACTTAGTAAACTGACTGAAAAATTAAGTAAATAAACGCCTCTCTTAATTAGAGAAAAAGTGTGTGAAATTACAGAGTTAATGACTTTAGTAAAAAGTCAGTAACTAACAAAGTTAGTAAAAAAATTGAAAAATTGAAGTTGCACTAACTTGAGTCCATTGTTTTTCTACTAGTTCAGTTTACTCAGTTAGATTAAGAAAATTAAGCTGTAGTTTGCAAGTGAAAAGCAGAATTAAAAGTTAGACCCAGAATTTATTATGTAGTGGCTTGAAATAACCAGAAACCACTTCATCCTTGTAAAGAAGACACAACAAATCCTGCTTATTCAGAAGGAGGCTGAAGAAAGTCAATGTGACATATGGCATCAAAGTACCACGAGAGATTCGAGAGCAACTGATTGGAGAGAGCTTCTCCTGCACGAGCTGTGATGACGACAGCTATTTCCCGATTGGCCAAACTCAACGATGACATGCTTTTTGTGTTTATGACACTGTAAAAACTCTTTTTTTAATGTAATTCTAATGTTATATTGTTTTATGTTTATCAATAAAAATATAGACCCCAATTTATTGGTATTAATTTATATAAAGTGTCCGACTTGTTTTCGAATCTTCAGATCGGTAAGGGAAGGTCCATCTAAAGTCAAACCACTGGAGTTGTTTTGGATTACTTGAACACTACCTTTATGTCCTTTTTGGAGCTTGGGACTGTTAGATCCATTGTATGGGCAAAAATAGCTGAAAGATTCTTCTTTTATGATCCACAGATAGTGAAAGTGTAAGGCTGGTAAGGTTGTAACAATTAATGCTCTGCTGTGAGAAGAGGCCGTAAAAGCCTTTCTTGTAGTATGAGGGTAAACACCGGTGTGCAAGAGATGCAGGTTTAAAGACTTTGTCCAAGATCAACAGTTACCTTTCCTTCTTACACCTTGAGCAAAACATTGTTAAACATGAGTTGAACACAAACAACAAAACCACCTGACAGGAAACTGAAAGATAAGGCAAATGGTTGGTCCCCTATACACACCTGACTTAATTTAAACCAGGTGTCCCCCGACAAATCCAAAATTATCCTCAGGTGACTCCTCACTCTGACCGCGCCGGTAACCCTTGATGCCAAGAATAGCTGCTTTGACCGCATAGGAAAAACCATATGCTTATATATCTATAGCTACTTTGACCGCATCAAATGCCTATAATTTTAGCTAGCTGGCCACATCTGTAACCCCGGACACCTATATATATATATATATATATATATACACTGCCCTGGCCAAAAAAACAAAAAATATCACTGTTTAAATTTTAAATACTTAAGAGTCTATGATTGGACCATTATTGCAGTGATTATTATGTTTCTAGCATGTTTGGCACCAGTTCCTTTAAACTGATGGAGTGTGTAGCTTTTCATTTCTTAAACAACCATGTAGGAAGACACATCATGGCCATACTCCAGGATGACAAAGCCAAGATTCATCAGGCTCAAACTGTGAAAGAATGGTTGGGAGGGAGCGTGAAGAATCATTTTCACACATGAATTGGCACCTTAAATTCATTGAAAGTCTTTGGGATGTGCTGGAGGAGACTTTACAGAGTGCTCACCTCTTGCATTGTCAATACAAGATCTTGACCAAAAAATGATGCACCTCATCATGGAAATAAATGTTGTCAATTTTTGGTCTGGGAACATTTAGTCCTGGTTTCACAGACAGGGCTTAGATTAAGCCAGGATTAGGCCTTATAGTTCAATTAGGACATTTAAGTAGCTTTTATAAGTGTGTCCTAGAAAGAAAAAAAACATTACTGGTTTGCATCTTGAGACAAAACAATGGCACTGAAATATTTTAAGATATGTCAGTGCAAGTTGCTTTCGGTTAAAACAGCTCAAACATGCATTTTAGTCTCTGGGACTAGCTTAAGCCTTGTCTGTGAAAATAGAGGTATTTTTTCAAAAGCATATAAATGTTAATTCTGCAAGAAAAATTAAAATTGTCCTTTACATGATCAAGTATGGGAGAAGTACATTTACACATTCTACTCAATGCATGTGTACAACAGTACTTAGATTGTATTAAGACACTTGAATAAAATTCACCACAATTCAGTTCAGTTTATAAGTTGTCAGATGAGACCAACCATGACATACAGTAATTACATGTTAGAACACACAAGTGGATATATAGTATAGTGAAAACCACATGTGAATTTGAATTATACAAATAAACCTATTCTCATACTATGGGGAGACCACAAAGCACAACTGTTTGCTTGACAATAATAACCTGTGTATTTTGTCAAAAAGGGAGACAAAATAATAGATTAGCTTCATGAATTAATCACTCTGACAGATGCTTTAGTTGAACTTATGACAGAAATACATTTGTTAATCTACAAATTTGCATTGACATTAAAATCTAAGTTTGTAGAACATTTTGCACTTTTTTAGATTTCAATAAAAGGCGGTCCCGAAGAAAAGCTCCTGTACATTTACAGACACAACTCGTTGGACTTGTTCGTGCTTGACCAATAAATTCACTTTAATATATTGTCTTGTTTCACTCCTCGTCATTTCTTCTAACATAAAATAATTTCCATGGAAATCAGTTTCTCATTTTACAGTATGTATTATAGTATATGTGTTATAGTGGTAAAATGTAGTAAGGTTAACTTTATCAAGGGAGAAAAAACTTGAAGTCAAGGTAGAATTAGATTTATATTTAGAATTATAAAGTTAATGTAGTATAACCATTTTTCCAAAATAAGATCTGGCCTCGCAGTGAACTCTCTTTACCTTATACAGGTGAAAACTGAAGAAGAGTCTGAGCAAACAATCACCCCCGCAGTCTCTACTGAGGGGTATCAAACACAGACCTTGTCCCGGTTCAGTAAATATTTGTCCACCCCCAATGAACTCTCATGTCATATGACATTAATTCAGTCCTTCCTTTGTGTGTTTTTATTGCAAACTTCTGTTACCTGTGTGAACACTCAGACTCTTTCAGACGGACGAAAGATTATTGTCCATCTCCAGTGGAAGTCTGTCTGGTTTCTTCAGATTGCACTATGTGGCGTCTTCTAGCTGGGTTTGTGCTTCTGCTGTGTGCTGCAGGTGAAGAGAAAACAACATGACAACAGGAGGAAAACACAAACACGGATAATAGTTGATCTCCAGATTTACTGACTGCGAAACATTTCCTGTGATTTTTTTCAACACTAAACGTGTTGCGCAAGTATGCGCAATGGTTTATTTGGCTATGTGTTTTAATAGACAAGTTGATTCAGTGAATTGTGATCTCATTGTGATCTCTCTCTCTGTTTCTTCACCCCCAGATGCCACACCAGTTGGTGACAGAACAGTTCCTGATTTTGGAAAGATGTATCATGTCAAAGGTACATTTCTAAGTACATCCCAGTACAGTACACTTCTTTTTCAGTATGTTACATGTGCCTCTTTTCTGTAGGTGAGCTGAATTTACCTTATTCTGGTGATTCTGGGATAAAGGAACCGTTTGAAGTTTGGTACGACCTCGAGGGGAACAGAAGTCGCATCGACTATCGTAATAGTCAGTGATCTTCTCATGATAAAGTCACAGTGTTAAAATCAAAATAGATTATTATACAGTTTCTCTTCATTGCTGCTCTCTATACAGGTACAGTGCGCACTTTTCTGATTGGAAAGGACTCGGATTATGGTGTCATTTACAAGATCACACCAGTCAACACTGAGACCGAAATTCAAGCTATTAAGTATTTTCAGCTTAAAGGTACAAAGGAGGATCCAATACGTCCACAGTCAGCACTGCCTGATCTGCAGGACTTTGAAGTATGTACTCTGAGACACAAAAGATATTTCGAAAAATGTCTCAGTGTTGTTTTTTTGTCAATGAGATGAAAGTCAGTGGGGTTCAATGTTGTTTTGGACTCCACTGACTTTCATTGTATGAACAAAAACAGTTGAAACTTTATCCAAAATGTCGTCTTGTGTTGTGTAGAAGAAAGTCATAAAGGTTTAGAAAGATATGAACAACATTAAATCCCATAGATTCAATTAACTGTAATGCAAACCAAATCAACATCGAGTCTGAAATGTATATGGAATTTTTATTTTTGTGCAGTTTGAGAAGATGGAGGATTACGCAGGCGTTCAGTGTGAGGTCTGGAAGAAGGTCACACAGGCTGGTCATAAGAAGAACACATATCGTCTGTGGGTCAAACGTCCAGAGGGAAGTGATTCCCCAGCCGTCCCGTACCACTTTGAGATGGAGGGCTTCAACACTCTTTTGGAGACCCACAATGACAAATACATGATTGACTACAGTGACTTCAGCTCACAAACTGAATCAGACGTTTTCACACCCCCTGGAGGTAACTGGAGAACACACATTCAGTGACATGCCTCTTTTACACTTACAGACCATCTAATCAAATGCTCACTGAGGTATTATGTGTTTAGAAATGACCTATGTGGAGTTTCCGGATCCTCCTGAGGAGCATCAAATATTGGCCAATCCCCTTCAAGACTATGTCAGCACCTCCCCTGTTAGCCACGCCCACCGATTGTTCGGCCCCTTTAAGGAGAAGTTTCATCGTCTGTATAAAAATGAGAAGGAGCACGAGGAGCGCGAGAACAACTTTGTACATGGTTTTCGGTGAGGAAAAACAACAAACATTACAATGTAGAAGTAGCAAGTTTGTGAACTTGTGTGTCTGATGCTTTTTTGTTTAACATCCTCTTTCTCCTCAGGTTTGTGCACTCTACAAACAGAGCCGGTTTTACATACAGCCTCGGTATCAACAGGTTCGCTGATTGGTCAGAGGCAGAGCTGGCCAGGAGGAGAGGTTTAATAATTCCAGATCGGAAAAAGATTGTTACAGAACAGCCCTCACACATTTCTTTTGAGTCTGTTGCCAATGTATGATACAGTTTGATAAACTTTGTCTGATTAAGTGTCTTTTGATAGAGTTTGTCATTAAAGTCTAAAGGTGAAAAAACAAGAATTCACTGTTTTAACAAGTGACTACTAGACTGTCATCTGATGAGATTAGTGGTAATTTAATCTTTTTCTAAATAATTTTTTGAATAATTACATTTGGTCAAATTGAGTATCTGCATCTTCAAGCTATTGCTTATCGAACCACAAAAGTATTGAAATGCTAATGATTAAAATGCGGATTAAAAGTTTTGTCTTTGATTAAATGTACATAACATCAAAAAATTATCAAATCAATAAGTTCTGATATTGTGTAATGTGTTGTGTCAAACTATAGTATTAAAAAATGTGTTTTAAAACCAGTGTTTACTTTTGCTTAAAGTTTTTGCAGTAAAATATCCAAAAACCACTAGGCCAGTGTTATATATTTTGTTCAGCTGAGTGCTTACAATATCCCAAATGTTTGTAAATCATGAGAAAATCACGATTTTAACCAAGGATATGAGACGTGGCCGGGAGTCGCCTGTCAATGGCGTCATATCCACGTTACCTTCGGTTTCCGGTTTTATTTTGTACCATGGAAACACCAAAGACGCTTTAATATAATATGTTTTATTTGACAAGGGAACAACTGTGGTTAAATTTGTAGACAGAAAACGAATTATTGTTATATAGCTCAACACGTTTAGTCTTATTGTTTAAATCTAGTTTTCTGAGAGTACCATGCTTTTACCATGCCTCACAGAAAAACTATTTTGTCAAATGGCTAATACCGCATTTTCTCCATCAGTACGTTTTAAAATTAATTGCATGCCATTTATTTTTCAACACAAGCCACCTAGCATTTATTTATGATATTCTAAAATCAATCTAGCTTACTGCAGTGTGCAACAAGTGTCTCACAGCAGCCGCCGAGCGAACGCACAGAATAACGTTATAACATCAACACAGTCAAATGTCTCTAATATGATAAACAGCGCTGTGTTACCTCATATGCTTGACTGGAAGAATCGGAAGTGGCGACTGTGACATAATAATCTCATCCATGAATATGATTCCATCCTGATTCTTTTCCTCCGGCTGTGAGATGAAGACATCTCCCAAGATTCTGCGCCATCAAGCTACGCCTTTGTTTTGAATAGGCGACGTCTAGCGGCGAAAAATGAACATATTGTAGCTTTAAATTGTTTAAATGTTTGCTTTAATGAATGTTTCTGTCATGCTGGTGGTTGTATAAACACACATGAAGATGAAGGCAAATAGGTAATATTTAATAAATCCAACAGGTAATCCAAACGAACAGAACAACATACACCACATCTAAAATAGACGACGCCACCAGACTGAATTAGAACTGAACATAAATGAAGGTGATGATGATTGATGCGTCATTAGAGTCATGACAACAAATGAGTGATTAAGGCAGACGATGACGAAACACAAAGAGTCCAAACAAACGTGACTGTGACAATTTCAAGCATTTCTGCAAAGTTAATTACCATCTTTCCTTTCACTACAGTTCACTGGTGAGAGATTAAACCTCTGATTTTTTATGATTTGTTTAGTTTAAGATGTCTCTAATTATTATCTTTTTCTGCCTCTAAATTGGTCCTTAATCCAGTTCTGCCTAATTCCACTTTAATACAAATATCCTTATCTGCCTCTTCATAGACCTTAGTCAGGGAGCCATATAAAATTTCTGTCAGGAATAAAAACGAGGCTTAATATCCCATGCCCTTAAAATCCCAGCATGTGCCCATACTCACAAAAAATGAACATCATACTTAGAATTATAAAGTTTACGTAGTATTAATATTTTTCTAAAATAAGATTTGGCTCGCAGTGAACTCTCTTTACCTTATACAGATGAAAACTGAAGAAGAGTCTGAGCAAATAACCGTCCTGTTAGGCCTTACTACCCATTTAATGCCTATAAAATAGCGAATGTTTCAGCTGCGAAAACACAGAAAGACCATCATTTAATCTACTGCCATATCTCAGCCTAATCTGGATCCTTTGATCCATCTATATAAATTTGAATGTGTTTAAACATTGTTTTACAATGATAAGATAGATCAATCTCATAAATAGCTAAAGCATAAATTATTTTTCTATTTATATACACATCAGCTATTTATTTAGGAGATTGATCTATATTATCACTGTAAATCAATGTTCAACACACTGAACTTCAGCCCATTGTAAACAGTGCTTTATATAACACTCAAACAACCACTTACGAACTGGCCGATCTTCAATTTGAGCTTATTCTAGTAATTTAAAGTTTAATTCAGAAATTACTTTTAAAAGCACCACCACACATTCGCAGTGCATTTTTCTCAGGGGTGAAGTTAAGGACTGATTACAGGCGCCCACAACGATCACCCCCGCAGTCTCTACTGAGGGGTATCAAACACAGACCTTGTCCCGGTTCAATAAATATTTGTCCACCCCCAATGAACCCTCATGTCATATGACGTTAATTCAGTCTCTCCTTTGTGTGTTTTTATTGCAACCTTCTGCTACATGTTTGGTCACTAGTGCGAACGCTCACGTTAAGACTCTTTCAGACGGACGAAAGCTTGTTGTCCATCTCCAGTGGAAGTCTGTCTGGTTTCTTCAGATTGCACTATGTGGCGTCTTCTAGCTGGGTTTGTGCTTCTGCTGTGTGCTGCAGGTAAGGAGAAAACAACATGACAACAGGAAGAAAACACAAAAACTTCTTTTTCCTGTGAATTTTTTTTTAAAGTATGCAATGGTATATTTGGCTATGTGTTTTAATAGGCAAGTTGATATAATGAATTGTGATCTCTCTCTCTCTGTTTTCATCCCCAGATGCCACACCAGTTGGTGGCAGAACAGTTCCTTGTTTTGGAAAGATGTATCATGTCAAAGGTACATTTCTGCTTAATTACACAGTACATCCCAGGACAGTACACTTCTTTTTCAGTATGTTACATGTGCCTCTTTTCTGTAGGTGAGCTGACTTTACCTTATTCTGGTGATTCTGGGATAAAGGAACCGTTTGAAGTTTGGTACGACCTCGAGGGGAACAGAAGTCGCATCGACTATCATAATGGTCAGTGATCTTCTCATGATAAAATCACATAGTGTTAAAATCAAAATAGATTATGTATGTAGTTTCTCTTCATTGCTGCTCTCTATACAGGTACAGTGCGCACTTTTCTGATTGGAAAGGACTCGGATTATGGTGTTATTTATCAGATCACACTAGTCAACACTGAGACCGAAATTCAAGCTATTAAATGTTTCCAGCTTAAAGGTACCAAGGAGGATCCAATACGTCCACAGTCAGCACTGCCTGATCTGCAGGGCTTTGAAGTATGTACTGTGATACACAAATTATATTTTGAAAAGTGTCTCAGTGTTGTTTTTTTGTCCATGTGATGAAAGTCAATGGGGTTCAGTGTTGTTTTGGACTCCACTGACTTTCATTGTATGGACAAAAACAGTTGAAACTTTATCCAAAATGTCGTCTTGTGCTGTGTAGAAGAAAGTCATACAGGTTTAGAAAGATATGAACAACATTAAATCCCATAGATTCAATTAACTGTAATGCAAACCAAATCAACATCGAGTCTGAAATGTTTTTGGACATTTTTTTCTTTTTTGTCCAGTTTGAGAAGATGGAGGATTGCGCAGGCGTTCAGTGTGAGGTCTGGAAGAAGGTCACACAGGCTGGTCATAAGAACAACACATATCGTCTGTGGGTCAAACGTCCCGAGGGAAATGATTCCCCAGCCGTCCCGTACCACTTTGAGATGGAGGGCTTCAACACTCTTTTGGGGTCCCACAAAGATAAATACATGATTGACTACAGTGACTTCAGCTCACAAACTGAATCGGACGTTTTCACAGCCCCTGAAGGTAACTGGAGAACACACATTCAGCGACATGCCTCTTTTACACTTACAGACCATCTAATCAAATGCTCACTGAGGTATTATGTTTTAATTAGGAATGACCTGTCGTGAGTTTCCGGATCCTCCTGAGGAGCATCAAATATTGGCCAATCCCCTTCAAGACTATGTCAGCACCTCCCCTGTTAGCCACGCCCACCGATTGTTCGGCCCCTTTAAGGAGAAGTTTGAGCGTCAGTATGAAAGTGAGAAGGAGCACGAGGAGCGCGAGAACTACTTTCTACATACTCTTCGGTGAGGAAAAACAACAAACATAATGTAGTAGTAGTAAGCCATCTGTGAACTTGCCTGATTTTAGTTACATATGCTTTATTGTTTAACATCCTCTTTCTCCTCAGGCATGTGCACTCTACAAACAGAGCCGGTCTTACATACAGCCTCGGTATCAATCACTTCGCTGATAAATCAAAGGCAGAGATGGCCAGGATGACAGGAGGTTTAATAATTCCAGATCAGATAAAGGATGATACTAAATAGTCCTCACACATTTCTTTGAGTCTGTTGCCAACGTTTATGTTACAGTTTAATAAACTAAAGGGGAAATCTAAAGGTGAAAAACAAAAAAGAGAATTCACTGTCTAAACAAGTAGCTCAGCTCACTTATACTGTCCTCTGATGAGATTAGTGGTAATTTAATCTTTTTCTAAATCATTTTTTGAATGATTACATTTGGTTAAATTGAGTATCTGCATCTTCAAGCTATTTTGGCAAAATGCATCATTTTCAGTTTATGGTTTGTAGTTGATCTGTTTATGAAGCGATCATGGTGACATTGTTTATCGAACCCCAGACGTATTGAAATACAAATGATTAAAATACTGATTAAAACCATACATTTTGTCTTTGATTAAATGTACACAACATCAGTAGATGAAAAATGACTATCACATC
Organism: Mylopharyngodon piceus; assembly: GCA_039654765.1. Lineage (NCBI taxonomy): Eukaryota > Metazoa > Chordata > Actinopteri > Cypriniformes > Xenocyprididae > Mylopharyngodon > Mylopharyngodon piceus. Next base: position 14,081,021 of record CM077448.1, on the reverse strand, counting down.
AATAAGTTCTAATTTTGCAAAACCTCTTTCTATTCAAAAATGTGTTTTAAAACCAGTGTTCACTATTAGCTACATTGGGATGATTTTTAAAAAAGAAATAAAATGAACATTCTGTATAATTGCAATATATAATTTTTTATTACAGTATTACATTTATATGCTCATTTAAGTTGGTCTACATTTTGTTCACAGTGGCAGTAGCTCATCTCATGTTTCAAGCATTTCTGCAAAAGTTACTTTCCATCTCTCATTTCACTTCAAACTTGGGGAGAGATTAAACCTGTTTCATTTTCGCATTTATCTCTGATTTTCAATGATTCAGTTAGTCAAAACTTTAGCAGTTGGCTGTATTGAAAAAGATGTCTGCTTATGATCTTTTTCTGCCTCTAAATTGGTCCTTAATCTAATTCCACCCTAATAGAAATATGCTTATCTGCCTCTTCATAGACCTTAGTCAGGGTAGAGCAATGTCAAATTTGAAAACGAGTCTTAAGTATGACAAACAAATATGAAATTGAATTATACAAATAAACCTATTCACATACTATATCAGAAGAATGGGGAGACCACAAAGCACAACTGTTTGCTTGACAATAATACATTTTTTAAAAAAATGAGACAAAATAACATATTAGCTTCATGAATTAACCAGTCTGTGACTGATGGCTTTAGCTGAACTTATGACAGAGATACTTTTGTTAATCTACAAATTTGCATTGACAGACTCAAATATTTATGAGGTAAAATCAGTCTAAAAATTAAATAATAAATAAAATCTAAGTTCATATTTGAAAAAAATATTTAGCCTACCTTTGTGTGATCCTGGGGTAGAAGTGCACTTTATTGGGATTTCAATAAAAGGCGGTCTGAAGAAAAGCTCCTGTACATTTACAGACACAACTCTTTGGACTTGTTCGTGCTTGACCAATAAATTCACTTTAATATATTGTCTCGTTTCACTCCTCGCCATTTCTTCTAACGTAAAATAATTTCCATGGAAATCAGTTTCTCATTTTATGTATTTGGTAAATACTGTATATGTGTTATAGCGGTAAAATGTAGTAAGGTTAATTTTGTCGAGGGAGAAAAAACTTGAAGTCAAGGTAGAATTAGATTTATATTTAGAATTATAAAGTTTATGTAGTGTTCAATTTTTTCCAAAATAAGATGTGGCCTCGCAGTGAACTCTCTTTTTTTTTTATACAGGTGAAAACTGAAGAAGAGTCTTGAACAAATAACCATCCGGTTAGGCCTTACATCCTCTATCCATTCTAATGCCTATAAAATAGCTAATGTTTCCGCTGCGAAAACACAGAAAGACCATCATTTAATCTACGGCCATGTCTCAGTCTGTAAGACCTTATGCGCCAGAGAAACAAGCGCGCCGCCATCTTTATAATATTGTCTTTGAACTTCCGTTTTTGCAGTAGCCCTGTACATTTATATTCCATTGCTGTCGAAGAATAACTAGCTGGTGAAGTGGATTTACTTGTTGTATAGTTAATGAAAGTTATTGTAATGTTTAAAGCAGATGTCTTAACAAATGTCAGTAGACCCAGAAGATTTTAAAACGAGCAGTTCATTCATAAATACGTAAGATCGCTGTGGAAATACAAACCGGAAGTCAAAAGACAACGAGCGCAGCGCTGAAAAGGGTCGGGGCTGCATAAGGTCTTAGATGAGAAATAAACATGACACAACTAGTCCAGTTGAGATCTGGATCCTTTGATCCATCTATATAAATTTGAACATTGTTTTAAAGTAATAACATAGATCAATTTCATAGCTAAAAGAGTAGCCTACATAAATAGTTTTACTATTTATTTATTTAGGAGATTGATCTATATTATCACTGTAAATCAATGTTCAACACACTGAACTTCAGCCCATTGTAAACAGTGCTTTATATAACACTCAAACAACCACTTATGAGCTGGCCGATCTTCAATTTGAGCTTATTCATGTAATTTAAAGTTCATTTATTTCTTCTAAGTTCTAATGGATTTTTGTATATTTCAACCAATAATTCAGGAATTACTTTTAAAAGCACCACCACATATTCGCAGTGCATTTTTCCCAGGGCTGAAAGGTGGACTGATTACAGGCGCCCACAACAATCACCCCCGGAGCGGTATCAAACATAGACCTTGTCCCGGTTCAATACATATTTGTCCACCAATGAACCCTCATGTCATATGACATTAATTCAGTCCCTCCTTTGTGTGTTTTTATCATGATCTTCTACATGTTTGGTCACTAGTGCAAACGCTCACGTTAAGACTCTTTCAGACGGACGAAAGCTTGTTGTCCATCTCCAGTGGAAGTCTGTCTGGTTTCTTCAGATTGCACTATGTGGCGTCTTCTAGCTGGGTTTGTGCTTTTGCTGTGTGCTGCAGGTGAAGAGAAAACAACATGACAACAGGAGGAAAACACAAACACAGATAATAGTTGATCTCCAGATTTACTGACTGCGAAACATTTCCTGTGATGTTTTTAACATTAAACGAGTTGCACAAGTATGCAATAGTATATTTGGCTATGTGTTTTAATAGACAAGTTGATTCAGTGAATTGTGATCTCTCTCTCTCTGTTTCTTCATCCCCAGATGCCACACCAGTTAGTGACAGAACAGTTCCTGATTTTGGAAAGATGTATCATGTCAAAGGTACATTTCTGCTTAATTACACAGTACATCCCAGGACAGTACACTTCTTTTTCAGTATGTTACATGTGCCTCTTTTCTGTAGGTGAGCTGACTTTGCCTTATTCTGGGCTAAAGGAATCATTTGAAGTTTGGTACGACCTCGAGGGGAACAGAAGTCGCATCGACTATCGTAATAGTCAGTGATCTTCTCATGATAAAGTCACATAGTGTTAAAATCAAAATAGATTATTATACAGTTTCTCTTCATTGCTGCTCTCTATACAGGTACAGTGCGCACTTTTCTGATTGGAAACGACTTGGATTATGGCGTCATTTACCAAATCACACCAGTCACCACTCGAACTGAAATTCAAGCTATTAAGTATTTTCAGCTTAAAGGTACAAAGGAGGATCCAATACGTCCACAGTCAGCACTGCCTGATCTGCAGGACTTTGAAGTATGTACTGTGAAACACAAATGATATTTTGAAAAGTGTCTCAGTGATTTTTGGGTTGTTGTTGTTTTTTTGTTTTGTTTTTTTGTCCATGAGATGAAAGTCAGTGGGGTTCAGTGTTGTTTTAGACTCCAAAGACTTTCATTGTATGGACAAAAACAGTTGAAACTTTTTCCAAAATGTCGTCTTGTGCTGTGTAGAAGAAAGTCATAAAGGGTTAGAAAGATATGAACAACATTAAATCCCATAGATTCAATTAACTGTAATGCAAACCAAATCAACATCGAGTCTGAAATGTTTATGGATTTTTTTTTCTTTCTTTCTTTTTCCTTTTTTTTTGTTCAGTTTGAGAAGATGGAGGATTGCGCAGGCGTTCAGTGTGAGGTCTGGAAGAAGGTCACACAGGCTGGTTATAAGAAGAACACATATCGTCTGTGGGTCAAACGTCCAGAGGGAAATGATTCCCCAGCCGTCCCGTACCACTTAGAGATGGAGGGCTTCAACACTCTTTTGGAGACCCACAATGACAAATACATGATTGACTACAGTGACTTCAGCTCACAAACTGAATCGGACATTTTCACACCCCCTGGAGGTAACTGGAGAACACACATTCAGCGACACGCCTCTTTTACACTTACAGACCATCTAATCAAATGCTCACTGAGGTATTATGTTTTAATTAGGAATGACCTATGTGGAGTTTCCGGATCCTCCTGAGGAGCATCAAATATTGGCCAATCCCCTTCAAGACTATGTCAGCACCTCCCCTGTTAGCCACGCCCACCGATTGTTCGGCCCCTTTAAGGAGAAGTTTGAGCGTCAGTATAAAAGTGAGAAGGAGCACGAGGAGCGCGAGAACTACTTTCTACATACTCTTCGGTGAGAAAAAACAACAAACATTACAATGTAGAAGTAGTAAGTCTATGAATCCGTCTAATTTTAGATACATATGCTTTTTTTGTTTAACATCCTCTTTCTCCTCAGACTTGTGCACTCTACAAACAGAGCCGGTCTTACATACAGCCTCGGTATCAATCACTTCGCTGATTGGTCAAAGGCAGAGAAGGCCAGGATGACAGGAGGTTTATTAATTCCAGGTCGGAAAAAGGCTGTTACAAAATAGTCCTCACACATTTATTTGAGTCTGTTGCCAATGTATGATACAGTTTGATAAACTTTGTCTGATTAAGTATCTTTTGATAGAGTTTGTCATTAAAATCTAAAGGTGAAATAATTAAGAATTCACTATTTTATCAAGTGACTACTAGACTGTTCTCTGATGAGATTAGTGGCAATTTAATCTTTTTCTAAATCATTTTTTGAATAATTACAATTGGTTAAATTGAGTATCTGCATCTTCAAGCTATTTTGGCAAAATGTATCATTTTCAGTTTATGGTTTGTAGTTGATCTGTTTATAAAGTGATCATGGAGACATTGTTTATCGAACCCCAGATGTATTGAATGCTAATGATTAAAACCATATGTTTTGTCTTTGATTAAATGTACATAACATCAAAAAATGACTATCACATCAATAAGTTTTGATATTGCGTAACGTTTTGTGTCAGACTATTGTTCTAAAACCAGTGTTTACTTTTGCTTAAATTGCTTACATTTTTTGCTTAAATGTTTCTGTCATGCTGGTGGTTGTATAAACACACACAAAGATGAAGATGAAGGCAAATAGGTAATCCAAATGAACCAAGCAACATACAACACATCCAAAATAGACGACACCACCAGACTGAATCAGAACTGAACATAAATGAAGAGTCCAAACAAACGTGGTTGACAGTTTCAAGCATTTCTGCAAAGTTACTTCCCATCTCCCATTTCACTACAGAAAGATTAAACCCGTTTCATTTTTGCACGTACTTCTGATTTTTAGTGATTTGTTTAGTTTAAAGCCCGGAACACACCAAGCGGACGGGCAGTTTTTATTCGTCGGCCGACTAAGTTTTCTCAGTGTGTTCCGCACCATCGGCTGAAGTTGGTCTTCGTCGGCTTTTTTTCGGCCGATTCTACATGTTGAATCGGTGTCGGAGCTCGACGGTCAGTCGGGCCATCTGATCATTTTGATTGGCTGTTCAGCTACTGCCACCTGCTGGTACGGAAAGGCATTTCTTCTTACGCAGGCGCAGAACGGACGTGCTACTTGGCTGTCGGCTGTCATAATACAAATATCCTTATCTGCCTCTTCGTAGACCTTAGTCAGGGAGCCATGTAAAATTTCTGTCAGGAATGATACGAGGGTTCATATTCCATGCCCTTAAAATCCCAGCATGTGCCTATACACACACAAAAATTAACATCATACTTAGAATTATAAAGTTTACATAGTATTAATATTTTTCTAAAATCTGGCCTTGCAGTGGACTTTCTTTTCCTTATACAGATTAAAATTGAAGAAGAGTGAACAAATAACCATCCTAGTCCTTATATCTCTACCCATTCTTCTAATGTCTATAAAATTGTCTTCCCAGTGGCACAACGAGATGAGTGACAGGCACATGACCCGGAGATTGTGGGTTTGTGTCCAGTGTTGTACAACTTTTGAGGCAGTCGTGGCCTAATGGTTAGAGTGTCAGACTGGTAACCCGAAGGTTGTGGGTTCAATAACTAATAACCGCAGGAAGGTGAGCTTGAGCAAGGCACCCCAATCGCTCCCCAGGCACCACAGCAAAATGGCTGCCCACTAGTCCAGGTGTTTGTGTCCACAGTTTGCGGTGTGTGTGTTCAATACTCACTGCTCCTAATGTGTGTGCACTAACTTGGATGAGTCAAATGCAGAGGACAAATTCTGAATACTTTGCCTTCACATCACATCACTTCACTCACAGCAAAATAGCATTTGAGGATTGAAATTACAGAATCGTCAGCAAGCTGACTATGGTGCAGTGAATGTATGCAATAGCACGAGTAATGTTTATAAATGTTGCCAATGAATGGGATGCTATTACAAATTCGTTGAATACATATATTCTATACATATTGTAGCAATAAACTATACAGCAGGCAACAATAAACTTGGCACAACCAGTCCATTTTGAGATCTTGATGTTTTGATGCATATGTTTTAATTTGAAGAATAAATTTCCATTTACTTTTTTATAAACTCATCAGCTGTTTCTTTAGGAGACTGACCTGTTATCATTGTAAACTGTTTCAAGGACACACAAAATCAAACATAGACTTTAGCATAGTTTGATAAATATTTGTCTGTCCCCGATAACATTGATTCAGACGGACAAAAGATTATTGTCCATCTCCAGTGGAAGTCTGTCTGGTTTCTTCAGATTGCACTATGTGGCGTCTTCTAGCTGGGTTTGTGCTTCTGCTGTGTGCTGCAGGTAAAGAGAAAACAACATGACAACAGGAAGAAAACATGATAATATGATAGTTGATCTCGTGATTAAAGGGCTGCGAAACATTTCCTGTGATGTTTTTAACACTAAACTTGTTGCGCAAGTATGCGATAGTATATTTGGCAGTGTGTTTTTAATAAACAACTTGATTCAGTTAATTGTGATCGCTCTCTCTCTGTTTCTTCCCCAGATGCCACACCAGTGGCCCTTGGTGAGAACAGAACAGTTCCTGATTTTGGAAAGATGTATCATGTCAAAGGTACATTTCTGCTTAATTACACAGTACATCCCAGGACAGTACACTTCTTTTTTAAGTATGTCACATGTGCCTCTTTTCTGTAGGTGAGCTGACTTTACCTTATTCTGATGATTCTGGGATAAAGGAACCGTTTGAAGTTTGGTACGACCTCGAGGGGAACAGAAGTCGCATCGACTATCGTAATAGTCAGTGATCTTCTCATGATAAAATCACATAGTGTTAAAATCAAAATAGATTATTATACAGTTTCTCTTCATTGCTGCTCTCTATACAGGTACAGTGCACACTTTTCTGATTGGAAACGACTTGGATTATGGCGTCATTTACCAGATCACACCCAAAATCCGAGCTATTAAGTATTTTCAGCTTAAAGGTACAAAGGAGGATCCAATACGTCCACAGTCAGCACTGCCTGATCTGCAGGGCTTTGAAGTATGTACTGTGAAACACAAATGATATTTTGAAAAGTGTCTCAGTGTTGTTTTTTTGTCCATGAGATGAAAGTCAGTGTTCGGTGTTGTTTTGGACTCCACTGACTTTCACTGTATGGACAAAAACAGTTTATCCAAAATGCCATCTTGTGCTGTGTAGAAGAAAGTCATACAGGTTTAGAAAGATATGAATGACAGTAAATCCCATAGATTCAATTAACTGTAATGCAAACCAAATCAACATAGAGTCTGGATTTTTTTTTTTTCTTTTTTTGTGCAGTTTGAGAAGATGGAGGATTACGCAGGCGTTCAGTGTGAGGTCTGGAAGAAGGTCACACAGGCTGGTCATAAGAAGAACACATATCGTCTGTGGGTCAAACGTCCAGAGGGAAGTGATTCCCCAGCTGTCCCGTACCACTTTGAGATGGAGGGCTTCAACACTCTTTTGGAGTCCTACAATGACAAATATATGATTGACTACAGTGACTTCAGCTCACAAACTGAATCGGACATTTTCACACCTCCTGGAGGTAACTGGAGAACACACATTCAGCGACACGCCTCTTTTACACTTACAGACCATCTAATCAAATGCTCACTGAGGTATTATGTTTTAATTAGGAATGACCTATGAGGAGTTTCCGGATCCTCCTGAGGAGCATCAAATATTGGCCAACCCCCTTCAAGACTATGTCAGCACCTCCCCTGTTAGCCACGCCCACCGTTTGTTCGGCCCCTTTAAGGAGAAGTTTGAGCGTCAGTATAAAAGTGAGAAGGAGCACGAGGAGCGCGAGAACTACTTTGTACATACTCTTCGGTGAGAAAAAAAACATAGTAGATATTTAGTTATGTATAATAAGATTGTGAAAATACACTACAATTATATTATTGACATTATCTATTAAATAAGCAATACAGTGTGAGAATATATGCTATATTGTAAATATAGTCTAAAGAACTTTGGAAATGACAGTTTGAAAACAAAGCAGAAGTCACTGCCAAATAAACACACAAGTGATAAATAGTAATCCCACATGTATGCCTTTCTGCAGGTCAATTATATTAATTAATATTCATAAATTAAGCTGATTTAGCACTGTTTGTGTGCTGATCCAATCCATTTTTTAATCAAATTTATAGTGACTGGAATTTCTGGAAAGCTTACTTTAAACAGTATCATATATGTGTATCTACGGGAGCTAGCATTTTAAAATAGTCGTTCTTGATAAGGCTTTTGTTACAGCCAATTTTAACTGTAAAAATGTGATTTGAAGACCTTTGATTTCCAGACAGACTCTCTTGGTTACAGTAAACTGTACAGTTACAAAATGGAGAGGTGGCAAGCAATCTGTGAACTTGTCTGATTTAAGATATGCTTTCTTTTTTTGTATCCTCTTCCTCCTCAGGTTTGTGCACTCTACAAACAGAGCCGGTCTTACATACAGCCTCGGTATCAATCACTTCTCCGACTGGTCAAAGGAAGAGTGGAAGAAGTACTGTTAAAATTGATTAATTGACTACATAAACTGTGACTCTGAAAAATTAAGTAAATAAACGCCTCTCTTAATTAGAAAAAAAATAGTGTGAAATTACATTTGAACAACTAAGTTACTAAAACAAAAGAAAATTTGAAGTTGCACTAACTTGTGTGCATTGTTTCTCTACTAGTTGAGTTTACTTAATTAGATTAAGAAAATTAAGTTGTAGTTACCTAATAAGACTGAGTTCAGACAAACAATATGCTGTACAAATCAATTTTCTTTTGTTTCTCACTGTTTACTTGAATTTCTACACTAAAACTAATGCTAATGCTATTCTAATGCTATTAGTAGTTAGTGAAATGTGTCTGGATGCAGTGTGTACACAAGTCCATAAAAAACACACGGGGCATTTGGGTAACTTCCCAAGCCATCAACAACAATTACAGCAAGAAGTACTTTTGCGATGAAAGATGCTTTGAGGTGTAAATGTGTTGGTCATAGATTTGGATTGTCTTCATGAATGACTGTCAGTATTCCCACAGCCATTTGAGTGAAGTCCTTGGGCAAGTCACAGTTTTGCAAGTGAAAAGCAAAAAGCACCTGCTCCCATTCTCCAACTGATGACCATTTGCTCAGGATGTGATCACCCCAAGTGGTGCAGAAACAACAAAACCGTTGACTTTGTTCTTCTCTATGATAATTAAGCCATTTTAGGGAATGAGCATGATCAGCTTATCTTGAAGTGGAATCTGGGTCCAGGTGGACTATAATTTCTTACACAGTAAAAACTCTTTCATGTCATTTTAATGTTATATTGTGTTATGTTTATCAAAATCAAACTGATAATAATATACACCCCACTTGATTACTTAGATTTTTTTGTCTTGTTTCCAGTACAAATATCTAAAAATTCTTAAATCAAGAAGCATTTCCTAGACAAGTAAAAATTATTGTCTTGTTTTCAGAAAAAAGAAGTCAAAATTAAGTGAGTTTTTCCTTAAAACATGCAAAATAATCTGCCAATGGGGTAGGCTAAATAGTCTTGTTTTCAGTTTGAAATGGCTGGATTAAAGCCCTCTTATACCTTGAGGAAAACATTGTTAAACATGAGTGGAACACAAACAACAAAACCACCTGACAGGAAACCGAAAGGTGTGGTGATCAAGAGGGGGAGAAATACATTAACATTCTCCTCAATGAACGTTTAAGCAACAGCACTTAGATTGCATATTACGGTACTTTAATATCTCTGTTAAGTTCACCACAATTCAGTTCAGTTTATAAGCTGTCAGATGAGACCAAACATGACATACAGTAGTCACATGTTAGAACACACAAGTAAATAGTATGTAGTGAAGCAAATTGTGTACCAACGTTCCTGCATCCCCAGACAGAACCATCATGTTCCTGTAGTGTCCCAACAGTCCTCAATCAGCATATTGATGAATCTCTTGAATCAGAAAGGCATTAGCATAGTGAGGATAAAGGCCATTGTCCCACATTTAATTCACATGTATACCTTTAAAGGGAGCTTAGCCCTACAGAAAAGTCATTCAGGTTTAGACTGACATGAGGGTGAGAAGATGACAATTTACATGTCTGCATTGTAGGTTTTTCACCAAAGCTCTGCCATGGGTTAAAGGGTTAGTTCACCCAAAAATGAAAATAATGTCATTAATTACTCACCCTCATGCCGTTCCACACCCATAAGACCTTCGTTCATCTTCGGAACACAAATTAAGATATTTTTGTTGAAATCCGATGGCTCAGTGAGGCCTGCATAGCCAGCAATGACATTTCCTCTCTCAAGATCCATTAATGTACTAAAAACATATTTAAATCAGTTCATGTGAGTACAGTGGTTCAATATTAATATTATAAAGCGCCAAGAATATTTTTGGTGCGCCAAAAAAACAAAATAACGACTTATATAGTGATGGCCGATTTCAAAACACTGCTTCATTAAGCTTCGGAGCGTTATGAATCTTTTGTGTCGAATCATGATTCGGATCGCGTGTTAAACCGCCAAACTGCTGAAATCACGTGACTTTGGCGGGCCTCACTGTGCCATCGGATTTCAACAAAAATATCTTAATTTGTGTTCCGAAGATGAACGAACGTCTTACGGGTGTGGAACGGCATGATGGTGAGTAATTAATTACATTATTTTCATTTTTGGGTGAACTAACCCTTTAAGACTGAAAAAAAAAAAAGAATTTGACAAATCTATACAAATAAATCTATTCACATACTATATCGGAAGAATGAGGAGACCACAAAGCACACAAAACTGTTTGCTTGACAATAATAACCTGTGTATTTTATCAAAAAAGGAGACAAAATAACAGATTAGCTTTATTAATTAACCACTCTGTGATCGATGGCTTTAGATGAACTTGTGACAGAAATACTTTTTTTTTAAAAAAAAAATTGTATTCAGTACCCTGTAGTTGTTTTGATCCTGGTGCTCTTGCGCATGCGCATGCTACTCTATCATGTTCGGTAAACATAAGTAGGGGGAAAACCTTGTGAATAATGTCAACAGACTACAAAAAACGAATATGAACATATTTGTCTTAGTTAACAGTGCATCATCTTGTGTGGGATGTACAGGGGAGTCTATGGACTATATCACAGTAAAAAAATAAAAATAAAACCAGTGTTTACTTTCATTTTGCATTATCCACATGTGATGATGTGTTGTTGTTGGTGTACATTTTTTTCGCTGTCAGTAGCTCATCTCGTGTTTCAAGCATTTCTGCAGTTACTTTCCATCTCTCATTTCATTACGCTTTATCTTTCTCGTTTTGACGCTTAAATCTGATTTACTGTGATTCGCGTAGTAAAAAAAAAAAAAACTTGTGAACTATGAACTAGTTAGAAATTAAGTCAGCAATTTTAACCGCCATAAAGCCGATAAAAGGAAGTTGCCAAAAGAAAACAGCTGACTACAGTCATGTGACAGCAATAGACCCTCATGTCATATGACTTTAATTCAGTCCCTCCTTCGCGAGTTTCTATTGGAACTTTCTGTTATCGCGCCTCGCCATTGGCACAAACACTCACGTAGTTTTGTTTCAGGATTGACTTTCAGACAGAAGAAAGCTTATTATTCATTTCCAGTGGATGTCTGTCGTTTCTTCAGATTGCACTATGTGGCGTCTTCTAGCTGGGTTTGTGCTTCTGCTGTGTGCTGCAGGTGAAGAGAAAACAACATGACAACAGGAAGAAAACACAGTTGATCTCGTGATTTAATGGCTGCGACACATTTCCTGTTGTTTTTAACACTAAACATGTTGAGGGTGTATGCAATAGTATATTTAGTGTATAGTATATTATGTTTGTGTATTAGTTGATACGTAAAAGTTGATGAAAATAATTGTGATACCTCTTTGTTTCCATCCCCAGATGCCACACCAGTGGCCCTTGGTGAGAGCAGAACAGTTCCTGATTTTGGAAAGATGTATCATGTGAGAGGTACATTTCTGCCTAATTACACAGTACATCCCAGTACAGTACACTTCTTTTTCAGTATGTTACATGTGCATCTTTTATGTAGGTATGCTGTCTTTGCCTTATGCTGAGATAAAGGAACCGTTTGAAGCTTGGTACGATCTTAAGGGGAACAGAAGTCGTATCGACTATTATCATGGTCAGTCATCATCAGATGATAAAATCAGGCAGTACTGAAATGGAGTAGATTATGTATGTAGTTTCTCCTAATTGTTGCCGCCTATACAGGTCAAGTGTGCACTTTTTTTATTGGAAACGACTTGGATTATGGTGCCACTTACAAGATCACACCAGTCACCACTGAGACAGAATTCAATACTATGAAGTGTTTCCAGCTTAATGGTACCAAGGAGGATCCAATACTTCCACAGACAGCACTTCCTGATCTGCAGGACTTTGAAGTATGTACTACTTAAAGGGCCAGTTCACCCAAATGAGAAAAGCAAACCAATGCAACAAGGCTGAAATGTGTATAAAATCATTGTTTGTTATGCAGTTTGAGAAGATGGAGTATTACGCAGGCGTTCTGTGTGAGGTCTGGAAAAATGTCACACAAGTTGATAATAAGAAGAACACATATCGTCTTTGGGTCACACGTCCAGAAGGAAATGATTCCCCAGCCGTCCCGTACCACTATGAGATGATGGGCTTCAACACTCTTTTGGGGTCCCACTACGACAAGTACATTATTGACTACAGTGACTTCAGCCCTCGAATTGACTCTGACATTTTCAAACTACCTGGAGGTAAATACATAAAACACATGGCATGTTTCTGTTTCTTACAGACCATCCAATCAAATGCTCACTTTTGTGTTTAGGAATGACCTGTGGTGACTTTCCTGGTCCTGGTGTGGAGCATCATTTATTGGCCAACCCCCTTCAAGACCTCATCCACACCTCTCCCGTTGGCCACGCCCACCGTATGTTTGGCCACTTTAAGGAGAAGTTTGAGCGTCAGTATGAAAACGAAAAGGAGCATGAGGAGCGCGAGCACAACTTTGTACATAATATTCGGTGAGGAAAAAAAACAACAACAAATATTACTAGAGATTTGTTGGTTTGTAATGAAATTGAGAAAAAAATACCCCAATTATTTTACTGCAAATCTATTTTTATTAAGCAACACTGTATGAAAGACTGCTGTATTGTGAATAATTGTTAGGCACAACATGCAACCCCTATAGCCATGATTATATCACAATACCGCACAGCCTTGATTGCTTTTATAATGTAAAAAATATTAAAGGAACACATTTTTGGGAGATTTTTAAATTATTTGACATTTATTATGTTTGACGACAAGCAGAATCTGCTGCCAGATGGTTGCATTATTATTATTATTATTATTATAACAATGTTATAGTGACTGGCATTTTTAGAAAAAGCTAGTTTTTAAGCTTTTAAGTGGTATATTATGAGTCTACCCGTGGCAGCTAGCCTTTTAAAATGGTCATACATTAAGTTTTTTTTTTAAACAGCAAATTTTGCAGGAAATATGTATTTGATTTGAAATAAAGACTGCGTATCTTTGATGAAATGATAAAAATATAAGAAGAAAAGGCCTTTTTTTGGTTACAGTACATAGACATGTCAGCTATGTAGAAACAAATGAGAATATGGAGCCTACACAATTATATAATGAGAATGATCTTGTCTGATTTTTACATCCTTTTCTTCTTCAGGTATGTGCACTCTATGAACAGAGCCGGTCTTTCGTTCTCCCTCTCTGTCAATCACCTAGCTGATCGGTCACAGGAAGAGCTTACCATGATGAGAGGACATAAAAGATCTCATGTTCACAGGAAGGCTCAGCCTTTTCCCTCTGAAATCCGCTCTATAGCCACCCCTGATTCAATAGACTGGAGGCTGTTTGGTGTGTAATCCTTGTTTGTATTTGTTGAGTTGTTAAATGTGAAGTCAGAATCTTTCTACGAATGTTTAGTGGTGCAGAAGTGATTCAGATGATGATACACAGACATATATTATGTATTTTCAGGTGCTGTGACGCCAGTGAAAGACCAGGCTGTGTGTGGATCCTGCTGGAGCTTTGCCTCCACTGGAACACTAGAGGGAGCTCTTTTCCTCAAGGTAAATCTACACAACAAACTCCAGACTCCATATCCACCTGATTTTGTAAGGCATGGCCATTTTTAAAGGGATAGTTTACCCAAAAATGAAAATTCTGTCATTTATTCACCCTCAAGTTGTTCCAAACCTGTATGAATTTCTTTCTTCTGCTGAACACAAAATAAGATATTTTGAAGAATGTCGTTAACCAAACAGTTGATGAACCCCAATGTATTTTTTTCCATGCTCTGGAAGTCAGTGGGGTCCATCAACTGTTTGGTTACTCAAATTCTTCATAATATCTTCTTTTATGTTCAGCAGAAGAAAGAAATTCAGACAGGTTTGGAACAACTTTAGAGTGAGTAAATGATGACAGAATTTTCATTTTTGGTTGAACTATCCCTTTAAGCGAGTGTAAATGTGAGCATTATCATATATGGGGTGGCTAACGTCGGTCCTGGAGAGCCACAGTCCTGCAGAGTTCAGCTCCAACCCTTATCAAACACACCTGAACAAGCTAATCAAGGTCTGAAGGGTTGCTTGAAAGCTATAGGCAGGTGAGTTTTTATCTGGGTTGGAGCTGAACTCTGCAGGACTGAGGCTCTTTAGGACCGGAGTTCGCCACCCCTGGACTAAAGGATAGAGACAGAGCGACACACGTCATAATCTGAAACAATCCAACCCTCTCCATTGACTGTATTGCGTGAAGCTGCCTCCTTGTCATTTCTGACTTATAACAAAAAACAAAACAATGTCCAAAAGCTGCTATGTGACAGGGTGTACAGCAAACAAGCTAAAAAACCCAAAACTAAGTTTTTATATGCTGTTGAACCCAAAAAACGACACAAAAGTGGATACAGGCAATTGAGACAGAGCGCAACGTGTCATATTACTCTGAGAACTACGCCCACTGGAGGGGAACGTAATCGGCGAGAGGAAATATAATATATAAAACTGACATTTGGATATTTGACTTACCAGTGACAAAATGTTTACTGCACATGTAGGCATACTGAGTGTCAGGATCCCACAATTTACCCATTCTTCCTGCTGATGCTTCACGTCTTATTGCCTGTAACCACTTTTGTCTCCTTAAAGGCTGGCTTTTACAGTTCGGTAGCTTATAAAAACTTAGTTCTGTGTTTTTAGTTTTTTTTTTTAGCTTGTTTGCTGTACACCCTGTCACACAGCAGCTTTTAGGCATTGTTCTGTCTTTTGTTAGAAGCAAATAAATTACAAGGAGGCAGCTTCATGCAATACAAAGTCAATGGAGAGTGTTGGATTGTTTTCCTCCCCGGTGTGGGCGTGGCCTAAATGCGCTCTGTCTCTATTGATGTCTGTTGGGTAAAACAAGAGCTTATTGATGCAATTCAGTCAATCTTCTAACTGTTATTTCTGGTCAGAGGCTTCCGTAATATTTAATTTATACGTACAGTTACGTTTCAACTAATGGTGCAACCCAAAAATATTTAGTAGTGCCTAAGTTGTAACTTAGTGCCCCTTTACGTCAAAACTAGGCTTAGTTGTAACTTACCCAAAGCTGGTGCAGCTGGCCCCCATTTTTTTGTAATGTCCAACTGAATTAAGTTTTTTACCTCACTGACACCACTTTAAACTAGTCCTTGTCTTTCTCTCTCCTTTAGACGGGACAGCTGACATCATTGTCCCAGCAGATGCTGGTTGACTGCACGTGGGGATTTGGGAATAATGGTTGTGATGGAGGAGAGGAGTGGAGAGCTTTTGAGTGGATCATGAAGCATGGTGGCATTTCGACTGCAGAGAGCTATGGAGGATATAAGGGCATGGTGTGTGTACATACACCACACATATCCACCTGAACCAGTTTCTGACTGATTTAAATAGTCGTTTTGGTTATAATTGACATCTATAATGGGAAACAATATTTCCTAATTGCATGGAAAGGTCCACCTAGTATAATTTGTACTGGTGGTCACTAATCAGATGACTGTGTGTGTTTCAGAATGGTTTGTGTCATTATGATAAGTCCTCCATGATGGCACAGTTGAGTGGTTACACTAATGTGACCAGTGGTGATATTGAGGCACTGAAGACCGCCATCTTTAAATTCGGCCCTGTAGCAGTCAGCATCGACGCTGCTCACCGTTCCTTCGCCTTCTACAGCAACGGAGTCTACTACGAACCGGCCTGCAGTGAGTCTCACTAACTTAAATCCTAACACTTCATTCATTATTACAGTTTATTCACTATAGTTTAAAGAAATGGTAATAAAATATGACAAGATCTCGAGTTAAACTGTGTCAGAAAAAATTAATCTTAATTATGTCAGATAACACTAAAGCAAAACATGGTCAGGTCAAAGTGTCTGAATAATTTTTGGTTCCAAATTTTTATCAGTTTTACTGGTATGAAGCCACTGTATGAAGAATTTTTGGGTATAATATGTCACAGTTTACTTTATTTTGCTATCCTCACTTACATACATGAACTATAGTGTCCTGCACCCAGTGAAAATATATCAAAAATATATCAAAAAAATAAAATATGTCTGAATAATTTTGGTTTGACTAGTATATATATATATATATATATATATATTATTAATTATTAATAAATATTATTAATATACATAATATTTTTCAAAAATATTTTTTTTATATATAATGTGTGCACATATATAGTGAAAATATGTACTATTATTATTATTATTATTATTCATGAAAACATTTTGCAGAAATATGTATATAAACTATACATATTAATATACACAAATAATTAAAAACAAACTATAGGGATTTGTTTCCATCTGCAAAATGGTTTTATATTTATTTTATTTTTTTTTTACAAAATGTAATAAAATAAAAAAAAGTAATATTATTGATATACATAATATTTTATGTTTATATATTAAGTTTCCATCTGAAAAATGTTATTTGTTTTTTTTACATATTGTGTGAACATAGTGGAAATATGTATGATTATTATTTAAAAACTATATGGATTTGTTTTGCAAAATGATTTTATATATTTCATTGTTTCATATTATTATTATTATTATTTATAATAAAAAATTTTTATTATTATAATTATTATTTAATTATAAAAAATAAAATTTTGCAGATGGAAAAATTTTGGAAAATAATACACGTTAATGTTTGTATTAACTATACATAATTAACAACTGTAAATATTTATATGCTTCCATCTGCAAAATAGTTTTATATTTTACATTGTTTCATATTATTATTATTATTAGTATTAGTATTAGTATTATTATTATTATTATACAAATCTGAAAATAACATTTTGGGAAATAACATGTATATTAATGTTTATATTAACTATACATATTAATATACATGATAATTAACAACAATAAATGTATGTTTCCATCTGCAAAATTGTGTTTTATATATTATATTGTTAATGTTATTTTACAATAAAATAAAAAATTTGCAGCTGGAAATGTTGCATTTTGGGAAATGGTAAATTTCCTACGTAAATGTGCTCTGTAAGCACTGCCTGTACACTGCAGTAATTTTTGTTTCACTCATTACATCCTAAAAAAACAAATAATATTATTCACA
Source organism: Mylopharyngodon piceus (assembly GCA_039654765.1). NCBI lineage: Eukaryota > Metazoa > Chordata > Actinopteri > Cypriniformes > Xenocyprididae > Mylopharyngodon > Mylopharyngodon piceus. The sequence continues at coordinate 14,063,233 of CM077448.1, read as the reverse complement.
GTTTATATTTCATACAAGTACATACTCATGCATACTTTTCTAAACATAGCAATGCTTTAAATCAAGTATACAGTACTCTTTTTGTAGAAACCAACTATTCATGTTTAATTTTTCTATATCCACAGAAAACGGGACTGATGACTTGGATCATGCTGTGCTAGCAGTCGGTTATGGGATAATGAATAACGAGCCCTACTGGCTGGTGAAGAACTCCTGGTCCACTTACTGGGGCAATGATGGCTATGTACTGATGTCCATGAAAGACAACAACTGTGGTGTGGCCACTGATGCGACGTACGTTACGTTAGCCTAATACACGTACGTCTTTCAAAGAAAATCTCACAAGGCAACAGAGGAATGGTTTTCATTGGTTTTATTGCAGATCCTGGATCCTGGACAATTATTCACAGTTTTATTGTGCTTCAGTTGGAATGTCAATAAATGGAAAGTCTTAAAATGCTTGTTCATTGTAAAATCACATCAAGACTTGCATTCCATCATGCAGCAAAAGTAACACTCACTCATACTTGTCCACAGGCAGCAACTAGCAGGCCTTTATAACAGTTTCATTAGATGCTATTTGCTTTATTCTCATGTCATCATTTCATCACATTGCAAGACTTTGCCTTTCACAGGAGTACCAGGCAGTTACAAATCAGTTAACATCTCATGACAGAGTAAAAGCCTCCTAATTATCATGCAGTGATATGAAAAATGGTTTGGTTAAAGGGATAGTACTGTCATCATTTACTAACCTTCATGTTGTTACCATAGCTTTTTGACTTCTGTGAAACAAACAAATGGTTATTTTGAAGAATCTTGTAAGATCCTTTCTATTTAAACACAGTACACTGTGACCATGACTGTTAAGCTCTGAATCAGTGTGTCAAACTCTGATTCAAGAAGAAATAATTCAGTCCAAACCACCTAATAAGAACAATTTGTTCATTGATCCAGTTCTCTAGTGCAACCCACTGACTCAGTGATGTGGGCCCAGTTGTTTAATATGGATCAGAATGATCTGGATTTGGAAATCCCATATTTTGCTATCCAGGATCAGGTAATCCATCTTTTGTGCCAGTTTTGTGCCGAATTCCTGCCTCTGCCACATTATTACCCCCCTAGTATTGGTAGGTTTAGGATTACGGGTGGGGTTAGGATTAGGCAATCAGATAGGGACTTCAACGAGGGGGGTAATAATTTGGCAGGGAGTCGAAATTTTGCACAACACCGGTTTTCAAAGCAAAATTGGACTGGATCACCCTGATCAAGATTACACACTTTTTCAGAGAACCAAATCTGGATTATTAGTGCTCTACGGAGCCCCAAAAGGGACATGGTGATGGAAAAAATATGAGATGGGGGATAAAAAATTCAATGCTTTTGCGTTCTCTCAGTTCCGCGTAGCGTTCACCCAAGAAACTTTGCATTTGCTCGCAAAGAACTGGTTCATCTCTTATGATTGTGCCAAATGTAGTTTACAAACAGTGATTTTAAAAAAACCTTTAAATTAAATATAATATTTTTGTTTAATCTTTACAGCTGTGTGGGCATTATTTTATGGTGCCCAAATCTCTTTTTTTACTTTTACTGTAGGCTACCGAAAGGTTTAATAGGTAGCCTAATGTCTACTTTATTACTGATTTATTACTTTAACATTTAAACTAATCAAGAGCAAAATAAAAAATGAGTGTGTATATTACATTAAACAAAATGTGTTTTAAAGTTTTATTAAATTTTTTTCCTGAAATCCACCCTTCTGCTGTTATAATCCTGATTTTTTGGATCAAATGTATGCTAATCTTACTAAAATGTTTTGAGCAACACAAATTGGTAATTTAATCCAGATCAAAACCAAGATTGGATTTTGTGATCTAATCTGGTTTCAGAATCTCTTTTTTTTTTTCTTTTGAACATCCCATTTTCAAGATTTGATCCAATCCGATCAGATTACTTTTGAAAAACGAAAACGCTCTTTATGTAATGAGCGGTGCTTCCGTGTGATTGTCCAAAGCACGTGAATAAGTGTTTAGTTGTAACATTTTAGCACCGCTTTGTTTCACACTGCACACATTTGGCACAGCAATGCGGGGTTAACCCAAGTGTGAAACGTTCCTTTACCCAGGGTTAAAAGCAGGGTTTAGAACCTCGATAACCCGGGGTTAAGCGCAGTGTGACGAGGCTTTTGGAGTATAGTGCAAAACTTTAATTTTCTTCTGAGCATAACAAACATGGTCAGTGGTGAATGAACTGCTTTTGTATGGAAAAGACCTGGGTGATGGTTCTTCACAAATTTTATAGGACACAGCATGAGGGTTTAAACTGGAATGGGGGTGAGTAATAATGACAGATTTTTTTATTTTAGGTGAACTATCCCTTTAAGATCTGATCCCCTGTCAACATTTACAACATTAGACCAATTGCATAATAATAAAATAGTTAATTTCTATCGAACAATTTCATGCAGTAAAACTACAATTGCCTGTTTTTAAAAAGTTAATGTCAGTATATAAAGGTTAAAACTAGATTGTGTCATTTGGCAGTGTTTGGCTGAGATTGAAGTCCATGAGATTGTGACTGTCCATCATCCCAATAACCTCATGTCCATCTGGCTGCAGTAGTGTATGTAGCATTGGCTCAAGAAACATTGGAAAGACATGGCATGTCAATCCCATACTGCAATAAACTTTAATTGTGCGTGTGATGGCGTTTTTTCACTGAAAGCAATAGAAAAATCAGCACTAAACAAGATACTTTTCCCTGTAGCTACTGAGACTATTCAGGATACTAACATGCTATTAAAACAATTTCAACCAGGCAGAAGCTTTGGGAATTGTCATTTCAAGCAAAACTAAAAGCAAGCCACTGTCCTCAAATAAGACAAATATGGTGTAATTCCCAAACACTGGACACATACATAAAGGATTACATTACAAAGAAGGCACTGGTTTACTCTCCACTAGACCAAACGCATTTGCCAGTGTTGTTAGTGGGAGGGACATTCTTATTCTAAAGAGCGTCTGATTGGACAAAAACCTGTGTAGTGCAGGATGAGTCATCAATATTTTTGGCAGAAGTTAAAACTGAACTGAATTTATTTAGTTCATCTTTCTAATTCACAAATGTTTCCCTCATGTTTGTTTGGAGCATATCTGTTTTGCATAGAGAGGACAGATAAACAATTTGGGTGCATATGAAGAAGTGATGCACCAATCCCATTGTTTTCAGAGCCAGTCATCCATGTTTTAAACTTTACAGTTTAGTTTGATTAAAACTGATAGTCCTGACCAAGGCTGTAACCATGTCTTGAACATTGGGGGGACCAAAGCTGACCAAAGCTTTGGTCAGCTGACCAACTCACCACGCACTTTCACTGTTAAACGATAGTAGGAAAAAAAAATACTACTGTAGTCAAAGGGAGTGAGATCTGTTTGGTTACAAACATTCTTCCAAATATCTTCCTTTGTGTTCAGCAGAACAAAGAAATTTATACAGGTTTGGAACAACCTGAGGGGGAGTAAATGATGGCAGAATTTTCATTTTTGGGTGAACTATCCCTTTAAAGCATCTTGCTGGAATTCGCACTCATCTTCGGTGAACAGTAAGCCCCGCCTTCTTTGATTTGATTGGCCATCTCAATCATTTTGACATTGACGAGCGCTATTAGACCGCTGAGGCAGAGCAGCCTAAAAATTTAACTTTTACTTTTTGTCATCCTAACGACAAACAGAGAGGTGCGTAATAAAGTCCAGCAAAACAGCATCTAGAATAGCAAATATTGGGGGGCACAATTGGATATTTCTAATTATTGGGGGGACTTGTCTCCCTCAATGTCTATGGTGGTTACAGCCCTGGTCCCGATGTAATTCAGTCAAATACACAACCTACAGCTATTCCAAAAAAAATTATAACGTATTAAAATGTATCAAAACCAAGTTTCACCGTTCATCAGCAGGACTGATAATGAAATGCACTACAAAGAGAGACTGCATAGAGTTTGTGTGTGATCATTTATGCCTATCTGGACTCATCTGCTAAACTCTGCAGTTCCTGTCCTTCTGTGCTGCTTGGTGATTGGCTGGTATGTATAGGAATTTGTCCATCATATTTCAGAGTAGACCTAAAAGAGGGGAAAATAGGAGAAACTATTACAGGGCTTTCATTTTTGGGTGAACTATCCCTTTAAGTGTATGAGGTGTCATTGTGTACCTCTCTGCATCATAAATGCTGTCTGGTAGTGGTTGATTGGCAGTCTCAGGCAATGCTAGGGCTAACAATGCAGCAAGCAGAGGGGTGGAGCCAAATATCACCATTGGCACAACAGGTGTGTGGCGTCCAAGCAGGTTTATTAGAGGCGCTAAAACTCCACCCATCCGTGCAAACATAGAAGAAACACCAATACCTGTTTGTCTGTAGACACAAAAGGCATATCAGAAATTATTTCCACATAATGTTTGGCAATATGCTGAAATCAAGAGTGCAAGCAGCTCTTCAGTCCCACCAGAGGCTGCTTTGTGATATATAGTCATATTAATCTATACAGTGCTTTCACAATGCACATTGTTTCAAAGCAGCTTTACAAACATATATTTAGAAAGAAACCATAGTAGCGCAGTTACAGTAGTGTTTACAGCCATAGATATATGTTGATGTTTACAGCGCCTCAGACAGCTGATACTCGCTGGTTATGTTAAGGGGCGTTACATTTCTGACACGCCCTCTCAATGGTTGACCAATCACAGCAGACTGGGGCTGGCTAACCAATCAGAGCAGACTGTGCTTTTCAGAAGGCGGGTTTTAAAAAACCCGCAACTAAGAGTACATTTACACGACAATAATGTACTAAAAATGGAAAAACATGGATCCGCGAAAACAATCAAATATTATGCTTCCAGGCCAGTAGTTGGCGATGTCACTTTGTAAAGAAACACAATGCGCCTATAGACTGAACATGTAATACGCATGCGCATGACATCACCATTTTCACAAACGTGGAGACAATAACGGTATAATTTTCAAAAATTTGCACTTTGAAATCAGTTTCAAAAGCTTGCATTATCAGGCCCCCAATACGCCATTGTCGTGTAAATGAACAGCCAAAACGCATAAAAGTTTTCCGTTTTTAGTTGAAAATGGTGTTCAAAATGGCCCCTAAAACAGAGCATTCAGACAGAGGGTGAAAACAGGTGCTGCAACAATGTAAAATAATGAAAAACAGTGAACATTAAAGGGGACATATCATGAAAATCTGACTTTTTCCAAGTTTAAGTGCTATAATCGGGTCCCTGGTGCATCTACCAACCCAGAAAACATGAAAAAGGACAACCCAGTAACTTTGTTTTGGTAAGCCTTTCTCTGCAAGCATGTGAAAAAACGAGCCGCTCAGATTTCGCTCCCCTTGTGACAAAGGAAGGGGATCTTATTATAATATTACCGACACTTAATCTGCACGTTTCCACCCATGACGCCACCATTTTGTTTTCGCAAGTGACAATGGTGTACCAGTTCTAACGCTATGGCAAAAGTTCGAGAACTTAACTTCTTCCTGAGTCTCTCCATCAGTGTCCGACTCCGGTTTGAACAATGTAAGGCTGAACACCGTTACTGACAATCCTCATTTTGGCTGCGTGAGATTCTCCAGCTTTGTTTTTGTTGAGCAACCAAAGCGTGAGCTGTTAAAGCTCCGCCCTCTTTTGGAAAGCGGGCAGGGATCAGCAGCTCATTTGCATTTAAAGGGACACACACAAAAACGGCGTGTTTTTGCTCACACCCAAATAAAGGCAAATTTGACAAGCTATAATAAATGATCTGTGGGGTATTTTGAGTTGAAACTTCACAGACACATTCTGGGGACACCAGAGACTTATATTACATCTTGTGAAAAGTACATTTTATATATACACAGTCTTTGCTGTCACGGTGTGTACTATTTCACATGAGCTTTATGATTAGTTAATTCTGAACACATCCACATACCAATTATAAAAGGGTGTGCACACTTACGCCGTTAGGTTAATTTAAGTTAATCTTTTTTTCTCTGAAATGTGTCACTTTGGTTTTAGTGGCATTGCATAGACTGTCATTTTTACATTAAAGGTGTAATAGTTCTGATGTGATTTATCTTTTATATCTAAAAAATCTTCTTTTTTTTTTACAGTGGTGTGCAGACTTTTTCATATCCATTGTATATATATGATGCAAATGCGAGTACCTGAGAACAGTTGGAAACAGTTCTGCAGAATAAATATAGATGATGGCAAAAGACGCTGTAATTCCAAATTTCCCCACCATGGCCAAAGCAGTTCGAATATGAGCACTGTCTGAGAGAAAGAGAGTGTGACAAGAAAATGATGGAAACGAGAGTAAATGGGCACAACAGTGCAAGAAAATACTACACCCTTGGGGGAAAAAAATAAATAAAAAGACAGAAATAAATTCTAGAAAAGTGCCTCTGGCCATGTTTGACTGGTCACCTGCTGGAACAATGAGGGTAAGCAGACATGCACCACCTCCCACAGCCAGGAACACACTCTGCGGGATTCGTCGACTGCAGGGCAGGAGAACCAACACCAGTGACCTTGCGGGAATTTCCACCAATCCAAACATGAACTGAGTGAGGTAAAGGTCTGCGCCGAGGTCAGACACACCCAGAGACAGACCATAATACACCAACACATTAACAAACCTGGAGAAATGCAAAGACAAAATGTAAATTAAGGGACACCTTTATGTGCGTGTGAAGGGCATGACTGAATACTGTACATATACACTGCACACAATCAAGTTTGTGGGTGCTTCTTCAACTATGAGCATGTGGACTTTTCATGAATTTTCACCACATTATTTCTACCACAATTCAGATTGTGTGTTATGTTTAACTGTTTCCCCGCCATTGATGGAAATTTTCCGTCATTTATGAAATGTGTCAACCCGTGAAGCTTTGGGGGTGTTGATGGACTCGATCTACTCTATATTTTGATTATCGTTCTGAATCTGATCCAGTGTGGTGAGAAATCGAGTCCCCCCTATGAATCGGGTCTCCTTTAGGACCCCGAGTGATCCCATTGGTTTGACGGGCTTTTAATGGGTAATATTTTTAGTGCCTGATTATAATTCCTGCAAAGTCATGTTATTATTTATATAATTTAAAATGCATTATAATGACCATTAATGTCTTTTAAATTACATGGTTTATACTAGTATATACTTAACTGAAGTTATAGGTTGTGAAATCAAGCATTTTTCATTCTTACTGTTTTTTAGTTAGCTTACGTACTAGCATAGCATACATCTACCTGATTAGCCTGCTAGCTTAGCTTATATTATATTAGGTATGTTTTTGCTTCCAATATCTGTTTCCAGTTTGTTTTATTATGCAATACATAGGCATTCATTTTATATTTCAAGCATGTTGTTTGTGCACTTAATGTAATAAAAATAATACAATAGTGAAATAGGTTATAATTACTCAAGACATCACGATAATAACTTTTAATCAGGTATTACCGCCTGGCTCCTAAAGGAGACGCGATTCCTTGGGGGGACTCAATTTCTCATGACACCGGGCGGATGTAGTCTGACAAAAACGTGATTTTCTCAGCTTTTTATTCAAAATGTTGCTTTTTTTAAAATGAAACTTACACACATTCAAGTGCTGATAAATAAAGAATGCATGAAGCAAGAATTTTTTGTTGTTGTTTAAAAGCAGAGGCTCTGTTCTTTCTTTTGATATATTGTAGTGATTCTAGTTAATAAAGTTTTAAATATGGATATTTTTCTTACAAAAACCCAGTGCTTCGCTTCAAAAGGCCTTTATTAACCCCCTGGAGTTGTATGGATTACTTCTATGATGGATGGATGTGCTTTTTTGGGCTTCAAAATCTCAGTTACCATTCACTCCCATTATAAAGCTTGGAAGAGCCAGGTAAATTATGAGATAATTTTCATTTTTGGGTGAACTAACCCTTTAATATTAATATTATTAATATGATGGATTTTCATGTTATGGGACCAGGGTAAAACATTAACATAAAGGGAGTTTGAAATGTAGCAAGAATAAAAAAAGGCATGATAAAACATTTCCAAGACAGTTTTAATGTGACCTTCATATTACAGAAAGTACAACACTGAAGTCTAAATATATAATATATAAATGGATATAAAAGTGCCAAACATGTAATTTATCAAAACTATACACCTACACAGCTACTCCTAGTAATCTCACCAGATATAGAAGAGTATGAGCGCTCTCCTCCTCATCTGGGGAGTTCGGAGCAGATCGACAGCGGTATATTGACTACGTCCTTGTGGGCCCTCGTATCGCTCCACCTGTGATAACAGAAGTGACGCTTTAATACATTGTAGCAAATGCTATAAAACATACTGTTTTCAAAACAAACACTCACATTCGGGACAATGGGAGAAACCTTGGTAAATCCAATTAATGATCTGATGATGTGAAAGTCATCTTGTTGCCCTGGTGATGTGAACCAAAGCTTCAGACTATCACTTCCTAAAGACTATAAACAAAGGCCCCTGGGTTGCCTAGGGTGGGGGATGGTTGTTGACATGGTGATGCTAACAAAGCTATAAGAGATTTTATGGGATTTGAAGATTGTGCCAGAGGCGTGACGGAAAAAAAAGCCAGAAAGAGTGAAAGCAAGTCCATGAGAAAGTTTGTGGTACCTGAACAGTTGGAGGTAAGGTGCGACCATTGACTGTAGCTGCCTTACGCAGAAGATCAATCGCCTCCTCCTTTCGGTTATTCACCAACAGCCAACGGGCTGAATGTGGAAGAACCCTGAGAAAAAGGAGGAGAGGAGAGTGGAAGGAAATTTATGTTGACAGAATGATAAAAACAGAGGAAGGGAGGAAGTCAAGTAAGTGAAAGAGAGACTTGAGTACTGGTTTTTATGTACTCTTTTATGAGGCAACTTTTATAAAGAGTCTCTGAGCCTTATTGTGTAATGTCAGATACATACACAAATTATACCATCAATGCTTTATAGTACTTATTTTTGTAATAACTTATTATTATTATTATCTATATAACATTATTAAAGGGTTAGTTCACCCCAAAAATGAAATTTCTGTCATGTCGTTCCAAACCCGTAAGACTTTCGTTCATCTTCGGAACACAAATTAAGATCTTTTTGATGAAATCTGAGCACTTTCTGTCCCTCTATAGACAGCCTATGCAACTAAAAAAAAACTATTTACCACTTTATTTGCAAAATATTAATCTCCAGCGCACGTTTACGAGAGCAGCAACTACGCATGCATGTTGTGTTGATGCGATCGAGAGCAGAAGTTGCGTGAATGTGAGTTATGATTTGTAAATAAAGTGGTAGATTATGTTTTTTTGCGCAAACAAAGCACTTGCGTCGCTTTATAAAATTGAGGTTAAACCACTGGAGTCACATGGAGTACTTTAATAATGTCTTTGCTACCTTTCTGAGGCTTGAAAGTGGTAGTTGCATAGGCTGTCTATAGAGGGACAGAAAGCGCTCAGATTACATCAAAAAGATCTTTATTGGTGTTACGAAGATGAACGAAAGTCTTACGGGTTTGGAACGACATGAGGGTGAGTAATTAATGACAAAATTTTTGGGTGAACTAACCCTTTAACATTAATAATATTGTTATTAATAGTAATAATAATAAATATCCTAAATAAAACTGATTTAAAAATATTAGTTTATCCTCTTTTAAAAATTAAACATCAAAATAAAGTAGCAATAACTTAATATATATAATAATTAGGGGTGTAACAATATTCAAACCGAACCGAAAAACCGCAATACACCCACGGTAGGTATCATGATACTCTCATGGCGAACGTACCGAACACGCCCCGCCCCCTGCTGCCCCGCCCTGAATCTAAATGACAAATATAGCGTTGTAGCCTAACCACCATTAATCACAATAAGCTCCGCGTTTTGTTACTTTCGATAAGAAACAAAGTGCCATCTTTAAAACTTTGTCCATTTTATCACGAAATTCAAACAAAAATGCCATTTTGACGATCTTTAATGTGGCGTGACAGATCACTGTACAGGCGCCTCATTTCAAGCGGCAGCGCGGAGCGCGAGTGAACGCGATCATCTCTTCCTCGTTAATACTAGTTACAGAATAAACATGAATGAACATCTGAAGGTATGTTGAAAGATATAGTACAACTTACTGAAACGTATAATATCTTGTGTAATCGCTTAATCAGTGTTTCAATGGTGGAAAGACGTCAATAAAATAGCTAGTAAACACTGTGTCACGTAACGTTAGCATTTATCTCAGGCGAGTCCACAGCTTGTTAGTTCGACAGAGAAATGAACTCTTTCGCTAAATATGTGCACTATATTAGCCTATATATTTTACTTAACTTATTAGTGATGTCTTGATTATTTAATGCATGTTTAAATAAATCTGTCATGAAAATGACAGCCACTGTGTAAATTGTTATATTTCAACAACGAATTGGAGTAAAAACATAATATTATAATTAGAATTTAGGCTAATAGTTTGGGCTCTGAACCTTTATTATTATAGTAATGTGCAAGTAAGGGCTCCCTATATAGTTTACATCACTAACAGAGATAATTTTTTTATCCTTAAGAAACGTTTAATTATAGTTGAATTCATTTAAAGACAGAGACACAATTTGTTCTGTAAACTACTTTGTAATTAAAAAAAGCAATTTTGTTTGGTTTTCTACCCCTGCTGTAGCCTACCGAACCGTGACTTCAAAGCCGAGGTATGTACCAGACCGTTTTGTGTACATAAAAAAAAACAAAAAAAACATGAAGCAGCACAACTGTTTAGAACATTGATAAAAAAAATATATTACAGTACAAAACAGAGATTTCAAATTTTAATAATATTTCACTGCTTTTTCAGCCTTGGTGAGCATAACCAAAAAATATCAAATTAAGTGATTCGATATTCACTTGTTAACTCGATATATACTTCTATGTTGTCTCACCAGATATAGAATATGAAGAGAAAGCCTGGTGCAGAGATTGCAATCTGCAGCTTCCTCCAGTCTCTGATGAGATAGGCCACACCCGCCAGCAGCATGTAGCCAAAACCAAAGAAGTAGTCGGTGAAGATGCCGGCCAGCATCCGTCTCTGTGTGCAGGTCCACTCTGTGCCTGTGGAGGGAGGTTAAGTGTTTGGGGGTGGTTGGGATTGGGGTTTAAGGGCTCAATCTAGGGTATTTAGGTCTATGGCAAAGAAGAAATGAGTTTGTTACTGTTGGCATATAAATATGTCAACGTCACATTGAGCAAGAGTTTGGTATGTGAATTTTAAAATATCATGTAGTGTTTACTTAAAATATCATCATCTTGCTCAATGGCACAATAACCGGAGGTTTTCTTGATATAAATGACTAGAGAGTAACTCCAGAATGCCAAGGCTCACCTAGCACAAACGCATTGATTATCACACCCGATACTGACATTCCTATGATGAAGCGCAGGGTGACATAAACAGGGAAGTTTGGAGCGAAGGCAGCGGCCACACCAAACACTGTCTGAAGGGCTAAAGACAAGAGCATGGCAAACCTCCTCCCACACCTTACAGAGAAAAAGAGAGAGAAAGAATGAGAAAGATTTGATGAGAAATGCTGGTGGATGGACGGGTGTTTTTTTTATCATACAGTAGAGGGTTTGATAAAATTATATATAGGGTGGATTCAGGTAAATTTGGCCATTTTTAAGCATCTCAACATCAAATAGTGCCTCGATTTTCCTTAAAGAGGCTGTATTATGCCCTTTTACAAAGTCTTGATTCTGTTTTTGGGCAGTACTAGAATAGGATTTCATGCTTGAATGTTCAAAAACACCTTATTTTTCTCATATTTGAAATTGTTACAGCTCCTCTCTTCCCAGTCTGTCAGTAACGCTCTGTTTAGTTCCTGTCTCTATGAAGCTCCTCCTTCTAAAAATCACAATGTGCTCTGATTGGTCGGTTGGACCAGTGTGTTGTGATTGGTCAACCGCTTTGAGCGTGTTTGGGAAATGTCACGCCCCTTACCATTACCGCGAGTTTCAACAAGCTACTAACTAACTCAACTAGGCCCTGCCCCTTTATTTTCCATACGCATTGGGCGGGAATTATTTAAATGAGGAATATTGTGGCGTGTTCATTCCCGGAAGAAAACTCAAGACTACAATGGAGGAGTTTCAGCGAGTTCAGAAACAGTGACACTAATATAGAGAATAACTCCCGCTGGAGGGACTTTGCAGACCTTTTTTATGCTCAAACAGCAAAATTAGACACTAAAAAAAGGTGAAAATGTAAAAAAGCATAATAGGTCATCTTTAATTCACCCTATATAGCAGTGGTTCTCAACCTTTTTGACTTCAAGCCCTCCCTTTGTCCGAAGCTGATATGTACCTGTTGTAATAAGAACAAGTAAACTCAAAAACATGCTGTTGGTAGTGTTTTTCAGTAGCACTGTAATTAAGGTTATGTTAATATAACATTTAAATCATAAGACGTATTGGGGTCCCCTGGACTTTTGCAGATGTCTCAGAGGAAGTTTGAGAACCACTGCTATATAGTGTATACAGACCAGTATATAGACCACAAAGTTGGAAACAGTGATGTGTATTTACTTTCTATGAATGCATAGCTCTAGGCAACATGCATTTGACATTAAAAATGTATTAAATGTGCTGAGGGCAGAAAAAATTGATTGAATGGAAAGAATAAAGAAAGAGAGAGAGAGAGCTATGAGCAGGGCATGACTTTTAGTTTCCCTCGGGTAGTTTAGTGCTGAGTGAACAAAGCGCACTTGTGAAGTGTGAGGATGCATGTGTGTCTATATACCTGTCTGCCATTGCTCCAAACACAACAGCTCCTACCAGCAGCCCCAGCATATAGAGAGACGAGCTTAGACTGTTTAGACCCGCCTTGTCACACACCAGATCCCACTGCACAGATAAACACACAAAACACTAATATTAGTACATGAAAAATCATCATAATTTAAATTTATTTTTTTTTATTTACTTGTTTCTTTGTTGCAAATCTACAGATACAAATACAATTTTGGATATTTAGCTGACAAAGAAAAGGGGCGGGTGATGTGCGATATATTTAGATTCAATATATACTACCGTACAAAAGTTTTTTTTTTATTTTAAAGAAATCTCTTATGTTCAGCAAGGCTGCATTTATTTGATCCAAAAATACAGCAAAAACAATAATATTGTGAAATGTTATTACAATTTAAAATAAATGTTTTCTGTTTTAATATATATTTCAAAAGTATTTTATTCCTGTGATCAAAGCTGTATTTTCAGCATCATTACTCGAGTCTTCAGTGTCACATGATCCTTCAGAAATCATTCTAATATGCTTATTTTGCTGCTAAAGAAACATTTCTTTTTTTTTTTTTGTTTTGTTCAGGATTCTTTGATGAATAGAAAAGAACAGCATTTATTTGAGATAGAAATCTTTTGTAATAATATAAATGTTTTACTCTCACTACTTATCAATTTAATGAGTCCTTGCTGAGTAAAAGAATAAAATAAAAATAGAAAATTAATTTCTTGAAATAAAAAAAAAATCTTACTGACCCGAGACGTTTGAACGGTAGTGTATAGGCTATATAGATAATATTTTATTTAGATTTTGTTATAGATTATTATGTAACAAAAATGATATATATTTAGTGCTGTCAAAGGATTATTCGCGTTTAATCGCATCCAAAATAAAAGTTTGTACTGTGCATATTTATTATGTATATATAAATATTTTATATATATAAATATATTTTTTGTGCCATGCATGTGTGTGTATTTATATATACATAATAAATATACACAGTACACACATATTATGTAAACAAACTTTTATTTTGGATGCGAATAATCGCGATTAATCGTTTGACTAATTTAATTTTAATATATGGGTCAAATAATATTTATTGTGCCCATTTAATTGCTATTCTGAAGAATGTGTAGCGCGTGCCCGTGTTTACCTCAGTGACAGTGGTGCTCTGGAAGATGTCGTGGCTGTACACCCATCCTGTCTCACAACTTGAGCGTGCACTATCGTTCTTTCCTGAAACTACTGTGCACGAGTCCGCGTGCCCTGGCAGAAGGGAGATGCTCAGATTCACATTTGAAAGGTTGGCGGCGGTAAGGGACCAGTCCTCCATCCTCGAACCCCGACAATGGTGGGGTGGCGTGGCGCCTGTGAAGACGCTCGCCATCATGTGGAATGCGAGAAAGATCTGCGGCAGACATATCCACACATACAAAAGCTTCTGGTATCTCCCAAAGCCACCGACCGTGGCCAGCAGCTGATCGAAATGCATTCCCGACCTTGGAAAAATAAGTCTCGAGGGAAATGAGCCTTCACACCCCCATCAAAATACAGTGACAAAGTGTAGGCTACAGATCAGAATGAATTTAAACGTCTGCAAAATTAAAAATCATTATGTTTTTTTTTTTTATCCTGAGGAAAGCTAACAGAAATCAATAGGCTAACAAATGTTTACGCAGCACGTGCCCTTGTATCTTGTTGTTGTTGTTAATCAACAACATCATCTAAGGAACAAAATGATATTTTGGGTTTAAAAAGACGCTCAAGCAAGTCCTTTCCCCCACCTGTTCAAGACAAAACAGCTAATTAAAAACCAGAAATGTCAAAATGAGTTGATGTCCACTTTCCAGCCGTCTTTTTCAAGGCTCGCAACAGATCTGGTTTGACTGTTCGGTATCGCCGAAAATACCACACACCCCGCGCGCTCCGCTGTTACAAAATCCTGAAACAACGAGAAAGGCTGGAGCAGAACCACATCGTCTGGAATGGATCGAGAGCAGCTGCTGTGTTACTTTTACTCATTTGACCAGCAACCATGAAGAATATAAAGGATAACAAACATTGTTTCGCCGCTATCGTCTGAGGTGAACTGGCTGATTAGTTTGAAAAATCCTTTTTAAGTTAAGCTCGCGGCTGGTGAAGTCTTGGTCTAAATGGGACACGCGCATAATGAGACTGTAGTAGATCAAAGCTCTGTGTAAATTAGTCCCACGCGACCCACTAGTGCACCTTACACGGGAAAAACAACCTCCGGGTGAAAACAAGACATGAGGTGACTTGGACAAACAAAAGCGTGCCTTCAGAAAGAAAGCTGCTTTTCGGTCCAAATGCAAGAACTACTTTTGAATTGCAACCTTTATATTAAACGTTAAAACACAAACAAGAAACAGAACAACAACAGCAAAATTAATAACAGGCAACTTTATAATCGACATGTACACTCTAAAAAATGCTGGGTTAAAACCAACCCAAGTTACGTTGAAAATTGACAAACCCAGCGATTGGGTTGTTTTAACCCATCGAATAGGTTGTTTTAACCCAGCGGTTGGGTTAAATGTTTGCCCAACCTGATGGGTAGTTTTATTTAACTCAACTATTGTTTAAAAATTACTGTATTGCTTGATTAATATGAACCCAAAGTATGTTGGAAATGAACATCTAGTAATCAGTTTAATGAATAATAATTAAACAATAAACATTTATTAAATTGCTATTAACAAAAATGTCACATTTTGATTATTATTGTTACCTCTATTATGTGTCTGATTTTTAATTTTGGGTTCATTTTAAGCCAGACATATAGTCATTTTTAAACAATAGTTGGGTTAAATAAAACTGCCCAACACATTGGGCAAACATTTAACCCAACCGCTGGGTTTGTCCATTTTCAACCCAACTTGGGTTGTTTTTAACCCAGCATTTTTTAGAGCTTACAGACATTTTTAGAACAAAACCACTGAAGTGTCTTCAGTGAATACCATTCTGGAAAAACAAAATTAGAAATAAAATTAATTAAAAGGAGTAGCCTTACTGATATTTGCATTAAAAAAGGTAAATCAGCTGTTTATAGAGAACTAAACATCAATAGAAAGATAGTAGTCATAATTAAAAAACAGATTATCATTTTAACACAAACTATTCACCATGACAGGTGTTAGAAGCACAGAACCCAACAAACATATTTACGTTGTGACAACGTTGCTGCTACGTTCTGTTTTCATTATTGCAATAGTTTGTGTTGTTCTCTATGTTCATGCAACCATGTGACAATGCAGAAATGTTAAGATGCAAGAGAGCTGTACTATAGCAATAATGTTAAGCAACATTCAGCAACCTTCTGAATACATTTGTAGTTTCCTATTGCTCTAGCAACACACAATGGATCACACACTTACT
This sequence comes from Mylopharyngodon piceus, assembly GCA_039654765.1. Lineage (NCBI taxonomy): Eukaryota > Metazoa > Chordata > Actinopteri > Cypriniformes > Xenocyprididae > Mylopharyngodon > Mylopharyngodon piceus. Next base: position 14,047,003 of record CM077448.1, on the reverse strand, counting down.
GTTCTTATATTTTTGTGGTAATATTTCTAGTTAAACGTTAAAATGGCTATTAAAAATACACATTAAAATAATTATCAGTATTAGATTATCTAAATTTAATTTATAATCACATGCATGTCAAAATTTCAGGCCCAAGATGTATAAGATTATCCTCATTAAAAACAAAATTAAATGAAAAAAATGAAAAGTGAATTCTCTGTATCCAGCTAACTTTTTATTTGTTAGTCTTGCGAAGATGACCTGCTGCCCTAATGACTTCCAAGGTTTGATCATACAGCGATTACTCAGCTGCTAAAACATGGCCTTCACTTTCTGATGTCTGATGTCCTGGTGAGCTTGTTTTTTGAGCAGAACTTCACTATCTACACGCTGTGAGGCTGACATGGAAAGTTTCAGGCGCCCCATGAACAGAAATGGCTTCAGTAAACATGACCATTCAATGCTTTTTATTAGATTTAAATGAGTCTCTTTTGAGTTGACACAGTCCAGCATGTTTTTAACAGTTAGGTTACTTTTTCCCCACAAGCTTTAACAAATAAAAAGTTATCTTTTAAATATTATATCAACTAGAGCATTATCACCTCCTTTTACCTTTTTGCAGGAGGATAATTTGTTACCTGCTATTTAGCAGACATTTTTCCTTTGAATATTCTCTTACTCTTAACCAGGCCTACAAATTTATAACTCCTTTTTTAAGGCCTGACCAATGAACTAAAGCTTAAAGTCGTCATAAAACGGAAGCTGCGATAGTCTTTTCTTCCCTTGTGACTTATATCCGAGTGAAACGGCTTCTCGAACAAGAGAAAATGTAGGTTGATTTTGTCCACGGGGAATTGAATGGATGGTTCTGGTTTGCTATTGGTCGATCTCATGAGTGACAGGTTGCCCCGCCCTCGCACCATGTCATCAGACAAGAGAAGAGATGTCGCTGCAGGAGGGAGAGGAAGTTATTTTGATTAAAGATGATGATGAGGCACATTGATTTAAAAAATAATGATGTGCACAGATGTGTACAGATTTTTCATTTATTAATATATATATATATATATATATATATATATATATATATATATATATATATATACACACACAGAGAGGAAATTCCCTACAGCTTGAAATGCTCTTCAAGGTTTTATATTTTAAAATAATTGTAATGCTCCGCTTATTTTAGCTAAGCTAAGTAATAAGTAAAATATTAATTTGATCTTTTTATTTGTTAAATGTTTATTATTATTTAGCTTTAAATATGAACTACATTTTTTTCATTTTTCTCAGCACAACCCATCTAAAACCTAAAGAAATTACAATAAACCATAGAAATGAACACAACCCAGCATCCCATAATGCCTAGCGCACGTTGCATGGAGCGCATAGTGGCGTGAGTAGCGTCATTTCCGTCAATCTTGAACATGGAGTCGAATGGACTGAAGCTGAATTTCTGGGAGAACGGACCGAAACCCGGTCAGTTTTATTCATTCCCGGGTAGCAGCAGTGCGGCTCCATCATGTGGACCCATCAAACACACACTGTAAGTTCAAGACGACTGCTCAGTTTTGTGTTTATCAGTCGTTAATTTTGTGGTTTCGATTTGCCTTTTTCTCTGCTGCATCATCATGGAGGAAAGTTGCTGTTTACCCCGGAAAATTGTCTAATATATATATTTTAACTCTATTTGATAAATTTAAATATACTTTGAATATAATTTATATCTGTTTTTACTCACTCATGATAAAGTGAGAAAGTTAGAGTTGAATGGTCCAATGATCAGTTAGCTTGTTAGCAATAATGCTAATGAATAGGCAAATATCAAACCCGGTGTCTTTTAAAAGACTTATACAGTGTAGTACAATAGTATAGAATGAATGTCTTAACGTAATTGTGGACATAAATGAGACAAGTAATAAAAAAACCTAATAAAAATAGTAATTGAATTAGAAATACACAATTTAGAAATCTATACATCCAGTTAATGCATAGAATATGCAAGAACACATCAGATATTACAATATGCAAATGTGAAAGTTGTGAACTTAAAACGACGTCAGTTGGATTTTAAGTATTAATACGTTGGTACATTTTGGTTAAAATATTAATGATGATGTCCATACATATACACCACCGTTTAAGAGTTTATAGTCAGTACATTTTTTTTTTAAAGAAATGTATGTTTTTATTCAGCAAGGACATAGTAAATGGATCAAAAGTACAGTAAAGACATTTATAATGTTTCAAAAGATTTCTATTTCAAATAATTGCTGTTCTTTTGAACTTTATTTTCATCAAAGAATGCAAAAGAAAATGTTTTACAGTTTCCCCCAAAATATGAAGTAGCACAAATGTTTTCAACAATAATAATAATAAATGTTTCTTGAGCAGAAAATCAGCATATTAGAATGATTTCTGAAGGATCATGTGACACTGAAGTCTGGAATATTTCACAATATTACGTTTTTTATTGTATTTTTGATCAAATAAATGCAGTCTTGGTGAGCAAGACTTTCTAAAACGTTAAAAATCTTTCAGACCCCAAACTTTTGAATGGTGATGTATGTATATTTACGCTCAATTCGATTAATTTATAATCTTTGATGTTTTCCAGCAACCCCATGGTAACGGGCACGTCAGTGCTGGGTGTGAAGTTCACCGGTGGTGTGATCATTGCTGCTGACATGCTCGGCTCCTACGGGTCCCTGGCGCGCTTCCGCAACATCTCCCGACTCATGAAAGTCAACAACACCACCATCCTGGGAGCCTCAGGAGACTACGCTGACTACCAGTACCTTAAACAGATCATTGAGCAGATGGTGTAAGTATACACACGTTTGGTTGAATACTTTGTCATTGGTATGCGAATAGGTTGAAAACTCTGTCTGTGTTTGTTTTAGGATCGATGAGGAGCTTCTTGGAGATGGACACAGCTACACACCTAAAGCCATCCACTCCTGGCTCACACGGGTCATGTACAACCGCCGCAGCAAGATGAACCCCTTGTGGAACACAGTGGTCATTGGTGGATTTTACAATGGAGAGAGGTGGGACAGTTTCCAGACGACTGAAAGTCAGCATTAAACAACATTCACGACCCGTCAGACTTATTTAAGAGTGAAACATAAAAAAGTAGGGAGGGACTTGATTTTATCTTTTGTGAATTGGTCTCTAATGGATTAAAAAAATAAAAGGTATTGGTGACGTGAAGTTTACATTATTATAAATTATTACATTTTGATGAAACGATATGTTTTATTGAATAACATGCACAATAAGATGAATGTGTTGTAGTCAAGTCACATTTGTATAGCGTTTTTCACAATACACATTGTTTCAAAGCAGCTTTACAGAAAATCATGATGTTAATGTTTATAACATCTTAACATCTTCATGCCTTTATATGGTCACATTTAGTAGATTAGAGCTGGGCGATCAAGCAGTTGAGATATGCTATAGAGTATCGGTCAAAAGTTTGGACACATTACTATTTTTAAATGTTTTTTTAAAGAAGTCTCTTATGCTCATCAAGCCTGCATTTATTTGATAAAAAATACAGAAAAAAAACAGTAATATTGTGAAATATTATTACAATTTAAAATAATGATTTTGTATTTTAATATACTTTAAAATATAATTTATTCCTGTGAATTTTCAGCATCATTATTCCAGTCTTAAGTGTCACATGATACTTCAGAAATCATTCTAATATGCTGATTTGACATTCAGTTATTATCAATGTTGGAAACAGTTGTGCTGCTTAATATTTCTTTGGAACCTGTGATACTTTTTCAGGATTCATTAATGAATAAAAAAAATTTAGAAAGAACAGCATTTATTTGAAATAGGAACATTTTCTAACAAAAGACTATCACTTTTTTTTTTTATCAATTTAACACATCCTTGCTGAATAAAAGTATTAATTTCTTTAAAAAAAAAAAAAAAAAACACAGACCCCAAACTTTTGAAAAGTAGTGTATATTGTTACCAAAAGATCTCTATTTTAAATAAATGGTGTTCTTTTTTAATTTTTTTTATTAATCAAAGAATCCTAAAAAAAAAGTATCACAGGTTATAAAAAATATTAAGCAGCACAACTGTTTCCAACATTGATAATAAATCATCATATTAGAATGATTTCTGAAGGATCATGTGACACTGAAGACTGGAGTAATGATGCTGAAAATTCAGCTTTGATCACAGAAATAAATTATATTTGATATTTTTGATCAAATAAATGCAAGCTTGATGAGCATAAGAGACTTCTTTCAAAAACATTAAAAATAGTAATGTTTCCAAACTTTTGACCGGTTCTATATAATATATATATATATATATATATGTGTGTGTGTGTGTATATGTATGTGCTGTCTGTATGCAGTTAGTTTGTATGCAAAGTTAGATATAATAAATATCCAACTTTATATATATATATATATATATATATAATATATAAAATATAGAACTGTGCGATAATACACACTTTTGTGATGCTAAACGATTACGCAGCAGATTTTGCTCTATAGTATATATTTCTTTACATGAGTATGTTGTATGTATGCAGGTAAAGTAGGATGTACTATATATCAAACTTTTAATATATCGCTGGGCGATAATATAGTTTACATTTTTTGACGATATCAGACAATAGAGATTTGCTATATAATACATACCAAATAATGTGAGTGTACTGTATGTATCTGGTTAAGGCTGGATATACCTATAGTAGTTGTGTAATTTATTAATTTAATTAATTTGAGTTATTAATTCAGTATCTGGTGATATTGAGAATTATGAAACCTGAGGTTTTTCAATTTATAACAATTTGGTATAGTGACAAGTATGGTACTACAAATAGTAATTAGGCTTGTCATGTACAGTTATATAGTAAAGAGAGACAAATTTGATTTCATGATGGCTTTAATTGAGTTGTCTGTTATTAAAGTTTTACTGAACACATTTTTTTTCTTGTTTCTCTCTTAAGCTTTCTTGGTTATGTGGATAAATTAGGAGTTGCATATGAAGCCCCAACAGTAGCAACAGGATTTGGTGCTTATTTGGCTCAGGTAAGTTTTTTTTTTTGTTTGTTTTTGTTTTTCTTCTTTTCTTCTTCTTCTTTTTTCCCATCAGATTATCTTGTTAAATTAAGCTAAAACCCTTATCCTATGAACTTATCGTATATGCTTGTGTTTTTGCAGCCCTTGATGAGGGAGGTGCTGGACAACAAGGTAGAAATCACAAAGGACGAGGCACGAGCACTGATAGAGCGATGCCTTAAAGTGCTGTACTACCGTGACGCCCGCTCATACAACAGGGTGAGACACGCTCTTTATTCTTTCAGCTGATTGTCCTTAATGAAAAGATCCTTATCTCAGGTGCAACATTTCATTGTGTGCGTTTCAAGAAGCAGAAAATAATGTGTGTTCTTTGGTCTTGTTCTAGCATGAAATCGCCATTGTAACAGCTGATGGCGTGGAGATTATTGGACCACTGTCTTCTGAAACAAACTGGGACATTGCTCATCTGGTCAGGTAGGCTGAAATTATTCATGTTTGCTTACCATTTAGGGTTTAATAGACATTTATGGATATTTATGATAGATCAGTAAAACTCTGATGTGAAGTATCACAACTGTAAATGTTCGAATTAGTATAATATACACATTTCTATTAGAAAGTTTTGGGGTCAGTAAGATTTTTTTTAAAATGTTATTGAAAGAAGTCTCTTATTCTCACCAATTCTGATTAAAATACAGTAAAAACAGTAATATTGTGAATTTTCAGCATCATTACTCCAGTCTATAGTCTCACATGATTCTTCAGAAATCATAATATACTGATCTGCTGCTCAAAATACATTTCTTATTATTATCAATGTTGAAATTAGTTGTGCTGCTTCATATTTTTGTGGAAACCATGATACATTGATGAATAAAAGCAAAACAAAATCTTACTGACCTCAAAACTTTGAATGGTAGTGTATTTATTGCTGTGCAAGATTGTTGGATATGTATGATGTATATCTCAATGTACATATTTAACATCACAGTTAAATCATGATTGCTGATTCATTTTATTGGCCCACTAACTGCTGTTTGTTTTATTGCAGTGGTTTTGAATGAATCCTGTTCTGCTGAGCCTGTTTTTGTCACATCATCTTTGGATATGCTCTTAGCACCACCAGATCACTATTATATTGCCAAGATTACTGTTAGACTTGTTTCTTGCTCTTTTGTTATTCATAAATAAACTTAATAAAGTTGTCTATTGTGTCCTCGTTGTCCTTTTTCATGTATAATTAATTAGTCGGTAGATCAAATCCGATGCATAATGGAGAAGTCTCTTTTGGGTCAGTGACACTGGGCCATAGAAAAATTTTTATATAGATGTTCAAGAATGCAAATTAATTTATGCCTTGCAAATGTAAACAGTTGGTCATGTATTTTACATTTTCAGATTCATCACCAACATGTTTTTTTTTTTTTACAGATTTGGTCAAATTTGCAAAAATGACTACAAAACAAACTAATGTTTTGCATTCTATGCCATAGTTTTCCACCAAAATTGTTTATGAATTTGTTACATTAATTACATTGTAGCTGTTCAATTTTCAACTTCATTTTTTTTTTTTAAAGATATGCAAAGGAAACCTACAATTTAATGAAAAATATTTCTTACGTCAGAACAAGTAAAAATGGCCAGAAATACTAGTCCAACTGAGCCAGCTGTGGAATAAAAGTCACATTTTACCACATTTTTAAAATTACCTTAAGCACACTGTACATCATTTTTTATCATGTGACCATACACACAAAAAGGGATCATAATATACGGCACCTACCTGTGATTAAGAGGAGCACATAAAAAAACGTGTTAAGTTTATGCTAAAAATTCTAGTTTCTACAAGAAAATTAAAATCAATGTCAAAGCAAATTTGTCCAAAAATGTATATCTGTATAGCATACAATGCGTGCATAAACAGTTATTTTAGAGGCCATTGGTCAGATTTCCTTGACCAATGGCAACTTAAATACCTTAAAAGGGACCTATAATGCCCCTTTTACAAGATGTAATATAAGTCTCTGGTGTCCCCAGAATGTGTCTGTGAAGTTTCAGCACAAAATACCCCCCAGATAATTTATTATAGCTTGTCAAATTTGCCACTACTTAGGTGTGAGCAAAAACATGCCGTTTTGGGGGTGTGTCCCTTTAAATGCAAATGACGTGCTTTTCCCGGCTGCTTTCCAGAAGAGGGCGGAGCTTTAACAGCTCATGCTTCGGTTGCTCAACAACAACAAAAAAGCTGTAGAAAATGAGGATTGTCAGTAACGGTGTTCAGCCTTACATTGTTCAAACCGGAGTCAGACACTGATGGAGAGACTCAGGAAGAAGTTACAACTTTTAGAGTGAAACTGGACGTTTCTGAATGGTTAGTGGGTAAATTTATGTAGTTGCTGTGGAGTTGATTCAACTCATCGACTAGCATGTGTCGTCATGTTAATCTTTTGTGCAAAATCAGCATTGAATTGACCCTCGTTTGTGAAGCAGTCCGGCGTAAAATGACGGCATAGCAACAACTCTCTACTACAACAACTCTTCCTCTTCTCTAAAGCAGCCCGACATGGCCTCACCCCCTTTGTTGCGTGTTCTCGGGGGCGGGGTTTATGTAAATTTTAGGGTTAGTGATGTCACTAACCCAGGAAGAAGCTTGTTGTAGTCCTTAAACAGAGAATTCTTTAAAATATCTCCCTTTGCATTGAACTTTGAGTGTTGTAACTTTGCAGATGTTTATGCTCAAACAGCAACATTAACCACTAACTAAAGTTAAAAAAGTGAAATCATAATCAACCACCCCTTTAACTTAAATACAACTTAAATACCTTCTTAAAAGACAACACCCCATGCTTCTTAAAGGAAAAAAACACTGCTTAAATTACCTATAAAAGTGTTTATTCATTAACATGAATCAATTGTTACAGTATAACCCTAAATACAGTAGGTAATGATTTCAAATCATTTCTATTTACATTAATGCACATTATGATAGAGATCAAACCTGATGAAAAGGAAAACGGTGATAAACTAAACCACACGGTGTAACAAGTTTCACATTAGTAGTTCAAAGAACAATAGAAGCCTTGACTACAGAGGACTTCAAACTAGGGATCTTTAGCACCCATTAATGCAAAAAATATTTACAAATGCAACCATACAGACATATGCAAGCAATAACCTACATTTGCATGACTCATTTTCAAAGACACTTCAATGAGAAGTTCATTTTATTCTCCAAAATTAAAATCATCAGTTATTGGTGGTAGAAGGCACGTAAAACGCCTGCAAATTTCGATAATCTATGACTTAATGATCTATGATTTCTGAATCCTCAAAACCATGGAAAGACTCCAAATCGCTGTCTTTCTCAAAGATCTTTTTCAACGAAAGCATGCTGGACTGCGGAGAGGACAAAGATTCTGCAGAAACAATACTTGAGGTCTCCGCTTTCTGCTCCTCAACTTTATCTCCTTGCAATTTACTGACAAGGAGAGCTTCAGTGAGACTCCGCACGAGCTCTGAAGGTTCCTCAGATATCACCTCTGGGTTTGAGCTCAAAACCCGATCGAAAGAGCGGAAGAGTAGCTTAGGCTCTGCTTTAAGGACATCCAGTACCTCGACAAGCCAGCGAGAGAGAAGAAGAGCAAGGTCAGCTGGTTTGGCTCCAACCAGTTCCTGTGGCGCCGTCGTCACATGCTCGCTCCATCGAGCTTGCAGAAACTCGCGTAACACAGGCCCCATGCAGGCTTCGAGGGGCTGCAGACGGCGAGAGCAACTGCGAGGGATCAGACCTGGAAGAGTGTTAGCACTGTTGAGCGCCGCCAAGAATTCATTAGACGTGTGGCCTTTGTACGTGTCCATTATCAGCAATCCTTTGCCACCAGAACTAGGGTTGACATGCCGACACCACACCTTTTCCAACCAAAGCTGTAGTTTTTCTTCATCCGCGAACCCTTCTGGTCTAGCCTCCAGGATGATGAGGTCTGGCAAGGAATGTGCATCTGGTTTGAGAGGTTCGCCTCTGAGGAAAATCATGGTGGATAATGTGGTCCCATCAGCCAGGGCTGTGAACACAACCTCTATGAGTGGATGTGTGGTGCCCATCAACTTAAAAGCAGACAACATGGACGACGAATCCGCAGAGGCTTCATCCAGCTGCTCCATTTCTACAAATATGGAAAGCTCATCCATGGCGCCCATAGAAGATAGTCTAAAGGCTTGTGAATTGACTTGCTTTTTCAGGAAGCTGCTGAAGGAGCGCTCCAGCTCCTGGGATTTACCCGGTAGCAACTTGCTGGAGGTGGCAAACGCCTGCAAGCCCAGATCATGGCGTAGCAAGAAATCAACCGCCGAGTCGTAAGAGATATCTTGCGCACCATGACTGCTCATGAAGTCGAACAGGTTAGCTTCATCGATAGGTAGCTGTTGCTCACGTTGGCATAGCACCCATTCGACTAACCTATCGGCCGCCTGTGGCGTCAAGACTTCTCTGCTTCTCAAGGGCTCAAGCTGAAGCTTCCGTTTCAAAAGCAACGACTGGACTTCTTCCGGAGGCGTGTCAAAGTGATTGGCAGCCTGTGGGACCCCACAGCAGAGGGCGTACAGTACAACTTTCAGCTGAGCTACGGTAAGCAAGTTCTCCACTGTACGTCCTGTATCGACTTCAGAAAGCCCTCTGTTCAAAGTTTGCTTCGGAGCGTCTGGTTTGACACCACAGTTTTTGTCTGGAACGGCAGTTTGTTCAATAGGTTGCACCTGAATGGGAAAGGACGCTGTGTGAGCGGGACTAGCAGGCAGCGTTATTGTGTAGCTGGGTTGAGGAAGGGGTTTAGAGGACAGAGGAAGTGAACTCCTGTTCACTTGCTTCACTTGCAAAGGCAAAAAGAATGCGTTGTTGAGTATCTGACCTCCTCGGAGTAGGTCCGTTGGGATGAAGACGAATCTACAATAAAGTAATTTGTAAGTTACCTCTTCTGCTAAACAGGATTTTCAATTGCTTTTATGAGCTCTACATGAATTAGGGATAGTTCACCCAAAAATGATAATTATCCCATGGTTTACTCATCCTCAAGCCATCCTAGGTGTATATGACTATCTTCTTTCACAATCAAAGATATTTTTAAAAATATCCTGGCTCTTCTAAGCTTTATAATGGTAGTAAATGGGGATCGAGATATTAAAGCCCCAAAAAAGTGCATCCATCCATCATAAAAATAATTCATATGGCTCCAGGGGGTTAATAAAGGCCTTTTGAAGCGAAGCGATGGGTTTTTGTAAGAAAAATATCCATATTTAAAACTTTGTAAACTAAAATAACTAGCTTCCGGCAGACGACCGTACGCATACTGCTCAAGTCGACTTGCGCCAAATGAGTAACCCCTGAAGCGATGTATGACGTAGGATGTAGGAGTATCGTAAGCTTTGACGTCGTGCCGTAATCAAAGTGTACGGCTGTCTGCCGGAAGCTAGTTATTATAGTTAATGAAGTTTTAAATATGGATATTTTTCTTACAAAAACCCAATCGCTTCGCTTCAAAAGGCCTTTATTAACCCCCTGGAGCTGTATGGATGTATTTTTTTGGCCTTCAAAATCCCAACCCCCATTCACTACAATTATAAAGCTTGGAAGAGGCAGGATATTTTTTAAATACAAAAACAATCTCTGATTGTGTTTGTCTTAAAGAAGAGAGTCATATACACCTAGGATGGCCTGAGGGCGAGTAAATCATGGGATAATTTTCATTTTTGGATGAACTAACCCCTTAAGTTTCTACAAGAGTTTTCTATTTTGGGTGAACTATCCCAATAAGCATTCTTGTTCTGTCATCATTTGCTCACCCTCATGTTGTTCCAAACCTGTATCACTGTAGATATTCTGAAGAATGTTTTTGTCCATGCAATGAAAGTCAATGGGGTCTGAAACAACATTTTATAGTTATCCATTATATGAAAAAAACCCCCCAAAAAAACCTGAAGACATTTTAAATATCTTTTATGTTTCACAGACAGACAGACGTACAGGTTTGGAACAACATGAGGGAGTAAATGATAGAAACTAACCCTTTAAAATTAAGAAATCAATGTACCTTTTGTAGCCACGTGAAAATCCTTCTGAAACACGAGGAATAATATTAATAATGTGACTGTGATAGGATCATTATTAAGTGCTTGACTTTTCAGTCAAAAATATTTTTAGACATAAATAAACAACTTACCCCGCAAGGTGCACCGGCTTGCTTGATGTTTAGGATAATCAGCAAGATGTTTGGCCATCGAATCTCCAACCCGAGTTTTGTATCTACATGTGGTACAGTTCAGCCTCCCCTTCCTGCAAACATTTTCATTATCACAATTGACAAAAAAAGTAATATTACATTCAGAGCAAAAGGAGGGGAAAAAAAAAACAAAAAAAACGCAGGTCTTACTTTGGGCAGGGTTTGTATAGGGTGATATATTTTTTGGTGCTTTTCCGAGGAACATGTACACTGCAAATAAAGATGAGGGAGAAATGAGAAAACACTCAACACCTCACAAAAATGAAACTGAAAGTTTTTCACCCGATCATGTTATATTGTTTTTTTTTTACAGATAGGTAAAGGTAATATAAATGTAAAAATAAGGGAAATTACCATGCACAATTAAATAATACCAAACAACATCAATCCATTAGCAAATAATCAATATATGATATATTGTCCATTCCTAAGGTAAAGCACTTTGTTTTTTCAAATACTACTACCTCAAAAACTGTAAAAATCGAAAGATTTTCACCTGATCATGTGATTCGCATAAGCTCTGGAACAGCAAGTACAGTATCGGCAGAGGGAACAGCTCACGTAGGTGGGGAAATGGTTGGAAAAATACGGAATGTCAAAGTTGCATTCCATGCAGAAGTGTTTTTCTGTTGGCTTGCTGGAAGAACAATATGATGGTCAGAATATAGATAAATATTATATATATAAAAACAGCAGACAAAGAGAGAGAGAGAGAAAATATTATATCTATATACACTCACCATTGACTCTCAAACTTGACCATTAGCTCCATCATGCTTTCCACTGGCTTTTTCTTGAGAGGAATGACTTTATTGGTGACATTGTGAGATGCTGCAGGTGTTGATGTGGCGTTTGAGCAAGTGTTCAATGGAGGTGCTCTGTTGTCAGTACTGTCAGCATAAGCTCGGATGATTACCTGAAGCAGAGAGGGGTAAATGGTGAGGCCATCAAACAAGCAATAAACCAGCAATATATATGACCGGGAGTCTCTTACCCTAGTACCAGGCGTGAGGCCCTCTAATTGCTTGGGTTTGACACAGGTCCTGTGAAACCTTTGTCTGTGGTGCAACTCGTCCTTCTCATAAGTGAACTGAAGTCGGCATCTGCCACAATGATGCGCTTTATTTTTCTGGACGAATAAACACAAACTTCAATAGGACTGATACAGAAGACACATTCTGCTACAGATGAATGTAGACATCACAACATTATGTGCAGTATGCGAAAGGGTTATTCATTATGAGATTGTGATATTAAATTATGCGTTAAAGCATTGATCTAAATGTAAAAATAGGGGAAATGACCATGCAAAATGAAATATTAAATGGCATCAACCAACAGCAATATATTTAAAAAATAAAAATAAAAATCTTATATCAACAATCAATCAATCAGCAGCTATATTGATGATATGAGCTCTAAACAGATGATATATTGTCCATCCCTAAGGCAAATTGCAGTAAAGCATTAGTTTATGAGCTGAAAAGTTTAAAAGTGAAACAATGTGTTTCCATATTAATAAGTGTTATTATCTATCATTAAAACCCCTCTGAGTTTAGACAGTTTAGTGCTAAGCACATTCTTTACCTGATGTCTAATGTAGTGCAACTGGAAGCCGCCACAAGACCTAAACACTTTTAAGCAGTAGGGACACATTAAGATGCAGGTGTCCTTGTGCTGCTCTGTGAAGTGGCTTATAACATCTTGGTAGAAAGAAGATCGGTACTCGCACACCTGCAAAAAGAGCAAGCGATTTACACAAATATTTTCAAGACAAAACAGTTGCTGCTGAGAGGAATGACATGAAGCCTTGTACACAAAGTTACCTGACACATGTAGGGCATCTCACCAGGCTTGTGCGCGTGTTTCATGTGGTTCAGAAAGAGGGGTTCACTCTCAAACGACCACTCACAGATCTTGCACACTTCTATAAAGCAGAATGAAATGTTTTAAAGAGGACATTTCATTTTTTACATTTTCAACTTTTTTTTAGTGTGTAATGTTGCTGTTTGAGCATGAAAAAGGTCTGCAAAGTTACAAGTCTCGTCAAAGGGAGTTATTCTCTATATCAGTTCGCCCTGTTTCTGAACTCCCTGAAATGCCTCCATTGTAGTCATAAGTTTTCATGTCACATTATTCCTCATTTAAATAATTCCCACCCAAGGCATATGCAAAATAAAGGGGCGGGGCCTGATTTAGTTATTTAGTAGTGTGTTGAAACTCGCGGTTATGGTAAGGGGTGTGACATTCCCGAGTCATGCTCGAAGCGGCTGACCAATCACAACACACTGGTTCAGTCGACCAATCAGAGCACACTGTGCTTTAGAGAAGGAGGGGCTTCATAGAAACAGGAACTAAACAGAGTGTTACTGACAGACTGGGAAAAGAGGTGCTGCAACAATGTCAAATATGGGAAAAATAAGGTTTTTTTTTGAACATTCAAGCATAAAAACCTATTCTAGTAGAGCCTAAAAACAAAATCAAGACTTTGTAAAAGGGCATAATGTGGCCTCTAAGTTGGAACTAAAGTCAAATATTAACAACTAATGCATCAACAATGGTTTAAAACCTAGTTTTTGACAAACATTTTGACAAAGGGTTTTGAGGATATATCATTCTAAGAGTATAGACTCACTTGAGGACTCTGCATGGTTATGAACTGTCTCAACGTGGCACTGCAGACGGAAGGGCGTTGAGAAGTTTCTGTAGCAATGCTGGCACATAGTATGATAGTCCACTTCACCTGTTTGGCGCTCCAACTCCATGTGGTGTTTCATGTGGTTCATCATCCTTTAAAATGAGGGTTGAGGGTTGAACAAATCTATCTATAACAACTCCCGTCAAAAACCAATCTGAAAACCAACTTACTTGATGTTGCCCTTCACCTTCTTATCACAGAATTGGCATTTCATTGCGATGGGCTCTGCATTGGTTCTTAGTGATGCAGGCTGGCCAGGGTGCTGCCCATAGAAGAAGTCTTCAACTAACATGATCATTCTGCCCTGGTCGTCAAAATCTCCAGAGCGAGGATTAGGCGCTCCCTCGGGTATCTCAGAAGTGGTTACGTGTTTGAGAGATGTTTCTGAGGACGTGGAGAAGGAAACGGGATTCTCTGATGTGGAGGGTTTTGAGTGGGTTTTGTCACTCGAGCGCTTGATCCTTTTTCTAGCTTGGGCCTTCAGGTCCCGGACGCTCTTGATAAGTTCTTGATTGCATTGCTGGAAAATGGGGAACAAGATGAATGGACATGAGTCTGACCTTGGCGAAAGGTTTAAAGACCACCATAGAGGAGGTTCTTAAACAAGAAAGGATTTGTACAGCATTGTTTGTAGATATTTAATCTAAAAAGTGTACGAATACAAACTTACACAGAAGTATCCACGGAGGGACTGACTCTTTTGGTAAACGGCTTTACAGCGGACACAGAAATTCGAAGAACTGGAGCCTCTTTTTAATGCTGTAGAACAAAGATACCCCACTCAATCCCTTCTCAAAGACCTCTTAAGGGTCAGTTCAACCAAAAATGAAAATTCTGTCATCAATTAATCTCCTTCATGTCGCTCCAAATCCAAATCTTTGAAACACAAATGAAGATAGGTTTAATAAAACCTGAGAGATTTCTGTCCCTCCATTAAAAGTCCATTCTACCAAAACTTTTATGCTTTAAAAAGTTCATAAAGAGATTGTAAAATAAATCCATATAATTGAGTGGTTTAATTTAAGTCTTCTGAAGAGACACAATCACTTTACATGATGAACAGATTTCATTTAGGCTTTTATTCACTTATAAACATTTATCAAAGCATAAACATAGAGCTGGTGGAAGCTCTGACACACAGGAATCAATGAGGTTTTTCTTTCATGTCAAGCAAGTACGGTTGAGCCAAAAGCTTGGAGTAAACTGGTCAATTCGTATACATTTCTTTTACGATCTTTTTGATGTGCCAAAATTTTGGGTGAATGGACTTTCAGTGGAGGGACAGAAATCTCTTATGTTTCATTAAAAATATCAATTTGTATTTCGAAGATGAAGAAAAATCTTATGGGTTTGGAACAAGTAACTGATGACAGAAAATCTCATTTTTGGGTGAACTATCACCTTCAACACATTAGAGCTGCACAATTCTGAATAAATTGAGAATCACAATTTTTTTTTTGTTTAAAATAGAGATCATGATTTTCTCACAATTCTGAATAGACAACCAAACAAAATAACATGTCATTAACTAAAGCTTCTGACTTTATGTTCTGACTTAATGTTAATTGCTGCAGTCTATATTATATAATAAATATTTAATTAATTTGAATTAATTTTTTTTATTGGTTTGAATGAATGATTCAACGACTCACTCATAAAGACTTCACTCACTACTGGATGAATCAGCATTTTTAAACTAATTTCTTGAATAAATGAATCAATGACAAATACATTTTTAACAGTCACTTGTCGCCACCTACTGTTGTAACGATGTAATCGATACAATTGTTATTTGAAGCGTCAAGTTACTAGTTCAAAGGCTGATTTACTCTATTTTGATCACTTCAGTAGACATCAGTGTTTATATCCAAACTATAAACTTTTATCCCAGTACTTCTGTGATCATTTGAATTGATGCAAGACAGAAATAATGATACTGTATGGTGGAAAAGACTGTGTGTGAAGCTGTTTCATTCCTATACATGACAACTGCTTTCTCTGGGTCAGAACGTAGATCTGAATGTCCGCTGTGATCGTACTTGTCGAAGGTTTAATAGACATAGCAAATCATTGTCATTAAGGAATAAGTGGAATGAGTGTTTGAATCGAGATTGCAATCTTTTAACGATTAATTGTGCAGCTCTAAAACACATAAATGATGTCAATCAATATGTTTAATCAATAAGCTCATGTCAACACTTAAAACATCAACAGCAATTAAAAACTAGATCTGAAAAATAGGAGGGTAAAAACAAATCAGTGATTCTTCAGAAAAAGGTCCTGACCGTTAGTTGTTGTGGCAGGAGGGGCAAAGATCTGCGCTTGAGGTCTCACAGTCTGAGACAGCCCACCAGACAGGAGCGGGGCTGGAGCTCTGTTTATGTTGTTTTGGATGGTGACGGTTGCGGTGGGCTGCACTAGTGAACTCACTACTTGACCAGCAGCTGCAGGTGCTCCGGCAAGCTTCGTAAACTTTATAACTTTAATTGTCGCACCTATCAAAGTAAACAAAAAATAAAACAGACTGGTAAATGACCCAAGAATTGATGCACAATGTAAAAAGTGTATGATAAACTGCATGAATTGTCACCTGGAGCTGCGGCTGGTAGGACGTTGGAGGGTGTCACATTGAGAGTGGTCACTCCTGGGGCCGATGAGGTGATGCTTTGTACGTTTGAGGGGCTATTGATGGTCAAGGTGACTGGGATCTGCAATGCTGATAGTTTTCCAGGCGTTGTTTGCTGTACTGCACTCCCTGGGGTGACCATCCGCGGAGCAATTAACTGGGGTGTCTGAGCTGAAGACGTCAGAGAAAGTATTTCAGCAAAATGAGTAATGCTCCCATAAAAACACAAAACATTTGTTTTTGTGCAGCAGAGAAAACTAAATGCATAGCAACAGATGTCTGGATCACTGTAGACTCTTGAGCACTTATGCTGGTATTTATGTCTGATGCGTGAAAATTCATCACTTGTACAGTATGTGCATATAAACGTTAAAGGCACAATATGTAAGATTTTAGATTAAAATATCCAAAAACCATTAGAACAATGTTATATATTTTGTTGATTTGTGTACTTACTGCTTCATACCACAGTAACGTTAATAAAACTTTAATACATTAGCTCATCCTTGAACATGATTTCTGCCCAAGTCTGTCGGATTGTTTTCCATCGGCTGTGGAGGCGACAACTCCCATGATTCCACGCTCATTCACGGCATTATCAAGCTTCACCCTTGTTTTGAATACGCGACCTCTAGTGGCGAAAATTACATATTGTGCCTTTAAAATCGTGATGAAATGAATGCAGCGACAGATCTTTTCTTTTGCATTGTGACGTACATTAGAGTGTAAAACAGGCAAAAATGTAAGGTGGCGACTTGTTTCTATCCATTGGTTGTAGATAGGATTTTAAGATGTCGGCGTTGCACTCAAAAATGAATGAGAGCTTGCAATCGACTATAAAAAAAGAGGCAGAGTGAACCAGAGAGAAGTCTGTTGTTTACACAGGAAGATTGAGTTATGATTAAAAAATTTTGAAAATGAAACATAAATGCATAGATGAATTGTTCACAGCAAGATACAGTATTTAACATGCATTTAGAAAATACACAGAGGGAATTTTCTTTCATGCCGACTTAAAATTCAGCAATGCATCCTGCAAAATATGTCTGGGAGGGAGTAACCATGTAATTAAATCAAGTTATGACTTACCGGCAGTTAGAAAACTAATAGGCTGTCCATTCAAGATGTAACCAAGTGATGTTCCCAAACTCATTGGGCCTGCCAGAGGCTGACCTGGATTAGGCTACAACAGATGATCATCACTTAAATACAACATCTTTGGTATGTCTATGTAAACAGAAGGTTAAATGCCTGAATTGATTGATAGTAAAAGAGCAAAGTGAAACCTGTGCACTGATGTAGATCGTCTGGCCAAGTGTGCCACCTGCAGCTCCACCTGGCTGGACAGCATTAGGCAGTAACGTAACAGCAGGAGCTTGAAGTAAAAACAAATCAACAAGTCCCACAGTTATTCTTTTAACAGTGTTTTTGCAGTGTGGGATGTTTGCAATCACTAATGACCCCTAGGAACATGGAAAGAAAGCCTCTAACTGGAAAGACAATTCTGCATAGCACTGGAATATTGTTTAGATCTTTATTGCATGCTTGTTTTCTTCTTACCAGAAGCCAAAGGCACAGCTTGATTTACGAGGTCAGTAGTAGCTGATGTCGGTTCAGCGGTGCCATCAGATTGTGCTGGTATCGGTGCACTATTGCCACTTGGGACTACAGTAACTAAATTAATAAATAAACAAAAGGCATTAAACTTTTATTTTTATTTAGACTTGTTTTCCTAATATATGATTAAATGCTCGATTAAATGATCAAGACATGATAATGAGTGTTTTTACATATAATGAAAAAACATTATTCACCTTTGTTATATCGCTGGTTCCTGTTTTCTGTAATACTCTGGCATGGCTCTAGATCATCTTCATCACATTGCATGTAAAGGTCCGATTCTGCCATGTTTCTGTAAACAAAAATCGTTGCTTATACAGTGTCATCACTCCTGTCAACAAGACTATGTTGGCTATGGCCAGTGGGTAGCTGAACATATACTATCTATTTGACATTAAAATATTACTATTATTATTAATAAATAGAAAAGCTAACAGGACAAGTGATCATTTTGTTATATGCAATACAGCTTTTAATCAACAATAACATTTAAAGTCTGGACAATGTGTTACAAGACTTTATTTTTCCCCAAAATTTTATATATATTAGTTGTCAGTGGTTGTTCTGAGGCTCTCAACTGATACTTTCAAACAAAGTTGAAAAAAAATACATACAGTGTTGGTGTGATGCATTACTAAGTAATTAATTACTATAATTTAATTACTTTTCACTTGAAAAAAATGAAGTAACGGATTACTCTTATTTTTTTTCTGTAATCTGATTACAGTTACTTCGGATGAAATTGCATTAAATACTGTATAGAACAATTCTACATAAAACAATAGTGGATTTAACATCAAATTTTAACGTCTAATGTTAAAATGTATGTTTTTAATGTAACCTTCTCCCTTTAAATACTTTGGTCAGTTCAAGAATAATTACATTTTTTTTATATTATTTATTTGAAAGAATTAAAAGAGCAGTTTCACGTCTATCCTTGTAACTGGTCGAGGTTGATATGGGATATAGAAAGTAATTAATCTAATACTTTTTAGAGAGAATAATTGGTACAGTAATCTAACTACACTGTCGAAGATGTAATTAGTAGCTAGTAATTAATTACTTTTTAGAGTACCCCACACTGTTCATATATTTATTTACTTTATGTCATACTTAAAAAAAAAAAGGTAATATGTATATGTCGCTAAACCGATTTCTTGCCTCAGTATCTACAACCTGTCATAATAATAAACGTGAGCCCATTTAACGCCGTAACAGACGCGCGCTCGCTATCCTCCCGTAGAGCGCGCGCGAGGCTAACATTAGCCCGCCCTGCTAACGGCACGCATGTGTGTCCTGCCAATGCGCGACCCCGTGCAGCTGTGTATGCAAAGCTACAGGGGCTAGCCTTTACCTGACTGCACAACTTTTAACAACTACTTTACAAACACCGACGCGTTGTTTCTAGGGAGAAGAAAGGGAAGTCTTACCTCATACACAGTTCTGCATATGTGCAAGATAGGACACAAATTTATAATGCGTTATTTCCTTTAATTCTTCGCGGGGTTTGCCATGATGGAAAAACAATGATCCCTGTTCTGCAGACGTTTTTCCCTCTTTGCTAGCGGTGGTAGGCGAAACATTTAAAAACGTCACTTCCACGCGTGTTTCCCTGCACTCTGATTGGTTGCGATCTTTTGTGAGAAACGCGGGATTATCGTGATTCTTCAATATTTAATAAATAGAAGCAAATAAAACACTTAATGCCAGTGGTCAATGTTACATTATACGCATATTATGATATGGAAAGTTTCCTGGAGTATCACTTCCAATAATAAACAATGCGTTTTAAAGCTAATTATTGCCATCTACAGTAAAATATAAAGTGTATGCATTATGTTTGCACAATCTGAGACCATTGTCGTCCTACCTGCTGCACAGATTTGCTTGTTTTATAACGGCAATATTTATCTACGCTAAACAGTATGCACTAACTTAGCCGGCTAAATAGTGCAGTGATCCAAAAACACCGCCTCAGAGTTAAAGACACAAACTGGACTCGATCATTGAGAGAAAAACATTGGCTTTTAGTCAATGCATGTTAGTCTCGCGCCATAACTAATAGTTTCCCGCATAATCGTTTTCTTTCTGCCTGCTTTCATTAATTCCAAGATGGCGGCTGATGTTTAGATGGCAGGAATGCATTTGACGTAACATATTAAGTGTTTCTATCCAAATGTTCCTCGAATGAAACATCAACTATTACATATTAAAACGAGTATGTTTCTCCAACAACAACACATTTCTGTGATTTTTTTTTTTTTTAATATAAAACAAGAGTTCGTGTTTTGTTGTTATAACGTTGCTAGCAGTGAACAAAGAAATCCCTCATGTTTTTATAGAGCTGCTCAGTTTATTATACCACAACCAAGAACAGAATTAGCATTTAGAGCAATGGCTTCCCCTCGACATTTCTTTTGGGGTTTTTAATAAGAAGAATGGCAGTTTTGATTTAAAAACATTCTAAATAAGATTTAATAACATAAATTACCCACAGTCATACCTTTTAGAAGTGAAATTTGAATCTTTTGTTGTTTTTTAAACGTAACCTAGCTATAGCAGTTTGTTAGCATTTTATGTTTTAAAACAAAGCAGCTTCAAAATTCACTTTTACCGTCTGTGTGTATTTTGCTGTAGAATTAATAAAACGTCTCTTCAAGTAGGCTAATTTTAACACAGACCATATTCATAAACAACCATTCTAAAAGCCTATAGAAAAAAAATTAACCTTTTGAGTTGTGCTAACTAAGTTGACATCATGGCTGCACACACAGCTCTTTTGCACTAGTTAAGTGGATAAACTGCAACCTTTTTAGCCTGGGACTTTATAAAAAAAAAAAAGTAGGTCATATGCAAGTGCAGTGTGTCTTG
This sequence comes from Mylopharyngodon piceus, assembly GCA_039654765.1. Taxonomy (NCBI): domain Eukaryota; kingdom Metazoa; phylum Chordata; class Actinopteri; order Cypriniformes; family Xenocyprididae; genus Mylopharyngodon; species Mylopharyngodon piceus. The sequence goes on along the minus strand of CM077448.1, from coordinate 14,025,874 downwards.
TTTACATGGCTATAACAATAGATTGATATGTAATAAGAAAGCACAATTTAAAACACATGACATTTAATCTAATTTGATCAACACTGTCCCTGACAACTCCAAGATATTCCAGATCATTTCTTCTTGTCTGACTTGCCATAAACATTCCCACACTTCTGGTCTTGGCAGGTAATATAATAAAATCAGTGCGAAACAACTGAATAAAGCCCTTAAGATGGAGGGAGTGCCACATGACCCATACAACATACCCCCAAAAAGCTTTTTGTAGCTTAAAAGGTCAGAGAGCTGCTTTCAAATGCCTCAGACTGCACAAATTAAGTCACATCTTAAATGTAGACTAGACCTAATGTAAAGCCTTGCTTTACTGTTATCTGCTATAGAAGTGGAAATTGTTTTGATCGTTGTTTTTGTTATTCACATTTCCGTCTGACCGCAAGCCATGGAATCTAACATGATCTTGACTTAATCTTCTTATAAAACCTTAACCCTGGCTTGAACACAGGGTGATTAGACTTGATAGCCGGCACTGAGCTTGATGGTGGCCGTGCAGATTTTTTAAAACAAAGAAAAGAGTACTGTAGTACTGTACGACAGAAAATAAAATGAAAGCAGAGCTGACAGTGCATCACAGCGGATGACATGTATCTCTCTATCCCAGCCACGAAACTGTGGGAGGAACTGAAGGAAAATCGTCTCGCCAAATACGGTGCAGTAACTGCCGTCACAGCTATTAGTAAGTTACACAATGTCATTTCCTCTCAATCTAACTTTTGGTGGGCTGAAACAACATTTCAGTCAGTTATGAACTATTACAATTTCTTTCATATGTATTGTAGAATATAATAAACAGCACAGTTTCAGTGCGGTTCAGAAGGTACAATGTTGTGGCTCAAGAGGTATTTGATGTAGCTTAAGGGATAACAGAATTACAGATTAACAGAGTTCAGAGGCTGTGTGTAATCGTATTTTTGCAACAAAAAACACGATTGTGATATAAAATCCATTATATATATATATACATATATATATATATGTATGTATACACACACACACACACACACACAGGGGTTGGGTTAAATGTTTGCCCAACCTGCTGGGCAGTTTTATTTAACTCAACTATTGTTTAAAAATGACTGTATTGCTTGCATAAAATGAACCCAAAGTATATTGGAAATTAACATTTATTAATATGTTTAATATATGAACATTTATTGTTAAGTTTAATGAATAATTATTAAACAATAAACATTTATTAAATTGCTTATTAATAAATGTTCACCTTTTGATTATTATTGTTGCCTCTAGTAATTATGTGTCTGATTTTTAATTTGCAACATATTTTGGGTTAATTTTAAGCCAGACATATAGTAATTTTAAAATAAAATAAAACTACCCAGCATGTTGAGGAAACATTTAACCCAACTGCTGGTTGTCCATTTTCAGCCCAACTTGGGTTGTTTTTAACCCAGCATTTTTTAGAGTGTATAAACACAGTTGGCAAAAATTGGAAATAAAATAAGTTGAAGTTGAAGTACTAAAATTGCCTAAACTAAAATTGAAATAAAAACAAATTAAGGCTAAATAGAATAAAAAGCACATAACTAAATGACTAAAACTGAAAATATAAAAATAAAATTTAAATTAAAATCTAAAAATGCTTATAAATGATATAGTATATAATACTAAAATAACACTGATGCTATTTCGAATTGGATTTAGTTGGATATTTGTTTAAACAGCGATTGTATTTACAGCGATACTTTCCAATACATTTTTTATAAATGGACTTTTGTATCATGGACCTCATTAATTTGATATCAAATCTGCTGAGGGCAACAAGCCAACTCTCCAGTGCTTCCAAGCCAGATCTGACCCAAAAGCATTTTGTTTAGATCTTTAAAAATCTGTATTTAGTATTTCCTTGGTTTTGAATTGAAGAATGTGCTCTATAATGGATTTTCTTCAAAAACAGGTTTGGTTCTGCTGAGAAAATGGATTGCAGGTGGAGTGTGCCGCTGTCGGGTGCGACTGGATGGGAAGACAGTCGTCATTACTGGCGCCAACACTGGTATTGGAAAAGAGACGGCACATGACTTGGCCATGAGAGGTAAACACGCTGCATTCTTAAAAATAAAGGTTAAGAAGGGTTTTCACACACTGTAAAACTCAATAAGTTCAGAATACTCAAAACATTTGAGGAAACTTATTACTGCAAAACATTTAAGTAAACAAACACTTTTTTTTTTTTTTAAAAGTTAGTAGAACTTAAAATTTTTGTGACAAGTGGGGCGGGGCCGAGAGCTGTGGAAGCGGAGCAAGGCCAGTGTGGTGCACAGGTGTCTCTCATTAACAATCACGTCACCGGCATCCCTTCACTCCCACAGTTCTCAGCCTCGGCCAACTCATCATAATGTTAATTACATACAGTTCATTTACATAAACATCACATTCAGATCATGGTTAAATGTTAGATAGCAAATAACACATGCTATTATAACTCATATCAAAGAGACTGTCATTATATACTTGCATGTATATAATCAAACAACATACAGTATATATGGTCTTAAAAGTTTTGTAGCCCATCCTCAACCTAACCTCTACTCTTCACCACAATGATAACCCTACAAAACTAACATAACAGAACCCCCTGAAATCCCAATATAACACAACATTAAACACTAACTTATGTCTCCCTATGTTAATCTTGTGCAAAAACACACAAAATAACACTTAATTTCAACATTTATTTATACAGTCTGACGCAAAGCATGCTGGGAATTAGAAATCTGCTGCAACTCAACTCAATCATATTAAGTTCAGCTTACTACAATGAAATTTTGAGTTCACTCAACTTTTTTCCTAGTAAGTACTATGAACTTTCATTATTTGAGTGAAACAAGCTCATTTAATTTAATTAATTTCACTGTTCGGTTTTATGGTGCAGCAATGCCATGGAAGAACCATTTTGGGTTCCCCAAAGAACCTTTCAGTGAGCAGTTCTTAAAAGAACCCCTTTTCTTAATGTGAAGAACATTTTAATAATCTAAAGAACCTTTTTCCACTATAAAGAACTTTTTGTGGAATGGAACAGTTCCATGGATGTTAAAGGTTCTTCATGGAACCATCAATGCCAATAAAGAACCTTTATTTTTAAGAGTGAAGAAAGTCTATATTTTAGGTCCACTTTGCATCATGGCAAATCATTAAGCTGGACCAGATTGATAGACAATTTTTTTTTTTTTTTTAGGGGCTCGGGTTGTGATGGCTTGTCGAGATCTTTCGAAAGCAGAAAAGGCTGCGGCAGAGATTCGCAGATCTACAGGAAATGGCAACATAGTAGTTCGGCACTTAAACCTGGCATCTCTGTTCTCCGTACGGCAGTTTGCACGTGAATACACTGCCACTGAGAATCGACTGGATATACTTATTAACAATGCTGGTGAGACATTTGACTTCATTACTAGGTAATCAACAAATCACACTGTGCTTTTAGCTGTATTGTTAATTATTGCATATTTTTTTGTGGACAAACCTATACTATTAGGAGTGATGATGTGCCCTAAAAGCCTTACAGAGGATGGCTATGAAACCCAGTTTGCTGTCAATCATTTGGGCCATTTCCTCCTGACTGTTCTGCTCCTGGACCTGCTGAAGAAGTCTAGCCCTAGTCGAGTTATCAATGTATCCAGTATTGCTCACAAAGGAGGTAAAACCCACCCATTAACATCATGCCTTTCTTTTAGCTTTCATTTCCCCCTTTTTTCACAATTATCCAATCTCATTCTTGCACTGACCAATAACTAATATGGTTACGATATATTGTACATCTCTTTTGTAAATATTATTGCAGAGATGCATAAGACTGTTCTTATCCATACAACATATTTCAGTCCGATGACCTTTCTCATAGGTAAGATCAACTTTGATGACCTTAACTTCAACAAAGCACAGTATGATTCCTTGGTCAGCTACAGGCAGAGCAAACTTGCCAACCTGCTGTTTACTCGCGAGTTAGCACGGAGGATTAAAGGTTTGTGCGCTCATCCCCAGTACATCAGTCACGTTCAAACATAGAAAATGCTTCAAAAAGCTGTTTTACACCTGAATGTTGCATTTTCCCTACATTAGCCTTGTTTAATCCTGCTCTGTTTTAAATCAGGGTCTGGTGTAGCGGTGTATTCCCTTCACCCTGGAGTAATCCGCACTGAACTGGGACGTTATGTGCAGACCCGCTACCCTCTGCTCAGTGCCCTGTTGTCTTTTCCTGCTCTCTTACTGATGAAAACCCCCAATCAAGGTGCTCAGACGTCCATCTTCTGTGCGGTGGCTGAGGGGTTGGAGTCTCACAGTGGCTGCTATTTCAGGTGAGCTGTTAAAGAGGACCTATTATGCACATTTTCAGTGTTGATTTTGTTTTTGGGCTCTACTAGAATAGGTTTTCTTCCTTGAATGTTCAAAAACACCTTATTTTTCACATATTTTACATTGTGGCGGCACCTCTCTTTTCTAAAAATTGAACCTTTTCTGTTTCTGACATTTATGTTTGACACTGGATGATTATGAGATCTGTTTACAGTGATTGTAAGCTGAAGGAACCAGCTCCTGAAGGTAAAGATGATCTCGCTGCTCTGCGATTATGGAAAATAAGTGCAAAGCTTGTGGGCTATGAAGAGGACTGACAACACTCCACCAAACTCTGTTCATAATACCACATGCCTATACAGGAATGCTTTGTATGCAGCTATCAACATTCAGATATTCTTTTCCATCAAGTTTTTTTTCTAATGGAAACTTTATTTAATTGAATTGATTATTAGTGGTTTCTGTCTAAATGGTATTTTTGTCTGGATCAGTACTATAGTAATCCCCATGTTCCCTGTCTTGCACATTACAGTATAAATGTAAGAAAATTGATATTGATATCTCATCATTTGTCATTTTAAAGCTGTTTTGAAGTATCTCATTTGATGATTAATAAAGGTTTCATTAAGTCATATCTTTATTGTAACCCAAATGTTATCAAAATAAAATTCAAATAGCATACATTAATTTTAGCACTGGTAAAATACAGTGAGAGTTAAGTGCCTGTAGTAGTGAATTTGAATCTTTAAACTGAATTCGTTCATGAATCCAACTGAATCTGAAATCTGCACTGAACCAGCATTGTAATACTGGTAATGATTTATTTTTTATTTTTTTTGATAATAAAATTGTAATTAAATCATATTAATGTAACAATGATGTTTGGAAAAACCCATAAATTAATTTTCAGTGTTGGGGTAATGCATTACAAGTAACACAAGCGACGTAATCAGATTGCTTTTTTCAAGTAACTAGAAAAATAACATATTACTTTCAAATTTACAACAAAATATTTGAGTTACTTTTTCAAATAAGTAACGCACGTTACTTTGTTTTCCCATTTATTGAATGACACCTCTCCTGCCCCCATGTGGAGAAAAATCGAGAGGTGCAGAGGCATTGTGTGCGCTATGTAAACATGATGATTATTGTAATTCTTACTTTTATAAAAGTAACTTTCCCTAACACTGTTCATTTTAAAAAGTGCAGTAATGCTGGTGAGATTGATTGTTAGCAATGTCCGATTCCTGACCGAATCAATCTTCTTGAACGATGAATCGAATCTTTAAAATCACGAAACCGACTTAATTGGTCCGAGCACTGACTCACTGAAACAACATATTAATGCTGGTAATGAAATTGTTTTTTAGTATTTTTTTTTATGATTAATAAAAGTTTAATGGGATCATAACTTTACGTAATCATGCTATAAAAACATAAACGAATAAATAATGCATTAGAGGCTGCTGGTAAATAGGTCGTCTGGTTGAGATGTCCGATTCGTGACCGAATCGTTCTTCTGAGTCGAATCTTTTCGAATCCCACTACTGTCTCACTGAACCAACAGATAATATTTTATTTAGTATTTATTTTGATGATAACTAAAAGTTTAATGAACTCATAACATTAAGTAATAATGCTATAAAACACAAACGAAGCTGGCACAGAGGAAAAAAAAAGAGTTCAATGATTCATTACGCTCGTCTGGGGCGAGGGGAAAAAAACTCCATCGCCCTCACCAATATGGCGTTTTATTTACTCCGTTTTACGTAGCAGCCTTGAATTATGGGATATTGTTAATGATCTACGAACTGTTACCAGATCAGTTGAACTAGTAAATCGAACCTACAAGACTGACAGATCGATTGAACTACAACAGATCCCAAATCAGATGCGGACCGAATACTCGTGTACACCGGAAGTAGAAGGAAACGCAGTGAGTTGTCTGTCTCCCATTGTCAACAGTATTTTGTATACGGGAGTAGTTTACTAATGAAAAGAGCCTTTTATCATTAGTTAAACAACTTTGAAAAGATTCGATAATTTGACCCATTCTCACTGACAATCAGAACATATATAAAACGACAAAATGAACGTGACTCTGGCTGTCAAGCAATATATTTCCAAAATGATAGAGAGCAGCGGACCCGGGATGAAGGTGCTGCTGATGGACAAGGAGACGGTAAGTGAATTTAAACAGCCTTAACATTTCAAACATATAAGCACAAATGTGCTTAAGCCAATGATAATCCAGTACTGTGTGCAGTGTAAATGGGTTTTGCTGTCATGTGTCTTAACCAACTGAACTGAACTCTCATTTGTTTCTAAATAAAGTAGATGGCTGTGTTGTAAAACTAGTCAGCAGTCTACATAGACAGTGACAAACAGTGGTTAAAACATTGCTAGCATGTTCTCTTTACTCTTCCTCTGTTTCTTTACAGACCAGTATCGTGAGTGTGGTCTACACTCAGTCTGAGATCCTGCAGAAGGAGGTCTACCTTTTTGAGCGCATTGACTCACAAAACCGAGACAATATGAAGCACCTTAAAGCCATCTGCTTTCTCCGGCCAACCAAGGTTTTACCATTGTCTCTTATAGAATATATTTAGACTGCAATTCCAGGTGATTTCATACTTGAACATCTCTGCTTTCAGGAGAATGTAGAGCACCTGATTCAAGAGCTTCGTCGGCCCAAGTATAGTGTCTATTTCATCTGTGAGTGCCAGTAATATTGCATCAATTTACCTCTCATTTATATGAGTTTGCAGAATATGTGCTAATAAGGGTGGTCAGAAGATGAACTTTCACTGACTTTAGGACTTTTTCTGTGCAGATTTCAGTAACGTGATCAGTAAGAGTGAGATAAAGGCTTTGGCTGAGGCGGATGAACAGGAAGTAGTTGCAGAAGTGCAGGTGGGTCTTCTTCATAATTGATTCATATATATGTGCTTTCCATATTTATATACAGTGTCCACAAAATGTTATCAAACTGATCATTTTGTTACTCTAGGAGTTCTATGGAGATTTCATTGCTGTGAACCCTCATCTTTTCTCCCTCAACCTTCAAGGAGTATCCAGGGTAAGATAATTTTTTACATTTTTTTTTTTTTTTTTAAATATGGAACTTGTGCTTGCACTTCATTGCTCTGTATGTTTTGGCCTGCATTCAATTATTTCTAAATGAATCATTAAAGGGGACCTATTATTCTTGGTTTTGTTTTCGGGCTCTACTACAATAGGTTTTCATGCTTGAATGTTCAAAAAACACCTTATTTTTCACATATTTGACATTGTTGCAGCACCTCTCTTCCCAGTCTGTCAGTAACGCTCTGTTTAGTTCCTGTTTCTATGAAGCTCCTCCTTCTGAAAAGTGCAATGTGCTCTGATTGGTCCGCTAGACCAGTGTGTTGTGATTGGTCAACCACTTTGAGCGTGTTTGTGAAATGTCACGCCCCTTACCATAACTGCGAGTTATGCTGCGAGGCCACATCCACACGAAGCCAGAGCTTTCCCTATCCAATCTTTTTTTCCCCTCGTTCTAAAAAAAAATTCTGTAAACATGGCATTGTCTCAAGAGATATCTGCGTACACGCAAAACCACTAAAACCGACTCAAAGCGATGTAATATACATGCCAGACCAGTATGTGGCGCTGTAATTCTGCCACAGAGATACACTAAAAATGGAGAAGACTTGGAGCATGTGCATAAACCTTGCGCGCTGTAAACAAACCCAACACAACAACAAGAAGACGAAGACAAGACGTGGGGTGATGAAATCATCGTTTCACAAAATATACAGATGGGCTGTACACATGAAAATGCAAGGGTTTCCTTTTCAGATTTATCCACTCTGGGACCCGGTTTAAAAAAAATAGCGGTTTCAGGCTCCCAAAACTCCGGATCCATCTGGACGAAACGCCGATACGATACAAAATGTTTACGTATACAGCTATAAACGCGTCTTCATGTGTACAAGCTCTAACTCAACCAGGCCCCACCCCTGTATTTAGCATATTCCTTGGGCGTGAATTATTTTAATGAGGATATTGTGACGTGTTCGTTCCTGGAAGAAACTCAAGACTACAATGGAGGCGTTTCAGGGAGTTCAGAAACAGAGACACTGATATAGAGAATAACTCCCGCTGGAGGGACTTTGTATCTTTGCAGACCTTTTTCATGCTCAAACAGCAACATTACACACTAAAGAAAGATGAACATGTAAAAAAGCGTAATAGGACCTCTTTAAATATAGTTTGTAGTTATTTATCAGGGATTAAGGTATGTTATGATACCAGACCGAAAACTGGTTCAAAACATGTAAATTAGTTCACAAGATCTACTTGTGCTGCTTGGAATTATTTCCTTTCATCTTTTTATTTAATTTTTTTCATTAAGTTAATCATTATCTCACAACTATCAGGGACTCTTGTGAACAGGAATCCGTCTGTTTTAGGCTCTCTGTGAATATCTCTGTGCATGTTTATAGGGTCGCAGTTGGGAGCCCAGTGTACTGCCTCGTGTCACCCAGGGTTTGACATCAGTGCTGCTGTCCCTGAAGAAATGCCCCATGATCCGCTACCAGCTCTCTTCTGACATGTCCAAAAGGCTGGCAGAGAGTGTCAAAGTAAGACTTCATTTTGTAATTGTGTCATAGATCTGTAGAATGCATTTCGGTGAACAGGTGATTGTTTGATAATTTACTCTACAGAAAAATGTATCAACTAATGATCTGTTTGTGTTTCCCACAGCAAATCATTACTAAGGAGTATGAACTGTTTGACTTCAGAAAAACAGAAGTACCTCCTCTTCTCCTGATTTTAGACAGAAGCGATGATGCCATTACTCCCCTTCTCAACCAGGCAAGAAACAATGTCTCTTAATAATGTTACATCCAAATCTCATTTTACCAAACAAGATCTGAATGCAAAATCCTTGACATGACCACCAGAGGGAGATAGAGCCCATGGTTTAATTCTGGATTAAATTAGAAAACTGCTAAAACAGTGTTTCAATTTTAGTGCTAGACATTAAATAGGATGCATTTTATTATTTTTCCCTACTGTGAGATTTACAGGAGCCAGTGCGCCCTGCTTGCATTTGCTGAAAAATGTTACTGCAGCAAAATAATTATTACATAATGATTTAGTGTGCTGATATTGCAGTAAATGCTACATGTGCATGCATTTGCTTCCTCTAGTGGACGTATCAGGCTATGGTTCATGAGCTACTGGGCCTCAATAACAACCGCATAGACCTGTCGAGAGTGCCTGGAATCAGTAAGGACCTACGGGAGGTGGTCTTGTCTGCAGAAAATGATGAGTTTTATGCAAATGTGAGTAACATATTGTTTGAAGTACATTAACAGATTCCATTAAAGAGCGTAATACATCATGAAATTATTTACCAGGTAAATTTTAGTTTCAAAGAAACTAATGTGGTGTACACAATGAGGTCTTGTAAGATGATAATAAAGTTTTAGGGTTTTGAAAAATTTAAAACAAAGAAACGTTATTACAAAATGAATACAAATTGTTTACAATTTCTAGGTTACTAGTTAAATAAGCACATTTGTGACTTGTTCATGTTTAACTCCTTACAACTGCCAATAAAGCAAAAGAAAGCGCAAATGAAAAATTTTATCTCTAATATATATATATATATATTTCTTTAGTGATTTCAGACTTTTGGACCCCACTCTATATGTTGTTTTCATTCTCTTTCTCTCAATAAGAACTTGTACCTGAATTTTGGTGAGATTGGAACAAACATCAAGAACCTGATGGAGGATTTTCAGAAGAAAAAGCCCAAGGACCAACAGAAGTTAGAGTCCATATCTGACATGAAGGTGAGCGAACCACTGCTGAAGCCAGTCAAAGGGTTAGTTCACACAATTTCTGTCATTAATTACTCTCCTTCATGTTGTTCCACACCCGTAAGACCTTCGTTCATCTTCAGAACACAAATTAAGACATTTTTGATGAAATCCAAAGCAACATAATTACTGTCATTCAAGGTTCAGAAAAGTAGTAAAGACATAGTTAAAATAGTGTAATTTGATGGTAGTTACGTTGCTTTCTATTAGGGATAAAAAAACCCTCTTAGATTTCATCAAAAATATCTTAATTTGTGTTCTGAAGATGAATGAAGGTCTTACGGATGTGGAACGACATGAGGGTGAGTAATTAATGACAGAATTTTCATTTTTGGGTGAACTAACCCTTTCAATACTGTTCACTGTAGCACATTTGCATTTAATCATTTAGCAGATACCTTTATCCAAAGTGACTTACAAACGAGGAGAACAATAGAAGCACATCATCTTATATGAAGAGTGAACCATGAGGATCCCTGATCAAGAACCTTTATTGTGTTACAGTATTATGACCACTTTCTGGCCCCCTTTGTAGGCATTTGTGGATAACTACCCCCAGTTTAAGAAAATGTCGGGCACGGTCTCAAAACACGTGACCGTGGTTGGGGAGCTGTCCCGCCTGGTCAGTGAAAGACAGCTGATGGAGGTGTCAGAGGTGGAGCAGGAGTTGGCCTGCCAGAATGACCACTCCAACGCACAACAGGTCAGAGAGTAGACCTGCATTCTTATCACAAAAAGTGCTGATTATTATTTCACAACATCACTGTTTTTACTGTATTTTTTTAGCTTTAATAAGCATAGAGACTTTGAACCGAGTGAATGTCCATCCACAAAGTTTTTTGTGTTCGCCTACAGTATGTTAAACGCTGTAAATCTTGCACCATTGTTGATGATGAACTTGTTCCTCTTCCTGCAGAGCTTGAGGCGGCTACTGCAGAACCCTCGGCTTTCTGAAATCGACGCTGTGCGGCTGGTGATGCTGTATGCGCTTCGCTACGAGAAACACAGCAGCAGTATTCTGCCCAGCCTTATGGAAGAGCTCAATCGCAAAGGGGTGTCAGAGAGACACCGCAAGGTGAGGGCCAGCAGATCTGTCCTGTAGCACAGTGTATTGTTATTGATTGGTACAGTCCTACTATTACTAGTACTATTATTAAAAAGGAAAGCAACTTTGCCTCCATCTGTGCTGTAGATGGTGCAGGCCATGGTGGAATATGGCGGAAAACGAGTCAGAGGAAGTGACCTCATCGCTCCTACAGATGCTGTGGCCATTACCAAGCAGTTTTTCAAAGGACTCAAGGTAGATCATCAGTTTACCAATGTGTTTTCTTAAATTGGTCTTATTTTTAAATTTTCAAAGCACAAAGTCCCTCCAGCAGGAGTTATTCTCTATATCAGTGTCACGGTTTCTGAACTCCCTGAAACACCTCCATTGCAGTCTTGAGTTTCCTTCCAGGAACAAACACCTAACAATATTCCTCATTTAAATAATTCCCGCCCAAGGCATATGCAAAATAAAGGGGCGGGGCCTGGATGAGTTAGTTAGTAACCTGGTTGAGTTAGGTAGTAGTGTGTTATGGTAAGGGGCGGGACATTTCCCAAACACGCTTGAAGCGCTTGACCAATCACAACACACTGGTTCATCCGACCAATCAGAGCACATTACGCTTTTCAGAAGGAGGGGCTTCATAGAGACAGGAACTAAACAGAGCATTACTGACAGACTGGGAAGAGTGCAGCTGCAACAATAGAAAATTTTCCATCCAAATTTGTGAATTTAACGTGTGCGCAAAATTGGAATATCGCATAAAACATTTGCGAATAAAGCAGCATTTCCATCCCATGTGTTCAAGAGAACAAAATGGTAACTTCGTGGGAAATTGGTGCAAATTATCTGTAATAAAAATGGAAGTTGCTGCAATCAGGGAAGAAATCATGTCTCTTTTTTTCTACGTCGTAATGGACTTGCGCCTCAGAGAGCACAGGTGTTAATAAATGCAGTTGTGTGAGACGCTTCGGGAAAGGGAATTAAACCAAATCATTCTGATGACAGACTTTGGCTCAGGCATTTCAGAATGATCAAACCAATATTTGAGATGCTGTGCAATAAAACTTGTCCAGTCATCCAGTCACAGCCTCTGTTGAGGCAAAGTCATGTGAGGTTTTTTTGCACATCGAGAGACTATTCAGCAAATGTTTCCATCATAGTTTATGTGCATATCTTATCGGATAAAAATGTATCTGCTTCAGTTGAGTGCATAAGTTTTTTATGTGCATTTTTAAAATGTAGTAAAATTTAAAAAAAAATAAATAAATAATAAAACATATATATATATATATTTTTTTAAATGCGATACCCCAAAATGCGCATAAAAATAGGTGGATGGAAACATAGCTACTGTAAAATATGTGAAAATAATGTTTTTTTTTTTTTTTTTTTTAGACATTCAAGCATTAAAACCTATTCTAGTAAAACGAAACAAAATCAACACTGTGTAAAAGTGCATAAAAGGTACACTTTAACATGTCATATAGCTATAGTCACATGCTGTTTATAACTTGTTTATGTGTTTGAATAGGGAGTTGAAAATGTGTACACACAGCATCAGCCGCTTCTACATGACACGCTGGATCAGCTGATCAAGGGTCGTTTGAAGGACAGCCAGTTCCCCTACCTCGGGCCAAATTCTCTGAGAGACAGGTGATACAGATACATAAATAGACTGCCATTCACACTCATGCATTAATAATGTACAGGCACACTTATAGACATTTAATGTGAACATTTTGTTGCTGCTTTAAAGGTGAAGTGTGTCATTTCTGTGACTACGGCTGTTTAATGTGCAATTCAGAAACTTTGTGCTTGGATTGAAACACATGGACTAGAGCTGCACGATTCTTGATACATTGAGAATCACGATTCTTTTATTTAAAATAGAGATCATGATTCTCTCATGATTCTGAATAGACAACTAAATAAAATAACATGCAATTTACTAGAGGTTCTGACAAAATGTTAATTGTTGCAGTCTATTTAAATAATGTAATTAATTTAAATTAATTATTTAAAAAAATAGCTTTGAATGAATGATTCAATGACTCACTCATAAAGACTTCACTTCTTTCATTACTGGATGAAAGCGTTTTTGAACGAATCCCTTGAATAAATGATTCAATGACAAATACATTTTTAACAGTCACTTGTCCCCACCTACTGGTGTAACAATGTAATTGATACAATCTTTATTTGAAGCGTCAAGTTACTTTTAAAAGGTGATTCACTTTATTTTGATCACTTCCATAGACACCAGTGTTTATATCCAAAATATAAACTTTTATCCCTGTGCTTCTTTTATAATTTTAATTATTGTAACACAGAAATAATGATACTGTGTGGTTGAAAAGATTGTTTGTGAACCTGTTTCATATCTATACATGACAACTGCTCTCTCTGGATCAGCAGCAGCAGCACCAACGCAGATCTGAATGTTAACTGTGATCGTACTTGTCAAAGGTTTAATATAGCGAATTATTGTCATTAAGGAATAAGATCACGTAGGTGTTTGAATCCAAAGCAGAATTAATCGTGCAGCTCTAACACGGACTGCAGTTAAATAAATGTGCTTCTTCACACTCTGTCTTCACCCTTCAGACCTCAAGACATTATTGTCTTCATAATTGGCGGGGCCACTTACGAGGAGGCATTAACTGTTTACAACCTGAACCGCACAATGCCGGGGGTACGCATCGTACTCGGGGGCACAGCCATTCACAACACTAAGAGGTCAGTGTTTTTAAATGCTATTAACGCTCTTTTCACCATCTCACCTCTATCCATTAGCCCTCTGGCACACAAGCCTTCATGCCTTATTCAAGAAAGATCCCGGTTACAGTGACATCAGCCCTAGAATGGCGTTGTGTAAAGAACATAGACTTGTTGTGCACATATAACTTCGTTGAATCCTTCAGGGTCTCATTCTGGAGGAGGTTTCACTGGACTATATGGAGTTTTGTTTCTTGGCGCTCTGACTTATAAGATGATTTTGATTTCTCTTAGATATTGCACTACTTATTTAATATATGAATTATATATTTTCTATATACAAAGTTTGAGGGTCAACCATTTTTTTTTTTTAAAGAAATTAATACTTTTATTCATCAAGGACACATTAAATTGATCAAAAGTGACATTAAAGACATTTATAAATTTATAAGATTTCTACTTCAAATAAATGCTGTTCTTTTGAACTTTCTGTTAAACAAAGAATCCTAAAAAAAAATGTTTTTCATAAAACTATTAAGCAAATTAGTATGATTTCTGAAGGATCATGTGACACTGAAGACTGGAGTAGTGATGCTGAAAATTCAGCTTTGATCACAGGAATTACATTTTATAATATATTACAATAGAAAACTCTTATTAGTAATGCAATTGTATTTCAGATTGTAATAATAATTTACAATATTACTGTTTTTACTTAATTTATTTCAGTATTTACATATATTGTCTGCCATGTAAACTCTGAATGAATCTTAATATTTTCAACCAAATGAATTTAGTTTAGCTAAATTTCATAAAGCTTCAATTTATTTCCACCTAATTTAACCAGATCTGTGGATTTTGTACGCTATAGCCATTAGTTTACCTACTTCACTCTATAAACTTCCTGAAAAAATATGTGCATGATCATTTTGCTTTCTGTTTGTTTAAAATTTCTCCCTTGCAGGTAATACATCAGTACAACATAAGTGATGTCTGACATATTTTGTTACCCACTGAGGATTCTGCCAAATAACGTGCTGACTGTACTCGTGCATTATAAACCAAATATGTTCCCGTTCTCTGTTACAGCTTCCTGGAGGAAGTGATGCTCTCTGTGGGTTCAGGTGGAGACAGGACACAAGGAAGAGGCCGTCAGATGAGCCGACGTTGAGCTGTTCTCATCACTCATATTAATGTGCGCTGTCTGTCCTCTGAACCCTGAGCTGAGCACATTTGCCCTCTTTTTCTCTCTCCTAACATTCCTTTGAAATGTTTCAGTTTTAGGGAGGTAAATGGTAATGCTGCACAATAAGGTTCAATTCTTTAACATTAATGAACAATGAACAACAATTTGTACAGCATTTATTAATCTAGGTTACATATAAATAATATAATATACTATTGTTCATAAATGTTTGTTCATAAGGACAAGCAACAATCTGAATTGTTAAAATGTGTTAGTATATGTGGAAATGTGCAGAAATATGTAGTAAACATTAGCCTAAATTAATAAATATTGTAAAATTCTTGTTCATTGTTAGTTCACGAGACTTAATGCGCTAACTAATACTAATGTAAATGAGTTGAAACGTATCGTAAAGTTTTATTTTATATATATATATATATATATATTATATATAAGCAAAGTGTCGATAATGGTATGTGAAACACTGTAAATGTGCATAACTTTTATGATCACATGTAAATAATACCCCAAAAGTGTTCACAATGACAGCATTTTTATTTATTGGTTTGGTGATGCTGCATTTGATCATTTTTGGATAGATGACTACTGTATGTTTCAGTAAAAAAGTATATACACACAAAATATATACATATTTATATATATAAATTTTGTGTGTGTGTGTGTGCGTATATATATATATATGTATGTATATGACAATAATGTGAAATTTTGCATCAAAAATGCCCAACAAAGCTGGAAAAATCATTAATGTGTTTAACTTGAGAAGAAGAGCTCATCAGTTCACAATTACCATAATATTAATGTCCATCAAAGGCTTTTAACAATTAATATGACAGTTCTTGGTAGACAAAAAGTTTCAATCAGCGAGCTTTAAAGCCTTGTATAAAACATCTTCGTGTGTCTGTGCATGTCTTTTTTTCGTAAGTCCTACCAATTTATCTTTGCCTTTGTACATAGCTTGATTAACCTGACAACATAAGTGACAATATTTTATGATGATCTTCAATAAATGAAAGGAAAAATGTTTATCAATTGATTCATCCAATAAATTCAGACCAACACATTTTCATGTTTTTATTACCACCAAAGCCTCAGTTGGCAGGCTGTGTAAAACCTCACAAATGATTCACTGATGAAATTGTATCAATTAGCCCTGACCTCCAGAGCTTAAACCCCCATAGACAAGTTCAGGTTGCTCCACTATAACTCCCCTTCCTCCCTCACTAATCACGTCCATTAATCCCCACCATCATCCAGAGGACCGGCAGACCTGAACGACTTAATGGCTTTACTCCATCAAGCACACAGTTTTCTGTGTGTGGATTAAAAACATTAACAGTTGCTTATGATGAGTCAGTAAAGGGCCTGGTAGATTTCCAGCTAGATTATGTCACGCGTGATGTTTTGTACCAAAATACACATTCATACAGTGGAACAAAAATCAGGTCCAAGATGTGTCCGTTTGTTATTTCCAGTTTTGGATAAAAGAAATCTTAAGCTCTCCTGGGTAGATGTAGAACGCTTTGTCAATCCAAGGGAAACATTTCTTGCTTCGTTTTAGAATAATGTGGTCAATTTATGTAGACGGAAAAGAAGCTTAGAGCAGTGTAATTATAGTGATGGTGTGTGTGTGGTTTTCTTAAAAGAATATCCTTAGGAAATCTCCCTATATACTTGTGTTACATAATAGACATTTTCTATTTTAAGTTTATGCATTTAGTTTTATTGCAATTCTAATAATTTTATGTGCAATATTCAGATCCATGCTCTCATTTATTGTCTTTTTTTTTTTAAACTTTTGCTCCACACTTTGTTTTAGATTTACTGAAACAAAGCTATTACACGAGTAACAGATTAGTCACACTTTTATTCCAGTGAATATCTCTCAAGGAAGGTTTATTTTTGTATGTTAATTTCTGTATAGACTACAGAAAGATATTGAACATTAACACTCTTATTATCCAGGAAAAAAAAAAAAAGACATGCCTCAGTAGTGTTTTCACACTGGGGTAAGTTGTCACAATGGAACCAGCCTTTATTATATACATTTCAGCAAAATTTAAACAGTTAATAAACAATTATGAAGAAAAGTGATGCTTGAATGATCATAAATGTGATGCACTAACATGTGACAAATTGCCCCGACCTGCAATTTATGAACAATATCCTTGCCTGAATATGTAGAGGTTTCATTGTGTTAACTTGTTCCCCAAAAACTAAAAATATGATATTGTCATTTTAGTTTACAGGACAACATTCACAAAAATTATTCTAACATATGAATGAATCAAAATGCAAGTTAATCAGTTCTGGATAGTGTTGGGTAAGTTACTAAATTACTAGCTACTAATTACATTTTCAGCAGTGTAATTAGATTACTAATTACTCTCTCTAAAAAGTATTGGATTACATAGGCTGTTACTAATTACTTTTATAAATCTCATATCAACCTCGACCAGTTGAACAATACAAGGATAGACTGCAAAAACTGCGCTTTTGATTCTTTCAAATAAACAATATACAATTGTATAAATTCTTGAACTGACCAAAGTGTGTAAAGGGAGAAGGTTACATTAAAAACATACATTTTAACATTAAATTTTGATGTTAAATCCACTGTTTTATAGAATTGTTCTATAGTCTCTACATTATTTAATGAAATTACATCGGAAGTAACGGTAATTAAATTACAGATACATTAAGAGTAATCCCTTACGTTACTTTTTTTCAAGGGAAAAGTAATTAAATTACAGTAGCCTACTTAGTAATTAATTACACCCAACACTGGTTCTGGATGTATCACATTATAAAAACATGACCTATATTCTTGAATTCATTAGGTTACACATAAACAAACGCACTGTAATATTGATTATCACTTAAAATAACTATATCCGTTGCTGTACGCTGATTTGCGGCGATTTCAGGCTGATGAGGGGAAACAGAAATCCACTGAAGCTCAATATGCAGCGTGACATCACTCCGACAGCTGTGCTCGTTCAATAGATGGAGCAGTCGAGCTCTATAAACGGGAAAATCCGTGTCGGTGAGAAGCACAGCAGCTCAGGGACTCACCCAAGCCAATGGAGAGCCTGTGCCCGCGGTTTGCAAATCGTCAATGTAGAGACTGGCAGTCCATCAGTGCTGAGAGCCAACAGCTCGTGCCATATACAACACCTGCACGCGGCAAATTCACATCAAAAGATAAACAAAAACACCTCAGTTTCTTCTAGAAAACGGGACAGATCTCGGAATATACGTCGGAAAAGACATTTTGCGAACAGCATGAAGAAAAGCCATTTGGTCAAAAGGGTGAGAATTTCATACAGTGAGTCTCTGATGTGTAAAGGCTAATACAATGAATGATCATAATTTAATACTTTTATGTGAGTGAATGTAATACAGCTTAAGTATTTGTTCTATTTTTTTAATGTGTAAATAAATTTAACAATGACTCCTTTGTTATGAAGAGCGCGTACGTCCGTTACGCATATTCGTCATTATTCTCTAGTCGCGCGTATAATTTTACTCTATTTAACTAAATTTTTAATTGACCACACCCTTAATTGACCAACTCACAATAAAACATTTTGGGATATATTTTAGTGTGCAGTATGTCAGGCTGTTTTAACGTTAACTAGTTATTTAGTTACTGTTATTAGCCTACTAGTAGCTAAGTGATCCAATACTGACTAGCAGCCTTTTACATCTCTTTGACAAGTTACTATTAGGCTACTATCCTTCTTATTCCAGTAGTGATCTTATTAATTAGACACTATGGACTAAATTATGAACTCAATAGTTACTAGTAGCCTATTTCATCTTTACTAGTACTTATTTATTAGATATTAGCTACCTATTCATATTAAACTAGTACTAGTATCATTTTTCAGTAATTACAGTAGTTTTTGTTGTCATATGACTACAAAGGGTTCAGTTAAAGAAATCTACAGCATTTATTAATTTTAGCTGATATCAGTCTTATCATTTACTACTACATTCTTTAATATCAAAAGTTGCATCTGTTAACATTAGTCAATGCACTGTGAACTAACATTAACAAAGCGTTAATAAAAGTGTTACTAAACCTTTTATATGCACTAGTATCTAATAAATAGCTACTAACAAAACTACATCTAGTAACTAATAAACTAAAATAGATACATACTAGGACTTGCTAGTATCAATACCTGTGAATATATATTAGTCACTGTTGGACAACTTACTAATAGTTATAAAATAAGTACTAGTAACAGCTATGGAATAAACTTTATGATGTCTTAGCATAGTGCGATGTAACAGAGATCTGTTTGAACTTGAATACTATTATGTAAGACGGTCGACACACTAACCGAGTCACTGTTGACACACTCAGGGTCTTCAGGATGCCAACCAGCCGTCGTCCCAACCAGACAAAGTAGGCTGGATCCGCAGGTTCAGCGGCAAAGGAATATTCAGGGAAATATGGCGAAATCGCTTTGTGATGCTTAAAGGAGATCATCTGTACATCTTTGAAAAAGAGGTGAGTTATGAAGACAATTATAATACATTTTCATAATGATTTCATGCTGTCAGCCTCTCAGAAGTATATCATATCAACTACTCATGTGTGTAACCCATTCAGATTTTAACATAAACTACAGAGATTATATACTGAGTTATGAATAGGAGTAATGAATGTTTGCCAAAACCTCCTGTCCTTGATATAAAGGACATACTCTTGCAACATCAAAGTAATCCTTTTGACAAGCTATAATTTTCTAAAGGGTATTATATAAACACTGAAAATTGAAACCCAATTGTGGCCCCAAATGAACCTGGTTAGTGGCTACAATCAATATTTCCCTGTGTCATGGATTTTGTGTCAGTACCACTACCAAAGATCCCTGAAGCTTCCTGAAGTTGCTTACAAATATTCAATTTCCGGTTCGATGTAGGAGCAACAAATCTTTACAATTGAATCATTTGCTCACTTGAAGCTCATGTGGAGGCATGGATGTAATTTTCATGGAAGTGTAGCAGCTTGTTTCTGTCATTGCCCGTAGGCTTTCATCACTTTCACAGAGCCATCAGATAACAGCATATCATTATGGGAAACTGTACAGGGGTGCTGTGGTTTTCTCATTAAAGCGAAGTAATTGGTTTTAAGAGTTGAGAAAGCAGTTGCACATCCCTCATTCACACATCTGCTGTCTTTTGAATGAGCGACGTTGTTATTTACAATAAAAGATTCAAAGCTCAGCTGCACCTCTCTCGCTCCCTGGAGATGTTCAGGACACTGAATCCAGTGTCACACCATCATGATAAGAAACCTGTGTAAACAAACCACATACAACATCTAAATGAAGTGCTGCAGCAATTTGCATCCATGTGCTTTGTTCTGTCAGTGACACAAATAAGAAACAGATACGCTTTTCAAGTTCACCATGAACAGAAATATTAATTGGACTTTAAGATCTTTAGTCTTTATTGTTGTGTATACACAGTCTTTACTGTTGGGTGACAGATTCAAATCAATGTCAGATTTAATTGAAAGTCTTTCCATTCTGTCTTTTTTGCTAGTTTGTTTTTAGAAATGAACTTGGAAACAATGAATGGATGAAGAACAAAAGCCTATGCTTCAAAAAGACATCGATTTACATGTAGAGACCAAGTACACACACAAATGCATGTGTTGTTCCAGTGAAGTAGAATGAGTGTGGACGTTTCCTATTTATGTGGTGAATTATTCAAACATGAACTTTACAGAGACAGACCACATGGACATAAACTGGGCCTGCTGACACTGATGCAGTTGGCACCTTGAGTTAAGTGTTATGCTTTTGTAAAAAAAAAAAAATATATATATATATATATATATATATATACATGTAACTTTAATATTGAAAGTACTAAAGGAACATAAAAATAATATATTTTAATGTATTTTAATATATCACTAATTAATTTAATATATTTTATAAATGATTACTTTTATTTTAAAGAGGAATTATTATGCATTTTCAAGGAGGAGTACAGAGTATAGAGACGGCTGTCAGGTTGGACACTTTGTGCTTTCCGTAGTGTGCTGAACCAACGTCATTCATGGCAGACCACGTGATTTTTGCGTTGATTGTAGCAGAATAAGTGGATGCGATTGAAATTCCCTTGTTTTGAATATCAGATATTCAATATCAAGATTGGTTAAATACAGGAACTAAGAAAAAACACGCAACACACGTCGTCCTTGTCATCACAGAATCTGACCAATGAGAATAAAATGTGTCGTCATCAATGCTTTCGCAGCCAATTTTGAGCAACTGCAGTGCCTGACCTTGGCGGCTGGTCTCGTTTTGCTCTCGCGGTACAATGATGGCACATGTGATCGTAAGGCGGCTGCAGCGCCGATCAAAGTTGGACAAATTTTCTAACCAGAATGCATTGCTTTTGTCAGGTGGCAGCCAATCTTTGCAGTGCCGCATGAAGTCGAAGCCTATTTTCAACTTTTTTTTATTTAACCAGGAAGTCTCATTGAGATTTAAAATCTCTTTTACAAGAGAGACCTGGCCAAGGTAACAGCCAAACAGTAAGACAATTTTAAAATACAACAGGTACACATTACAACAATTTACACATTACAAGCCCCAATCAGCCAATCAGATCGCCTTATGCAAATACCCTAGCGCAGGCGCTAGCCAATTGCGTTTTTTATACAATACCGGAAAGTAATTTGATTTGCTGTTCTCTCTATGATGGTCGTGTCAGCACCAAGCACTCCGTCATGCGTCGACGCCCCGTTTGCTGTTTGAGCATTAAAAAGGTCTCCAAAGTTGCAAAGTCACTCCAGCGGGAGTTATTCTCTATATCAATGTCACTGTTTCTGAACTCGCTTAAACGCCTCGATTGTAGTCTTGAGTTTTCTTCCAGGAACGAACACGTCACAATATTCCTCATTTAAATAATTCCCGCCCAATGAATATGCAAAATAAAGGGGCGGGGCCTGGTTGAGTTAGTAGTGTGGTGAAACTCGTGGTTATGGTAAGAGGGGGAAATTTCCCAAACACACACATCACAACACACTGGTCCGGCTGACCAATCAGAGCACACTGCGCTTTTCAGAAGGAGGGGCTTCATAGAGACAGGAACTAAACAGAGCGTTACTGACAGACTGGGAAGAGAGGAGCTGCAACAATGTAAAATATGTGGAAAAATAATGTGTTTTTTCATTTTCCACTGTCAACACTGCTTGAATTCCCAAAATATTTCGGTTTGGCATACATGACATCATATTTTCACAAGATTCTCCAGGTATTCAGAGAAATTAAAGTCGTTAAAGGAGCCGCAAATCACATTAACATTCTGTATACCCATCTTCTAGCCCTGTGAATCATCCGACCAGTCAGACAGGCAAGGTTATTTTTATAGTAACAGAATACAATGTCAGCAGGTTGCATCAGTCTGAGTATGTGCGCTACAGGTCTGTCCGCTGGTGATCGCATGCCTTCAGGCTCTGTGTATAGTTTGCTGTGGCTGTCTTAGTACTGATAGCGGTATGCACCGCTGCACTTGACTTTGCTTCAGTGCTCAAGGTAACCCTGTTCTTGCCAGAATTATGTCACTTGACATAACTCTTCAATTGATCTCACTCATGTAGCGTAGTGAGACACACCTCATGCAACTCTAGTCGTAAAAGCTACGATCCTTTCTGATTCCCAAGTGAATTATTTGAAGTTTATACATGTAGACAGCTGAGCATCTATAACTGGGTTCAAAGTGCTTCTTTTCAAGCTCTCTCTCTATACATCTAGTGTAAATAATTGATGCTCTAGTCTAGTATTCACGGTATTCAGGCTGATCACTCACGGTTGAGGGTGCATCGTGTGTGCAAATGGATCATATGTAAACATGTACGGAGGATTTACTCATAAACAGTGTGGATTCACCGATATGTCTGTAAATGTGTCAGTGTCTGTTTGAATTATGATATTTAACTTTGCATAACACTCATCCAATTGTCAGGGCAAAAGGCTGTTAGGTTTACTTGTGTTTATTGTAATTATGTCTATTTTAGGAAAATTGGTTGACCTCAAAATAATGCAGTCAACCAGATTACAGAACACACCGAACACGTGATTCGAGGGGATTCTGCAAATCTATTTTCCGCCTTTAATTCCAGCCAGTTCGTAGAAGTACAACTGGGCGAGTAATTGCAGTATTCACTTCATCGTTACTACGCTGTACAGTCCTTACATCTTGAGACTGAGTTTACGGTTGTATGGCTCCAAGCAAAGTGAAGCATCCGGATCCAGCTTTATAAAACTACCAATTCACAATGCTTTGAAAACCAGCTCTGTTCTGAAATCCTTGGGTCGTTTCAAAAGTGAATGTAATATTCATAGGTGTGCTCTTTATGAAGGCTGCGTTTTAGTCCTTACATCTTGTTGTGGATGGAGTTACCTTCATCTGAATGAAGATGGTGGGTTAGTGGGTTATTTTTGGAGGTGGTTAATCCAGAGATCAGGATGGCCCCCTGCCGGGAACGTGCTGTGCCAACAGTGGGGGAGTGAAATATTGATGTGGTGAAGAGAGGCTAGGCTCTTTTCCTCCAGGGGTCTTTTGCCCCATATTAGCATCACTAGTACGCTCTTTCTCAGTGTGTGCGCTCACTCACATTTAAATGTGTGACCCCAGGAGGCCATCTGGAGGCATACGGTTACACACATTACCTTTAGCCATATGTGGCATACGGGGGATTTTACCTAAATGCTGCTCTTTATCGTAAAGCTGGTTGCTTTGTGAACTGTCTTAGCTTGACCCAATTTTAAGCGGAATATTGTAGAGTCATATTAACTAGAGATGTTATGAACAGGCTGGTTTGCTTGTGCTTGCTGTTTGGTCTGTGATCATGGATCACTTTGATCTTTGTACTTTAATCTCAAGCTCACTGACATCAGATTCCTTTGTTGCGTATTTCCATTGCTATGGTGAATGCATGGTAACCATGCAGAACTCTGACCTAAAATGTCTACGTTTCTCTTTTTTGGTCTGTGTGACATCACATGCATGCTAATATGTTTTTGTGTTCATCTCAGCAGAAACCCTTGTGACCCTCATTGTGGCTCTGTGGGATTTAAAGTCCCACTGTGGGTTTTTTTCCCCCTCAGGTTCAGTGAAATTTACCTCTTTTTCACCTCAGTCAGCTATAATGATGACTGACTTGCCTTAAAATGAGGCATTTTCACAGATGGGTCACTGGCTGAATGATTAGAGGAGGGGCTGAACTAACTGAAAACCGTTTGGAACATCTGTCTTGATTTCTGATGGAAAAGAACACAGATCTTTTCCTTTTGTACATTTGGCATGAGTCGAGAATATGTTCTGAACCAGGCTTGGTTATATATGTGTGTGGTTTGAGCTGTTCTTGAGGTTTCATTGTAAAATGTGAAGCATAATCAAAAAATAATGTACTTAAGATATAAAGTCACATTTGCAATGGCAATTTTTAGGTACAATACAACACTGTGAGATATACACTAGCTAGCATTCAAAACTTGTAAGTATAAAGTCACATTATAAAATGGTAAACCACAATTACATGACATAAATTAGCAGTTGTCAGATATAGTTGCAAGCAGCAATTAACGGGGTTCAAGCGTTTTATGGCCTTTAAGCATATCCGTAAAAAGATTTTTTGTTTTATTTAGCAAGTCTGTAACCATCTCGATCATACATGGAAAAGATGATTTACAGCCAATACAGACAAATTACCATAGGAAATATGTTTTTTAAAGCTTTTTAACAGTTATCAAGGTTGAGCTAAAAACCTAGGACTAGTTTGCCAAAGTTGGTTTTTGAAATAGTCTTCAATATTTAACGAACGATTCGATGGACAGAGGCAAAGTTGCTCAGAATGAGGAGTTCTACGAATTTCGTGGACGTGTGCGAAAAATAGCTCGATACACGATCGTTTGTGCACGTGAAAAATGCGAAGGCGCCCCCCGGTGGCTGATTTCTTTCAAATTTCTCACAGTCGAACAGGCCCAGCGAGTTTCGTTCCGATCGGCCTCCTTTAACGTTGTCTGATAGCTGCTCAAACTTCATTGGCCGATGGCGGTCATGTTTTTCGAGATACGTCAATGTACTTATAGACAATCATGGCACCTTGGACAAAGACACTGCATGCCAATTTTAAAGTCGATCGGACTAACGGTGAAGTAGTTATAGCCATTTTCATGTTTTTTTTGCTGTTATAGCGCCATCAAGTGGCCAGTCACTGCGTCCTTTTTCACCACAGAATGAGCTCTTACATAGGTGTGCTGAGTTTAGTGAAAATAGCCATTTTCGTAAAAGGCGGCCATTAGGGACCGTGAATCGAAATTTCAACTTTTTTTTTGTGATAATTATTGACAATGAGACTCCGGAGAATCTCGTTGCATTGGTTTGGTTCTGATCGGGCCAAAAACCTAGGACTAATTCACAAAAGTAGGTTTTTCAAACAATCCAAAATACCCAAAATAAAGTCACAAGTACCTTTTAATGTTATACTTGAGGTGTAACCAGCTTCCATAGAGTAGTAAGTTACTGCAGAATTGATTTATAGCTGTATTTGTTCTTTGTGTTCTTCATATATCCTTAAATAAGGGTACAGATGTTTTTGTATAATAAATGTTGGTACTTTCTTTAGTGTTCTGTCAGCATGGACTGATCTCACAGCAGTGTTCTGTTGAACATTAATTATTGCTATCCTTCGAGCTAAAATCAATATGTCCCACCATGAATCACTGTTGTCGGCACAGTTGGCCTGGGAAAGCGCTGCTGATAATTTCAATTAATGTTAGCAATTGTTTATAGCTTCAGGCTTGTGTCTGTGTGCTGATGCTGCTGCTCTTGTGTTCAGATGAAGAATAATGGGAAGACTCATGAAGTGTTTGACCTGGCACAGTATGAACGCTCGGAGGAACTGCGAAAGGCCAAGAGCCACAGCAAGAAGAACCACAGTAAATTTACCCTGCTCCGCTGCCAACACCCTGGAAACAAGGTAAGGACTAAACATTATGACGTTTAATGGATTAAAAAAATAGGGTTTAATTCATATTGTGCCTCTGTTACTACAGTGAGGTTTGATTTTAATCAGTTTTTTAGGGTGTGTTGACACTTGGCAGGTTTGGTTCTATTAAAAGGAAATCTGGGGCGATCGTTTTGTTAGTGTGGTTCATTTGAGTAAGTGTGAACGCTGCCATCTGAACCCTGGTGCGCACCAAACAAGCGGACTGAGACCCCTGAAAAGGTGGGTCTCAGTCCGCTTCCAAATGAACTCTGGTGCGGTTCGACTGAAATATGAACACAACAAAGACCAAAGACATCTAAACTAACCAAAAACACGACGTGATGTCACAAGATGTAACCCTAAAAAGAACAGAATGCTCAAGAATACTCTAGTTGCGATGTTGCCCATTACAGTTTGGTTCAAACGTCAGAACCGCGTCTTCTTGCAGCAGATCTTCGTTTATGTGTGTGACGGAGGAATTTGTGGTGCTGTTTTGACTCTTTTACACAATAAAATACACAATAATTTTGCAATAAGAAATTGATTCTTTCATAATAAGATCAAAGAAAATTTGTTTTAGGGTTTTTCAAAGACCCTTAAAATGTTTGAAAATTCAAAATACCATAATCATTCATTTTAAAAACTGTAACGGCTGATATTTTAATAAGTGCTTTTTCTTCATTAGAGTCCCAATCTTGTGTTTCTGGCCGTGAGTCCAGAGGAGAAGGAATCTTGGATCAATGTTTTAAATACAGCGATTACAAGAGCTAAGAATCGTGTGCTGGATGAGGTGAGCTCAGACATTTCATACTCTTTATTTATAGGTATTCCTTGTTTTTTAATGGTCATCTTTTAGCTTTCTACTCCCACACTTATTCCTGTCATTAGTCAGTCTCTTTCTGTATATATTTCTTTCTCTTTCATATTCTAGTGCTGTTTGAGCATGAAAAATCTCTGCAATATTACAAGCACAAAGTCACTCCAGCGGGAGTTATTCTCTATATCAGTGTCACTGTTTCTGAACTCCCTGAAACGCCTCCATTGTAGTCTTGAGTTTTCTTCCGAGAATGAACACGTCACATTATTCGTCATTTAAATAATTCCTGCCCAAGGCATATGCAAAATAAAGGGGCGGGGCCTGGTTGAGTTAGTTAGTAGTGTGTTGAAACTTGCGGTTATGGTAAGGGGCGGGACATTTCCCAAACACATCTGAAGCAGCTGACCAGTCACAACACACTGGTCCAGCCGACCAATCAGAGCATAGTGTGCTTTTCAGAAGGAAGGGCTTCATAGAGACAGGAACTAAACAGTGTTACTGACAGACTGGGAAGTAGACAGTCTTGTTTCCACTTGCAATATCACTGCATTTCATATACGAGGAACCCACTTGTGTGAATTTAACATCATCTGCATATGGCACCTTCTATTTATAAATCTGCAAATTCATTTTCACACTAACAACTGCTGGATTAAACTGAGATGAATGTGAGACTAATTAACACTTTATGTCGTATAGGCCTTTTGTGTTGTGTAAATTAGAAACCATATAAGGTTCCTGCTGAAAATGACTGTGTTAATACAGAGTTTTTTTTTCTCTGCAGGTCACGATTGTGGAGGAGAGTCTTCTGGCTCACCCTACACGCGATCGGGCCAAGATCCCACTTGGGCGGCGTTTGCCTACGCGGGGTCATCTCATGGCTGTGGTGGGTGGCATTCTTGTTTTGACTTTGATTCCGTAGACTGTTGTTGTTTGTCTGTTCATACTGTTGTGTGCCAGTGGAAATGTACTGACTTCATGGCACTAGGTGGTTGTTCGATGCAATAGTGATGAAACTTATATGCAGCTATTTATAACATGACTGCATAACAGAGAGGTAGTGCTGTCCAGAAATCTTTGCTGTATAAAAGGTGCACTCTTATTTTTTCCTCAATTAAAAAGTTTTACACATAAAGAATAGTATAAGATGGGGTAAGATGGACTCTCCTGGAGTAAAATGTCCAACCCACCTTTCATTTTTCCCTTGAACTAAATCTCATCTAAACAAAATTATTGGTTATGCTCTTAGTAATTTTCACTTTTTATTTGAACATCAACAATTGTGAGAATTATTTAATCTGAACAGTTTTAGGTTAACAATAATTATCTTTGAATTTATTTCATTTTGAGTTTGGGTTAGTAGATTTATCTGTCATTTTGCAACTAAAACGTTTGGGGTCCGTAAGAGAGAGATATATATATATATTTTTTTTTTTTTTTTTTTAAATAATTTTTTTATTCAGCAAGGATGCATTAAACTGATCAAAACTTAGAGTAAAAACTGTTAAATTGTTAAAAAGAATTAATAAATGCTGTTTCTTTCTATTCAAAGAATCCACAAAATTATTAAGCACTTATTAAGCAATTAGTAAGAACTGTTTTCAACATTCATAATAAGAAGAAATGTTTCTTGAGCAACAAATCAGCATATTAGGATGATTTCTGAAGGATCATGTAACACTGAAGACAGATGTAACGATGCTGAAAATTCAGCTTTGATTACAGGAATAAATTGCATTTTAAATGTATTAAAACAGAAAAATATTTTTTAAGTTATTAAACGTCATACCCACCCAAAATTTACAAGGGTAGTGTATATTTAGATAAACTTGGTTCAGTATTTTAAATAAATAATTAAAATGATATCAGATGCAGATTACATATTCAGATCACATGACCACCTAAATACTGCTCACTTAATATCGGCGCATTTCTTTGAAGGTGTTCGTAACCAAAAACTAATTCATGACGCTGCATTCTAGGGCTGGGACAATATATAGATGCATCACGATTCGTGGATCGATTCTGATATTTTCCAAATGCACCGCAAATCAATTCTGAGCTTAGTTTTTAACAGCAGATGGCGCTCTAGGCTAGTTTTTAAACGCATGCTCAAATGCTCATGAAGAAGAGCGCTTGTGTGTTCAGCTGAATCTGCGAATGTATTTGCACCTTAGAATGCTTTTATGACGCGAGATTAATGTAAACAGCCCACTGCAGACACTCTTGTAATTCGCTTCAACCTTTTCGAACTTTATGAATGATTATTTTATAGAAGGTTCAAGTGGTGTGTGTAAGGAATTGGAAGGAAGCAGAGTACAGGTGTTTCTAAAGCATGCAGTGCCATCTGCTGTTAAAAAATAAACTCAGAAACTATTCGAGAGAGAATCGCGATACATACGGAAATTATCAGAATCGATCCAGAATAATTTCTCGATTCGCGATGCATTGATATATTGTCCCAGCCATACTGCATTCATGCTGCTAGGTGTCAAGATACTGGCGTATCCACCAGAAAAACATAAAATGGTATTAAATGTTTTCTTCTTGTAGGCCTCTGCCTCCTCTGATGGAATGCTGATGCTGGACTTGGTGAATGAGGAAGATGCTGGTATGCTCGATGACGATCAGGATGAGTGGTTGAAGGACCATCGGGTCAGCCTGGATAAACTGGCTCCTGGCCGTCGACGAGCTGGCACCGATGCGTCCAGACCGCCGTCCTCCATTACAGAGGCCAAGGTGAAAACCAGCAGCTTACCACGCAGGACAGAGTTCTCCTGGAGCCATGAAAACCAGCCTCAGACACCTCAAAATGAGAAGAAGTTAGCTCAGGGCCGTAACAGATGTGCTTCCATGGATGACGCTCTGTCCCAAAGAGAGCGAAAACCAATTAGAAGGAATGGGCATCAGGCGACGCTGGCCCAGAGTCCCACGGGCCACCTGCAGGATCTGATCACCCAGCGGCTGCAGAGGACTCAAGAGCTACTCGCTGAGATTCAAGAACATGAACCCCATCGGGGCAGGATGGGATCTTACCCCTACCTGAGAGGCATTGACTCCCCCTGTCTCCGGCATCTCAAGGGCTCTGACTCGCCACACTCCAAGGGCTCAAGCTCGCGTAGTTCGCCTCACAGCAAAGGCACAGACTCACCCTCAGTGAGGGCGAAAGATTCGCCTGGTTCCAAAGGGAAAGAATCGCCACATGTGAAATCAAAAGACTCGCCCCGTTTTAAGTTGTCCAAATCCCCTCATTCCAAAAACTCACTTCGCTCAAAGAGCTTCGATTCACCTGATTCAAAAGAATCAAGTTCACCTCAAATGAAATGCATTGATCTGACCCACATCAAAGGTTCAGATTCGCCTCTGTCCACTGGCTCAAATTCGCCCCAAATGAAGTCGACAGACGGTGCTTTTTTTCGAATCTCTTACTCGCCCCATTTCAAAGGCATGAAGGGTACTGATTCTCCTCTCAGTGAGGCTTTGGACTGGGACAGCAGGAGGGCGGCAGCTGAACGGCTCTTACAAGAGGCCATTTCCTCCTGGCGAGAAGCTAGAGAGGTTTTGGCTGAGGTAAAGGAGCTGCAAGCCAGACAGCAGCGGGCAGAGCACAGTAAAACTAGAACACCCACAACACCCTCAAAGAATAGAAAACAGAAAAGCCCCTGACCAAATCTTTAGTCAGTCATAATGTTTGAATGCAAGGAATGAGAACAATATGTGGAACTTTCTGTTTTGCCCACAGCAAACCAGTGTTCTGTTTTATCTCACAATCTATTGTTTATATATTAACTGTTGTTCCTCTGACACCTCAACCCTTTGTCTTTGCACTTTGAACTACTGTATTTTTACTTGTGACTTCACTTTCAAGGCTGTAGTACTTCTCTTGGCATTGGTAATGTGTAATGTTACTCATGATTAAAGTGGTTTATGGTTCACTTTTTGCAAAAACAGCTCAGGTAAAAAAAAAATGATGGCAATGTTGGGATTTGTGTGGAAAAGAGTGTTTCAGGTAAAAGTTAGCAGTGGGAACACTAACGGTTTTTGGCAAGTCTATCCTGCTCCCCAATATCAGGTGGGTCAATCATTTCAAAAGATATTTGTAGAATACCCCCTCCCCCCAAATTACTAAAGACGCACAAATTTTAAAATAAAATGCTTTTTTCTTGCTATACCTTAGTTTTTATTTGACAGAGTTTGAGTATCTAATAACTAACTAGTGCAGTAAGTGTTGTTGATAAAAGTACACTGTTGAAAAAACCCAGCATATGCTGGTTAGGTATGTTTTGAAGCATGGAAGCTGGTTTATGCTGGTCCTTAGCTGGTCATGAGCTGGTTTAAGCTGGTCAAGTGCTGGTCCTAAGCAACTAGCTCCAGCTCATGACCAGCACTTGGCCAGTTTAAACCAGCCAAGGACCAGCATAAACCAGCTTCCATGCTTCAAAACATACCTAACAATACAGTTCACAAGCTGTCAATTCGATAATGTTCTTGATTCGATTCCGATTCATTTTGTCCATTTTGCTTACATATTGTTAGATATAGAAATAAATAAGTAAAATGAACAGGGCAGTATTTCAGGACGAGTTAAAAGTCACTTCGTCTTTTTGAACTATTTATTGAGAGAACTGACTCATAAGAGTCATTCGTTTTCGATTCGGGAATCGGGCTACATTGGTATATCCCTGCATGCATCCTAATGTGCATACTATCCACCTTATCTGCCCTAAATAATATTGAAAATTACTAATGTCACATACTATTTAGGATGGATAGTTTGCACATTGAGATGCAGCCACGCAGGCTATGTTTCTGATTCCCAAATGACTCACAAGAGTCATTTGTTAGTGAATCGGTTCGGTCGCATTGTATGTTCGTTATCGCGTGCAGGAGAAAAACTCAGAGAAATATGTTTCCCGCTATTATTTAGCGGTTTTCTACGAAGTCACAACTCAGGTAAAATATTATGTATTTTTTAATATTAGTCTTTCAAAACAGTGAACTGCTTTTTTTTAAATATGAACACAAAGAATTGGAGTGATTCACAGTGCTGCCAATTTAGCGATTTTGTCGCTAGATTTAGAGACTTCCCCGCCCCTTTTGAGACTTTTTTCAAAAGCCTAGCGACAAATCTAGCAACTTCTTGGACAAACCTTATCTAGATTCCGTGACTCGCCCACTGATCTATATTTATATTAATATAGATTAGTGGACTCGCCAGTATGACGTCATTTAAGGACCAGTTTTAACTACTTTAAACTGAAAGCAATTGGCAACACTAGCACTGTTGGAACTCCTCTTGTCCAGTCAAATTAGTCAAATATACTACGTTTTGATTTAACAATGATAATATAGCAGAATTAGATTATTAATTATACAAAATTAGTCAAAAAGACAGCACAATAACACTATTTTTCTTTTTACAATCACACAAATGTATCCACATGCCTCAGAAACTGGCTCTGCTCGGAGAATCTAGCCAGTTACTGCTCTTACACTTGAATTGCATCACTCTGAGATTCATTTTTCATAAAGCAGGTTGACCCCCTCATTTTAGAGGCCTGGTGTTGTTTTGAATAATTACAGTACTGAATTTAATGAAAGAATACCTATGAATGGGATACATTGTGATTTGAAGAAGCTGCTTATTAACATCTTTTGACTGTCTGGAGGAATAGTAATTATGAGGTCATAATTACAGGCCTGATCATCAGTTACTGATATGAGCTCAAATCAGGTGGGTGGGTGAACAGAGTCAACAAATGCCCCTATACTCAGCGCACTGTTTTGTGCCCTAAAAGAACTGCATCTACGTTTATTATTGCAGCAGACATGGCTCCACATAATTACAGTTTTTATTAGGAAACACAAGTACCCATTAGATTATGACTGTTCTGAAAGCCCAGAATTTTAGCCATATTAGATGACAAAATGAGCATAAATCATAGACCATTAAATTAATTATGACTGTAATCTAGGCCACAGCTATCCAAAGCAGGCTTGATTTCAGCATGCCAGGCTTAACATGCAAAGCTTATTCACATTGCTAAACGTACGGCTAATTAAATTTGATTTAAGGCCAAGTGAGGTCTAGCAGAAATCGTAGCGTACGTACAGCTTTTAAACTCATTGCTCTACCACCCGCTCATCTCACATTTTCTTTAACATTTTAAGACTTTTACTGATCCAGTATAACAGGATTACCGTAACAATGGCAGATGATTATTCTGATCAAGTGACAAAACTAAAATAACTGTTTTGTATTTTAATATATTTTAAATGTAATATATTCCTGTGATGGCAAAGCTGAATTGTGTCACATGATCCTTCAGAAATCATTCTAATAATGTGGTGATGATAATAATAATTATATTAAAGACAGCAAATGCATGCAGCACATACTTTACAGTAGGGTAGCACATCTGTTCAGTGATGCATCTAATGCATTCAGATGCATCCAGCCTAAGTAACAGCCTGTATACACTATACATGTTAGTATTCATAGTGTACTCATGTGAAACATCACTGACACACTTTAGGGTATGATACAAAACTGAGTCATCCTGTTGGCCCAGTTCCAATCCATGATGAATCCAGTTCTTTGTGTGGAGCTTCAAAATCTTATCATCAGGATCTGTGGCATGGCGAATGCAAAAATGTTATTATTATGCAGGGAAACTAATGTTTAAAATAACCCGCAGGTCTACTCGTTGCAAATATTTCTGACATGTAGTATTCTTCATGTTGCAATATTTTTCTTCTGTTTTCATGCACTATATGAATTGTATCATATAAATCAAT
The DNA here is from genome assembly GCA_039654765.1 of Mylopharyngodon piceus. Taxonomy (NCBI): domain Eukaryota; kingdom Metazoa; phylum Chordata; class Actinopteri; order Cypriniformes; family Xenocyprididae; genus Mylopharyngodon; species Mylopharyngodon piceus. The sequence goes on along the minus strand of CM077448.1, from coordinate 13,992,025 downwards.
GCAAATTTTTGCCTCACAACAATTAACTGGCAAATCTAATCAAGAAGAACTACTTAAGAAACACATTTTCTAAATGCGTGTGCTGAACTGGTTCTGCTGCATGACTAGAATAAATGATTTATATCCCACTCCCCTCTGTTTCTCACTTCTCACCATCCTTAATAAGCTCTGGGGCCTGTGAGGATCAGCACTACATTTCCTCACAAAAAATAGCATCCAACATGACATGTATGATAGGACGGGTATACATTTGAAGGACCGCTTTGCTTTCACATTTATTTTTTATTGGATTAATGCTTAAATTATTGCAGAAGTGTCCTGAAGGGTTATTCTGTATGCAGGGCTTGAACTCGAGCGGATGATCAGCAACACCTGATTCACACTGAGGCAACCGATTCATCTGGGCCAATGAGAGCGTAGGGCTGTTGCTTTGTGACTCATTAGCCTTGCAGCATCTGGTTTTGCTGTGCTTCTACTGATTCAAATAGATTAATAGAGACATCCCAGAGACGTCATTCTTGGGTTTGAAGCCTGAAGCTAAATGGTATAGCCTTGCTCTCCCTAAAATTGTATTTCTGCATTTGAGAAAGGCTTAGAAAGAATTGCTGTTAAATGTGACCTATATTCACAAATAGATTAGACACAACACATCACAGTGGGGGACTCGTATGGTGTGTATACCTTGTGCAGTTGTTTAATAGGTATGATGTTTGCTCAATTAATCAAATCATTAAAGTGGCACTGATGAATTTAGGTTAATTTACATATTTAGGTATCAACATATCAGTGCACTAGAGGACAAACCCAAATTTAGCAGGCTACATTGTCATTCTTAAAATGTTTTATCAGTGGCAGTGCTGGGTATCCACTTGCGATAAATAAACGTCTGTTTCGGTCACTGATTTCGGCCCTCTGAAACCGAAAATAGCTGTTTCAGCCAAAACAGTTTGCGCTCCAACCAGTGTGTTTTTGATCATGACAATGCATTAAAATAAAATAACATTATAAGAAATACTAGTTTGCAATATCAAGCAGCATTTGTACAGCTAAAATAACTGATGACACCGCACATTGAAGTTACAAATGGCTGCGCCACTTTTGTGTTAAAAATTTACGGAGCCCCGCACGTGACGTGCAAGAAAAAAAGTAAATCGTGCGCACGATTTACTATTTCATTCCCTCGATTTATAAATCATGCGCACGATTTACTATTTCATTCCCTCGATTTATAAATCATGCGCACAATTTACTAATTTGTTCCCTCGATTTGCTAAATCATGCACACAATTTACTATTTCGTTCCCTCGATTTACAAATCATGCGCACAATTCACTAATTTGTTCTCTCGATTTATAAATCATGCGCACAATTCACTTATTTGTTCTCTCGATTTGCTAAATCATGCACACGATTTACTATTTCGTTCCCTCGATTTACAAATCATGCGCACAATTCACTAATTTGTTCTCTCGATTTGCTAAATCATGCGCACGATTCACTAATTTGTTCTCTCGATTTGCTAAATCATGCGCACAATTTACTAATTTGTTCCCTCGATTTATAAATCATGCGCACAATTTACTAATTCGCTCCCTCGATTTGCTAAATCATGCGCACAATTTACTAATTCATTCCCTTGATTTGCTAAATCATGTGCACAATTTACTAATTCGTTCCCTCGATTTATAAATCATGCGTACGACTTACTAATTTGTTCTCTCGATTTGCTAAATCACGCACACAATTTACTATTTCGCTCCCTCGATTTACAAATCATGCACACAATTCACTAATTTGTTCTCTCGATTTGCTAAATCACGCACACGATTTACTATTTCGTTCCCTCGATTTATAAATCATGCGCATGATTTAGCCTACTATTTTTTTACTGCATGTCACGTGCGGGGCTCCATAAAAATTAGATGGATACTTCGATACTATAGCTAGCCAAGCTACAAGCATTAATTTGACATAGTTAAACTACAATCATTAAAGTCACGGGGCAGTATGTTTTATAAGCAACAAAATTGTATTATAGTTGTATTTTTGATAGCAAAAAACAAGGTTACTTTATTTTGACTGTCCACTTTAGACATTTTACAAGTAACTTTGCAACTACATGTCAACTATTAGAGTATTAGCAGACTGTTAGGTTAGGGTTAGGAAAATAAGATGACATACTTGCAAAGTTACTTATAGTCAGTTGAATGTCTGTTTGGGAGCATCAAAATAAAGTGTTATTAGATATTAAACAGACAATCTACTAATACTCTAAATAACAAAGTTACTGGTAGTGGACTATCGAAATAAAGTGTTGCCAAAAACAATATAGGATTTTGAATGAATGTGTCACTATCGATCTTAAACCGGTACATTTATAATAAATACAACAAAACACCTCAGCTACGGAGTCCCTAAAGGGACATAATGATGGAAAAAATATATTTTAATACGTTTGCGTTCGCTCGCAAAACTTTTGGGTTCCCCGGGAAACTTTGCGTTCGCTCGCAAAACTTTTGTGTTCTTTGTGAGCAAACACAAAGTTTCTCAAGGGAACGCAAACATTTTGCGAGCAAACACAAAGTTTCACAGGGGAATGCAAAACATTGGCGAGAATGATTGCGGATTTTCTCCCATTTCATATTTTATTTCCTTCATACATGTCCCTTTAGGACCTCCGTACCTCGACTGACATGAGTCTAAAGCATTGTACAGGGAACTGAATTGTGAATTTTTTTTATCTGTTAATTTACATGAACTGTCGTAATGAACCGATTCACTATAATAAATAGGACTTTCCGACATTAAAAGTACACGACATTACAGTGAGGACCGTTTAGGATGAACCGAGTCACTAAAATGAATCAGATTTTCAGCGCTACAAATGTGAGAAAAAGAGAGGACAGTTTAAGTGAGAACTGTATGCACGTCTGCTAAAACCTCACCCCTTTTTTAAACAAAGTTAGTGAAGATAGTAGAAGTGAAGATAGCAGATGCCAAAAAAACAAGTCCTTTGTTGATAATATTACTGAAGAACAGATCTGTTGCTACTTCCTTTTCATCTCAACTTTAAAAACAGTGACAGAGTTTGGTCATCTTACATTACAACTTTTTTTATATATAACTGAAATGTCACACTACTAAAAGCGTTGCAACCTTCAGTTAGTTACTCCCCAACACTGCTGCTCACAAAGTGATTTAAAAACTATGACTAATGTCACATGAATACATTCTCAAGCACAGGCATGCACCAGTAACCCCTAGCAGATTTTCAGTCTGCTAAAAATATACGTCTCGGACACCGGTTTTATTTCCAGTTCCAAATTGCATCTCTGTTTCCACCTTTCAACAATAACATTGCTTCCTCCTTTTGAGAGAGGATTTTCCCCAGTGCGAGCCTTGTGCGGATGCTAGCAACAGAGCTAAAAATACATGCAGTTTTACTAATACCACATGATAAAACACAAACACTCTATATAGCGCTCTGGGAGAGCAAAGGCCCAAACCTAATGTGTCATTTCTTTCAGACCAGCGCACATTGCACATGGCCACTTATAAAAATAACATGACAACAGAGAGCTTTTAGAGAGATGCTGGGCTTTGCATATTTAAAGGATGAGCCACGCCACATGTAAACACTCGGACAATCAACTCTGAGGGGTTAACGCAAAAGTTTCTCTTTTCAGGATACTGGTCTCTTTATACAATAGCTTAATAGTTTAACATGCAATTTAATATTTCAGTTTCTAGTTGGCTTTTATCTTATTTTGCATTAATGAACTGTACGTTTGTGCTGTACATCCTCTTTAATAATTCACATCCTCTTAAACACTTCTCTCAACCTTTACTAGATAAAAAGTAAAGGAGATTTAGCAATAATAATTGCAGGTTGTGCTTCTGATTTTTGAACCCTGGGTTCAAAACAGCTGGTGCTGTGTGCCCTCTCATGTTTAATTCATGAAGCTCACTGTACTGATGATTATAGCTTTGTAAAGACCCTAAATTAGTGATCATATGTTAATGAATATGCTTCCTGGTAGTTCAGTGTCTCCATATCCGCTCAGTTTCTCTCTCTATGACCTCCATTCAAGTGGTGGCAGTTTGCTAAATCAATGAAAATGACTTTAACCCCATGATTTTGATGAAATAATAAAATTGATTGATTGGTCTACAGATGACCTATGGGGTTTGATGACAGGGTAACACAGCTGTTTACCGTCACCTGCATTCTTCTGGGACATCTGGGCCAGAGTATTTCATGACCAAATCAATTTAAGTAATATTTAGGTATATAAGCATGCTTATCAAAAAGGCTTCCCAGTTACCTTGCTTAACATCTAGTCAGATTTTGAAAAATCAGATCAAAACCTGTTTTACTAATCAAAGTCTGCCTCACATTACACATAGTTTTCACTAAAAATATGCCATAAAAGTAATTCTCAAAGTACAGATCACCCACAAATTTCTGTATATAAAATGTCGATATACAAAAATATACTAAAAACTATTCAGTGGTTTAATAATTGTATTATTGTTGGCAAAATGTGAGTGCATCACTATCAATCTTGAACAGGTACATTTACACTAAATACAGCAAAACACCTCAACTGATATAACCGAGTCGAAAGCATTGTAAAAAAAAAAATGTGTTCATTCACAAGAACCCTCAGAATGAACCGATTCACTATAATAAATCGGATTTCCAACATAAAAGAGATGACCTTTTACCATGAACCGATTCACTAGAATGAATCGGGCTTTTCAACCCTACAAATGCGAGAAAAAGAAAGGACAGTTTAGGTGAGCGAGTTTTATTATTCTGTCAGCTTTAAAGGGTTAGTTCACCCAAAAATGAAAATTATGTCATTTATTTCTCACCCTCATGTCGTTCTACACCCGTAAGACCTTCATTCATCTTTGGAACACAAATTAAGATATTTTTGATAAAATCCGATGGCTCAGTGAGGCCTGCATTGTTAGCAATATCATTTTCTTTTTCAATGCCCAGAAAGGTACTAAAAACATATTTAAAACAGTTCATGTGACTGCAGTGGTTCAACCTTAATGTTATGAAGTGACGAGAATACTTTTTGTGCGTCAAAAAAACAAAATAGCGACTTTATTCAGCAATATCTAGTGATGGGCGATTTCAAAACACCGCTTTGTGAAGCTTCGAAGCTCTATGAATCTTTTGTTTCGAATCAGTGGTTCGGAGCGCATATCAAACTGCCAAAGTAACGCAAACTATTGAAATTTCGAAACACTTATGACGTAACGAAGCCTCGTTTACTGAAATCACGTGCTTTGGCACTCTGAACTGATTCGAAACAAAAGATTCGTAGAGCTTCGAAGCTTCATAAAACAGTGTTTTGAAATCGCCCATCACTAGATATTGTTGAATAAAGTCGCTATTTTGGGTTTTTTTGGCGCACAAAAAGTTTTTATCAAAAATATCATAATTTGTGTTCTGAAGATGAACAAAGGGCTCACGGGTGTGGAACGACATGAGGGTGAGTAATAAATGACATAATTTTCAATTTTGGGTGAACTAACCCTTTAAATGCATGTTATAGATCTTCTAACGATTCATCCTTGTATGTTCATACAAACAAACAAATCTTTTGACTTAACTGGATCTAAACTGTGAAAACGACAGACTTTTCTCTGTTGACGTATGCAAAAACAAATTTTACAAATCAAAATCTGCCTCAGATAACAGCGGTTTTCCATAAATGTAGGCTACTTCTCAAAGTACAGATTAGAGGATTCAAATTTCTGTTGGTTGAGTGTGTAGGCCTAATGTATTTGCACGTCACTCGTCTTTTCATTCACTCACCTCGGGCCTTCTAAGGATTTTGTGGTTTTATTATTTATCTGAATCTGATGTAAGGCATATATAAAGCATTGGTAAAATAAAAGTTCCCCCCTCAGAGCAATGAAGATGTTGTGTCATAACAAAAGCTAAATGGCTACTCATAACTGCTCACCCAATCTTGGTTATTCACTGCATTGACTCCATATAAGGCTTACAGAGGCTCAGGTTTTCTGATTGGACGGCTGCAGCTCATCAGCTGCTGTGGGGGTTGAGGCAGACTGTACATGGATGAGCTTTAGGCCGTGTGTGTGTGTGTGTGTGTGTGTGTGTGTGTTTTCATCTAAGCTGTAATGTACATGAGCACAGCTGAAGCATTCTGTTGAAATACTCTTTTCGTGTGGTGTCTATAAATACACTACATCACAAACAGACTCTACAGTCATGAAACAAACATGTGTTGCTCTTGAAATTGAAAGAAAAAAACTAAAATACAAAGATTTTGTTAACTAACCTTTCCTTAACTTGATCTATAGTCTTGAACTATGTTCACAGGAATATATTAACATGGTTGAAGCTTCTTAAAGCCTCCTGAGCTATTGGGACATGATGGTAATGTGGGGATGATTTTGTGCCTATATAAAACCCGTATTACTAGTAAATTAGCTCCCTCAAGTGGTCTAACAGCCATGTTACAGTGCAAGTTTGGATGTCAGTTCAGAATAAAAATACCATTCATTGAACACAATGACACTTTATGTGGCATTTTGTCATATAATATTGGGCAAATTGTCAACATGCCATTTAACAGGCTATTATTAGGTTTTCACAATTATGAAACATGAGATAATTAATGAAACCAAAACCATTGTTTTGACCAACACAAAATACAATTAATAAGTTGTATAAATGTATAACATTTAAGTCCTGAGAACACATTTCTGGGTAAACAAACATTTAATAGAGTTAATTTCAGCTAGGTGTAAACTAAGTCTTTCTCCAGAGAAGAGCAGACGAAGTATGCAACACAATAAAAGAGAATGAGAAAATAATGTGGAAAATAAATAATCTGTGAATGGTATGAATTCTTAAACAAGAGATGAATCATGGACCAGTGGTGTTTTAAACTTAATAAAATTAAAAAACATTGTAGAAGTTTGATGTGCGATATTATCCATGCTGACAGGTTTGAAAGTTCATGTAACATTCTGGTCTCAAATTAAATAGTTTTTTTTTTCCCTCCGTAACCAGTGAAATAGAAGATCATTACATTTACTGTTATTGATTATATGGATTTAAATTAACATAAATTAATTGTAAGTTGCATGCCATATAAATATGCTTTGATATTCCTGTCAAAGTACAGTTAGTATTCAATTTCATTTTAATATTTCTTCTTATTACTAATAATCACCTATAGTGAAACACTCACTTGTCAAATCTATGAATAATTAATGAGCATCACAATGACTCCACCCTTCCAGTGATGCAGATGTATTCCTATTGGCTGGATGGTGAACGCTTCACTCCTGATTAATTGATGAGGCTCTTGGTAACTCTGTCTGTTGATCACATGACACACCCCTTTTCTTCTATGCTCCGCTGCTTAAAGTTTGTGTAACTCATAAATGATAAATGTCTAAGTACAAGGCTTTGCAGATGGCAGTGTGGTATAAAATTAAAGTTCGCAGGCTGTTTCCAGGCTTGTGGAGCTCATGCCTCAAGCTAAATAAAGTTGTCAACAAGTTACTCTTGAGCTGGGATTTGTGTAATTATATTAAAACTCCTATTTAATTGACCGTCTACATTGCTGGTATTTTTTTCGTCTTTGAAGAACACAAATGTAAAACATTTTCTAAACCACAAGGACATTATGGTGAAAGGTTTTTCCTTTATTTTCCACATCAAACTTACATCAGGCTGCATTCATTGAAAGGGTTTTAAAAATCTTTCAAATTCATCTAAAAATGATTGAAACATCACTGCCATTTTTATCAGGACACATTTTTCCTATCATCAACTTTGGAGACATTAAAAACAGTGCTTTCGCACCCATGTACGAGGCTTCCAGACGGCTCTCATTTTGAGAAAATCCAAAATTTTGTAATCAAATTACAGAAATCTTTAGCAGACAAAGGTCCATCTTTGAACATAACATCCCATGGAGTTATGCCATTTTAATAATCAAAAGGACAAGTCACTCATTCATTACAACTAACTCAAGAGGAGCTCATAATTGGAGCTTGCAAACTTAAAAAAAAGAGACACAAAACACCCTAAACAACCCATTAAAACAAAACATCAAAATCCAACAACTAAAATCCTTTTTAGAGAGGTTTATAGCCCATAAAACCCCAAATACAACACTCACACAACAACCAAGTACTTGAAATTTGCGTGTATGTAAGTCCTTTGACGTGATTTGTATTAAAACAACTGACCAAACAGATTAATTAAAAAAGAAAAGGAAAATAAAACCTGTTGAAACAGATACTATATACATATTGCCATACGAACATTAGATTAAAGGTATTACTCTGTAAAATACCTCAACAAAAGGTAGAAACTAACCTGTTTCCACAGCAAGACAAAGGTAGAAAGGTACTCAAGGGTACGGTTTAATCCAACAAAGCTGTTAAACCTGAACATGAGAAATTTCCAGCAATGGCATTTCTCTTAAGAACAAACAAATCTTGATTTTATCGTCTAAGATGTCAAAAATAGGTGACTTCTGCATAAAACGTGAGAAAGGGCAAACTGCTCACATAATTGAACTCTTTATTAAAAAACTACTTGGAGATTAAAATTCAATTTGCCAACCTACAGCTCGACTCCCGATCTTTGCTCAATTTACATCACATTTACATACATCACACTTTAAAATTCACGAGATCACATACCATCTGGTCTGCCTACATGAGCCTGATCTACCAGAAAAGCTTAATCAAGTGGAGACCATCCCATATAAAGAGTGTGACACAAGATCCTTGGCAGCGATTGGTTGATCCAAGAACAAAAGGGTTGACGGTTGGAGATGATTGGCTTGCTGCTCTGTGGTGGGCTGAGAATGAGACCTGGAGAGGTAGATGAGGAGCAGGAAACACTCTGCCTCCTCACAGAGGTCTTGGGGAGCTGGAGTTTGTGGATTTGCCATCTCCTCTCAGTGGTGAAAGCCTAGCGCTGTCTCGAACGGGCTGTCCAACAGCTTATTTACAAACGGGAAATCTCAAACCCAATTTACGTGTTGGGAATTAACTTGGAATGGCTATAAATGAATTGTCAATAAACCCCTTTTATATAGTGTAATATATAATGTATTTATAAAAGAAAACACTTAGCCTCTACAGTGATTTATCTATGGTTTACAAAGAGAAAAACAATCTGCAAGATCACGGTCTTTTTCAGGGTTGATCTACAGCTTGGATATTGTTTCTAAGAAGTCAAACAAAGAGTTAGTCGTCGTCTTCGTCGTCATCTTCGCCCTCATCCTCTGCGTCCCTCTTTCGTTTCTCCCCTCGAACTCCGGCCTCCTCTTCTGCACAGAGTACAAATTTCAGTCATTGAACAGTTCGACACAAAAGCGACAATTTCAAGATGTTTGGCAGCATAATTAATGCTTACCCTCTCCTTCCTCCTCTTCCTCTTCTACGTAGTCGTCATCATCTTCCTCGTCCTGTTACAGAAGGAATCCGTTGTTATTAAGAGGTAAAGTTTTCAAAAACTCATTGTGAATGTTAAAAACACGTGGAAGCTACATCACCTGGATGTCCTCTTTCATTAGATAGGACAGCCCAACTTCTCCACCCTCTGAGCCTTCCTCATCCTCCTCCTCTTCCTCATACTCCCCGAGCTGCCCTGCTCCTTCCTCGCCATCCTCATCATCATCTGTGTAATAGTTCAAGAAATAATGACTTGATGTAACATACTTTTATGTATGGTTGAGCATAATTATCTGTGTGATCAAACTCATGGTTCTTACCATCATCGTCAGCCTCAGAGTCTGGAGCTTCATTGTCTTCTGCATCAAAGCCGTCCAGGTATGTGACCTGAGGCAGAAGCTCGAAGATGCTTTCCCTGTAGTCCTCCAACGTGGTGATCTCACAGTTGAACAGGTCCAAACTCTTCAGGTTCTTTAGGTTTTGCTGAGGGTTGAAGAGCAAATCATACATCAAATACTTAACTGAAGGGCTAAAGATATCATCTCCAAAATATATTTATATTTATTCAGAAATATGGTGTTAACGCATCAGTGTTTTTACCAGGGCCTCCAGTGTGCTGAGTTCTTTGATCTTGTTGCCACTCAAATTTAAGTAAGTCAGGTTGGCGCATTTCTCTGCAAGCGTCTCCAGTGCCCCTGTGATGTTATTATCACTCAGCTCCAACTGTAAAAGAGAGAATTGCCCTTAAAATGAACTTAATATACACTGGAAAGTTAAGAAATAAACATCTTGACAAAAAAAAAAATTTTTTTTATAAAATACAATTATAGCACAATGTAATTAGAAGCCACTGTTTGTTACAGTGTAGTTACACAAGTATTGAGTAATAATAATCACCATATACTTAATGTATAGACCCAATTATGTGCTTATAAGACCGATTTACTATTCTAATCATGCAATATGTTTAACATTAATATTTTGCCACATCACACTACTAAAGTTTCCATTAGGCATTCTCCATCCATTTTTTGCACACTTTAATAATACAACGTGTCTACATTAATATGTAAACTGTGTTACGGTATCGGTTTTCTGCATGGTTAGAACTTGAAACACAACAGATCTTGTTAAGAGAACTTTGCCTGGTGTTTTCTCAAATTAATGCTTGATCTCTTGACTGACCTTCCTCAGTTTTGGCAGTGAGGGTAGTTTGGCCAGGGAGGTGAGACCCACGTTGACCATGCTGAGGAACTCCAGCTCCTTAAACTCATCTGTCAGGCCTTCAATCTCACCGTCACTCGAGCGGCAGTTATCCACCACCAGCTCTGCTACCTGCAGGAGAGATGAACATGAATAGGCCCTTGGTGAGCAAAGACTTTCATACTATTGCCATGAATTACCACAATGCAACATTTAATAACTGCTAATATTACAATTAAGCATTATTTAATGCTTAAATATGTAATAGTGTATTATAAAACTTTTATAAGGTTTAACTCTAAATATTAAGACTAAAGTGAAGTATGTAGTTTACTGCACCACTACTGTCACCAAATGGAACTGCAAAAACAATAAGTGTTTTCTAACAGGTTTCTCAAACACTCCCCCATTGCTATTGGTCGAACAAACAAAGTCCCGCCCCCAAAACTCACACCATTGATTGAGCCAGTGTTGCTAGTTCGGATTGCAGAAACAAACAATACCCCAACAGCTCCACTGTATTTACACTCTTTGGGGAAAATAAATGTATTTTTATTTCATGACTAAAGTATTTTAACATGAGGGGGAAAAAAAACAAATAATTTAAGGTATTGTTGTGAGTATGAATGGATGTTTATCTGTCTAAACAAAAGTGAAACTTAAAATGGGTACCAACTGAATAGTTGTAAATAAGTTTAGAAACTTTATGAATATTTAAAATAAATAAAACTGTGATTATGGGCTTTTTTGAGGAACGTGCTCGTGTTCTTGTAACAACACATTCAAACGTGTACACACGCGCACGCGCACTGTCGTGCACTGCAGCCCTAATGTTTAAATATTCAATAACTTGTTGCCCTTATGGAAATATACTACATTTTTCAGCACGTGATGTGTGAGTAATGTAGCCTTGATAATGTTTACCCCCTTCATCACTCAGGATTTGGGTTGAATTTACTGCTAGCGTTTCACAAGGCTCGCGATTATGCGCGCGGCGGTAATATTTTGCTAGTGACGCAAGATACACCCGAGTTAAAAGCCACGTATCATTTATACACGTCTGTTCCGTCAGAGCATTAACTCAAGCTCGTGTAAAAGATCCCATCCATCAGATCCCTCATTCAAAAGAAGCGTGCTCCTCTACTTCGGTTCAGGCAAGCCTACAATAATCTACTAAAATCGGAGGGGAGGAAGGGGGGCTCGCCCCTTCACCATCTGCCACATTCCTTCAATTAATAAAACGGTGACGGATATCCCAAACGGCTTCATAAAGCCGAATAAATACTGTTTAACTTCGGTAATAAATAATGTTACCGGAGGTTACATAATTACGCCATTAACGTAACCGTGGAAGAAAATGGCAACGTGTTTTTTTAAACTGTCGAGCGACTATTTCTGGCTCTACGCGCCAATTATTCCGTTCTACACACCACGTAGGCATTGTGAATCAGAAATCGCTCAACTCCGATTAATAAAAACAGAGTCAAAGCTACAAAACACCGGCATTTACGTCTCAACTATTGATGCAACAAAATGACTTCCACTCCCCGCCCGTCAACACGGAGACTCGAGCAGCATTTCACACACACCATCCTCACCACACACACAGCGAGGCGCTGCAGAAGCCATGAACGCTTAATTATGCAGTTTGACCTGACATTCGCTCGATATGTGCTTGTGCTCTCAAACTCTGAACATAATGGCTTAGGAGGAAGACCGAAGGCAAGTGCCCCTGAATGTCTAATGTCGAAGAGATGGATAGTAAGATGTCCGCCTTTGGAAGACGAAACTGCTCGTTTTACTAGGTTAGAGAAGCCATAGTGAGGTACGCGTCCGTGAAGCTTGCCTACAATAAACTTTTTATGTGAGCAGATAAGCCGTTCATTCGCGTGATGTTTCGCGCGATATTTTGCATAAATAGCCCCGTTTGGGCTATGAATGCCTATAACAACAATGACGTTTTGTTTTTAATTACTACTGTTTCCCGCTTGAAGCGATAACATTATCGTATCGAGGGCTATAATAACATCGTAACCGAATTGGACGTCACTTGTTGAGTAATAAACATTTTTTTTCTGAACCATCGAATAAAAAAAAAGACCTTAAAAAATGAAGCATATTATTTTGAGGTACTAGTTGGGACGCCCACATCGATAAGTCTAATGTAATGGCGAAGGAGACCGTGTAACGAGTTCACAAGAGTTTTACGCGCTCAAATAACGATTATTTTGACTACTTGTTTTAAATCATCTTGTATAGGTCTAAATATGCATTCTGCGATGCGTTCATCCATGACTAAAAATCTTATTCGCATCCTTGTGAGCGCCCATGTGGTCTTACAGCCGTGCTGCCATTCAGCGGAGTCTACTGACTATTCCGTAAGTGCAGGATAGACAGGTTGCGAACTAACATCATTTCTTGTTTCCGTGGAAAAATAAATAATGAAAGCGCTCACCTCCGCTGGAGTTCTGTTCCTCAGCTCTAAACTGATCCTCTTCTTCATCTCCATTTTGTTGGTGTTTGCTGCACTGGGTTAGACCGCTTAAAGAAAAAAAATTGTCAGAAACTCCGGAGCGCGGACCTACGGCTCGGCTATCTTCAATGGCTGCCGTTCTCTAACTGATCCTCCATGATACCTCGCACCCAACCCCCTTTCTGAGATCCCGCCCTCACTGCGCCCTGATTGGATCGTTGTTATTTTTGAACCCGTGAGTGGCGGACCAGCCTGTCGCTCAAACGGATCACGCTTATCAACATAATCGGTCTTTGTAGACTTACGTGATTGGTTGGAAATACGCGCGCAGTAGATTTTAGACGGGACGGTCAGAACGTCAGTATGAAGCTTTCAAACTGTTAATCCGCCCATTCTTTGTTCTCATTGGCGCCTGGAAGCGATGTCCGTGTCCTTTAAAATACTCCAGTAATTCGAAATCGATTTGGAGATCAGGATAAAATTGTGTATTTTAAATAGCCTAAAGTGAACACTAACACATTAGAGAAGGAAAATAAGTAATTTATTTTCCTCTCATACAAATAAAAAAGTGTTACATTTTAGCACAAATGAACTCGTAATACTTTGAGTGTCTTCCATACAATAATTCTACAAAATGGCTGACCATAAACCCAGACAGTCATGGTGGCTTGAAGGCTGCACGCACGCCACGCCATCTGTCCCGTGTAACGTGCTGCTGATCGCTTCACCAGAGGACTCACAAAGGCCCATTGGTCGCAGTAGAGTACAAGCAGATTGTTAGACTGTTGTTGTAAATTACTAAAAAATCACTAGATTTTCTTCAAAAATGTCTTTATTTTAAAATAAGCTTAAAAACAACTGCCCCCACCTATTAGACGGAAATAAGCAATGATGTAAAATGAATGCTTTCAGCAGTGTGCATTAGTGCAATACCCCAAGGTGACCACTAGGGCTGCATGGCACACTGACCCTGAAATGGAATGGACACCACAACTGATCTCCTAAGCTGATTTATCTAGGCTGCCAGAGAAGAAGTGAATAATCTTTTGTATAAAACAGTCATTAGGATAGACTACCTATTTGTTTGTTTGTTTGTCTGTCACAAGAGATACGAGCATGTCTCAAACAGTATGAGAAATGTGCTTTTTATTTGATTCATTAATTTCTAAGATAATTACATTTTAAATGGCACTTTTTACCTTTATGTCTAACTATATACATTTTGATAATATTTTTGCTCTAATGTTTTTTAATACCTCAGGCATTTTTATTATTTTTGCAGTATTTTTTCCCTTTTTTTTCCCGGAATACTTTTTTTTTTTTACACAGCAGATGGTAAACCTAATGTATCAGGTTAATAGATAAGATGTATATCAAGTGATATCATATATACACAATATATTTTCTCTCAAAGTATTTGCTTTTTAATACAAATCAGATTCAACAATCCCCCGACCCTCACCAACAAATCCTTGGGGATTACATCCATGCTATAATATCTTTTAATTAAAATTGTTTTTTTTTCGTTTGCAAACATATAAATAACTCATGGGAAACCCAGTATTTAAATGTTGGGACACATTTAAAAACAACAGGCAGGAAACACGGAATGCCCTAGCAAAGTGGAGAGGTGTATACGATGCAGCAAAAAGTCTGCTCAGAATGACGTGTTGATAAAAAGCATATTTTAGTTTATGTGTAATGTGTATCTAAGGTTTTAATCATTTATTTTGGACAACTTGACGAAACGTTTTTATCATGCACCGCGTGAGGCAAATTGGATAAATGCTGAACAACAATGTCATAAAAATCCACTAGATGGCAGACAGTGAAAGGACACGGTTGAAACCAGTTCGGACTGGTTAAGACTGCTTGTGTACCTTGTGGCCTTATATGAAGCTGCCGCTAGATGGAGCACTAGAGCTTTACACAGACATTATACTCATACACAAACGATTAGGCTAACATATATTTTTTTAATGTACATAACATTTAAAACCATTCTTCCCATTATAACATGTAAACAGACCGTTTTTACACAAGCACTTCAATTTTCTTTAAAGGAATTAGACGGGTGTAAGAATGACTTGTATTGGACCAAGTTAACTAGCCTAATGACTGGTAATATTCATCATGCTTGAACTCTGGAACTTCTCTTGCTTGACCTTGATTGAGGGCCATTGTCACGTCTCAATGTTTCCTGAAGCCTTTTGTCCTCCGGCTGCATGGTGGCCCGCTGTGGGGGTCGACAGATGGGGGAGAGGGTTTCACGTTCAGGCAAGAATAATGGGAGACACACACTAGTGTATTCTCATGCAAAAAACACAATGGGCCAACGGCAATCAGACTGCTTTGGGAATCCCTAACAAGTGTTTAATACAGGAGTGATTGAGAGAAATACACCGGCAAGCACAAAAGACAGACCCAAGAGGCTCAAGACAGACGTTTTAGACTCTAAGTGTGAGGACTATTTAGAACAATTAGTCAGTCATTAAAATGGAGAACATTACTTTCTGCTCTAAATGTTGTCGTGTGCACTCTTATGAATTTAAATATGCAGATTAGAGATTGTAAATAGTGAAGTAAGATGTAGAATTAGTCTGGATTACTTGAACTCAATCCAGACACATAAACAGCGTTGCCTATAAAGCGAGCAAAACACAATAGAATGAAGTTCGGGACTTGGTTAGAATAACAAGAGGAATGTGAGAGACATTTAATTGGATCCAGGTGTAGCTGCCAGCCCACACGAACAAGCTCAAGTGTGCGTGGGTTTGTGGGATTGAGGCTGTAGCGGTTTGGGATGTGGATACCAAATCCTGGGAAAATGCTGTCTTCTTTAGGACAGTGCTGTGTAAATCACAAGCAGAAATGAGAAAAGTGACAAAAAGAGCACTTGTAATGAAAACAGAAACTGATTCAAAACTGCTTTTAGCATGACCAAAAAGGTGCTTAGATTAACTGTAAAAATTCACTTTGAGTAAATAAAAGCAATAAAAGCTTGAGTAATGTCTAAGGCAATGGGTTGCATTAGTAAACAAGATGACATTATTAAGTTATTTTCAGACATAAAAGCAAGCCAGCAATATTTTTGTGAGTTGTTGGATCCGACACTGTTCATTCATCATTTGCTACAGCCAAAGAGGAAGACTTATTTCATGTGGCTGTGCAAGTCTTTGATGCTTTGTGAAAGAACATATTGATCACACACAAGCAACGTCTGCAGTGGAGCCTGTTTCTAAAACACTGTGTTCACAAAGGGTTTATTTGTGCATATGCCTCAGTACATCACACCCTAACATGTAAAGGCCCGTGAGGGTGTGTTTGTGAGTGTGTCAGGGAGTGTGTTCACTCCTTCAAGGGAGGTTTGAATATGCCAAAAAGGGTGTATAGCACAATGCCTGACACATAGTCTGTATTTTGTTTTTGAAAGCTAACCCAGATAGCAAATTGGCATGCCGCAGAATCTGTTTGAATTTAGGCTGGGAGTTTGGCCCACATACCACATGGAATTACGGCCCAAGATTGGCCCAAAAGCTTGCCAAAAGTAAACCAGATCTATACCAGAAGCAGACCAAAACTCACCCACAACTTTTTGTTGACCAGGAGAGGATTTTCCTTTTCCCGAAAATGTTAGTTAAAGGGATAGTTCACCCAAAAATCAACGTTTACTCACCCTAAAGTTGTTCCAAACCTGTATGAATTTCTTTGTTCTGCTGTACACAAAGGGAGATATTTGGAAGGATGTTTGTAACCAAGCAGATCTCGCCCCCCATTGACTGCCATAGTATTTATTTTTCCTACTATGGTAGTCAATGGGGTGCGAGATCTGCTTGGTTACAAACATTCTTCCAAATATCTTCCTAAATGATGACAAAATTTTCATTTTTGGGTAAACTATCCCTTTAATGTTATTGCATTGGACTAAACTTACTGACTTTGTTTACACAATACTTCCCAACATTTTTTTGGATAATTTTTGTACTTTTTTGGGAATTTTTTTCCCACCTGGTTACACTTGTGGTGTTCCTGGTCAAAAATGACTGGCCTACAAAAAAAAATAGCTTATAAATCTCTCGTTATGCTATTTTATCACCAAATATTGGGTTCTTTTTGTCAACTTGTTTTCTTTTAATTAGGACAGGTTTTGTATTTCTTTTTGAAACTGATTGATTATAGGCCTCATTGATCTGACCTGATGTTGGTCAAAAATGACCACTGAAAATGAATGGCAGAGATTGTAAATAAGAGAAACATTTAGTGTTCAGGAGCACGTTCATCATGTTCATGTTCACATATGTACATGTGCTTGGAAAGACAAAGGCCTCAGACCTGTGCATGCGTGGATACACACACACACACACACATTGAGTCCAATATTTGGTGATAATATAGCATAACAAGCGATTTACATTCAATTTTTTAGAAGGCCAGTTACAGGGTTTTTAACTTTGAAGGAAAAGTTTCTATCGGTCACTCAAGAATCACTATGAAAAAAATTTCTTTTCACAAAAATAATAATGTGATTTGTTGTTGTTGTTTGTAAACTGAATGTTTACTATTTTTGCCATTTGGAAATATAGAACATGTTTGGGACAAACTAACAAAACTTCATAAATTCTTTCAAAACAGTATAGCTTTACTCATAGTGTTGGAAAGGCAGATTCATTCTAGTGAATCAGTTCATTCAGACATTTCTTGTAATTGAACATTAAAAATAAGATAAACCAATTAAAATCTCTGCATGGCATTTTTGTTAATTTTTTAAAGGGAAATATTTAGTCCATCACTATGACTATGACACAGTTATATAAATAAAAAAGTATTTGAGTTGTTTTGTTGTATTCGTTTTATTTAGTGACAAATTATCAGTTCAGTTTAATTGGGATTGTTCATTCATTCATTCATTCAAAAAAAAATTACCCACATTGATTTGTACCAGGGTTCTGATTAAATTATTAATTATATAATTTGATAGTTATTTAAAAAAAAAAAAAAAAATCATATAAGTAGCTTCAATGTTTGATACTTTTTGCCCTTGTATAGTGTGGTGAACCATATAAAGAGTAGCTTGACTGTTATTAAAATTAGGATTAACTTGTAGCTTGAAAAGTTTCAAAGTGGCTTCACTCACACTTATCTTTATGGAAAACATGCCCACACTTGCTTCATTGTCTTATTCAAAGGCATTTGAATGCCCTGTGGTCATATGGATGAGTCAAATCAGATGATGTAATCATCTTCCAGAAAATCCCCAATCCTGTTTAATAAGGCATCTTTCAGTTACTATAATTGCCTTGAAGCCCTCAGCACAGAAACCACGAGACAGAGCAGCAGTGAACAGATACAGGCTGTTATCAATGACCGTCCAGTTCAAACAGAAGAACTAAAGAGATGAACTGAGATATGCGTGAAGGAGATAAATTGACTAAGACCAATTTACACTGATTAATTCTCCCCTTCCCCCTTTCCTGTTGCTTTTCCAGAATTCACTGCTCTCCAAGTCCACAAACACCTATTAGAAACTTCCTACTATGAGCAAAAGGATTTGGAAAAAACGAAGACATTGTCAGTGGACGCACACTTGACCTAATTTAGACTAACTGGAGCTCCTTTACTCTGGGAGCGCGAGGTGGAGGTCACTTACAAATCAGTCCCAGAGAAACCCAGCCTCTGTTTTCTTAAGCTTCTCAGGATAGCCATTCTGACCGTAATCCGTGACTGATTTACAAAGGAAAAAGGACATGGACCTGAACACTGTATAGGTCAAGGACAGAGGTCAATAACTCCTCCTGTGGGGACAAGAAGAATGCTGACTTGGGACTAAGCTTTTAACCATTCCTGAAATACATGAGAACCTATTCATCTATCTATCTATCTATCTATCTATCTATCTATCTATCTGTTTATCTCTCTGTCTATCTGTCTGTCTGTCTATCTGTCTGTCTGTCTGTCTAAAAACATTCAGCTATTTCTCATTCCACACTTTTGTTTTCAAATCATGGCCACTTAACTGCACTGTTGGGGAATCATTATTTCTGCACATTTAACATGAGAACCTATTCATCTATCTATCTATCTATCTATCTATCTATCTATCTGTTTATCTCTCTGTCTATCTGTCTGTCTGTCTGTCTGTCTAAAAACATTCAGCTATTTCTCATTCCACACTTTTGTTTTCAAATCATGGCCACTTAACTGCACTGTTGGGGAATCATTATTTCTGCACGTTTAACCGAAACATGTGGATGTCGTGTAGCGGTGTGTTTATAACAGCTAACTGTCAATCATTTCTGCCTATGCTGTAGTCACAGACCGTTTTTCTTAGTGAGCTCATTTCCTGCGTGTGCTTCCAGGAAGGGGAACGATGGGAACCAGAGATTTAGCAGGTACCCCAAACTTTGGCCTCTATCCCAAATGCCTTCCTATACCTCTCCAAAGACTCTGCTCTGTGGGTGGGTTTAAAGAAAAAATCCATAAACTCTAAATACTCAAAACATATCTATTTGAACCAGATTTATACCTGTAAATCATGTGAATGCACCATCAATCACATTACAACAAATCACCGTTGCACCGTTGAGACTCAAAATAATCAAATCATGGCAATAAAAATTAAGTTTCTTGGTAACACTTCAGTATGGGGAACACATATTCGCTATTAACTACAACTTTTGCCTCAATAAACTCTGAATTTATTGCTTATTAAAAGTTAGTAAGGTAGTTTTTGTAGCATTTAAGTTTAGATATTGGATTAAGGGATGTAGAATAAGGTCATGCAGAAATAGGCAATAATATGTGCTTTATAAGTATTAATAAACAGCCAATATTCTAGTATTATGCATGCTAATAGTAATATGCAAGCATAGAACCATTCCATTCCACAAAAGGTTCTTTATAGTAGAAAAGGGTTCTTTAGATTATTAAAATGTTCTTCACATATAAGAAAAAAAGGGTTCTTTTTAGAACTGGTTAGGAACCCTATGGAGCTCCTTTTGGAACCTTTATTTTCAAGGGTGTAATGTCCAGAAAGTTAAGCTATTCCACTTTGGGCATCTTTCCTTTAAATACAATGTTGAAGGAAATTTAGAGTCCAGACATGCAGTGATTCATCAAAGTATTATATAACTGCTTTATGGTGCACAAGACATATACTTCATGGCAGAGGGTTCAGTTCCTCCCAGCTGTGTCAACTGCATCCACTCATTTAAACGTATGTTGTCTTGTGGTTGTCCAGGGTTCGTGCTGTGTAACTAAAAGACTATTCTTATCACTTGAGAACATCTCTCAGTGCCAGCATTAAATGAGCGATCTGCAGATGGGGGGATAAGTGTAAACAGCCTGTTGATTTCAGACTTTATTCTTGGCTTTCAGCATGTGGCACATTGAAAATAATAGGCCATGTTTTTTTACTCCATTATATCTGATTTCATTTGTTGGAGCTGTAACATCATGGAAAGTTTTTTCAATTAATGCCAGAATTTTTCCTTCTGTTGTACGGTTGGCTATTTTAATCTACGACCATGGACTGTGTGTTACAGCATGTCATTTTAATCATATAACCATTTAGTAATGTAAATACATCAAACCTACATTGTTTCTGAGTTCAATATAAGTTAAACTCGTTAAACAGCATTTTTGGCGAAATGTTAATTGCAAAACACAATCATTTTGACTTGTGCCTCTTTTTCTTTTCATACTTTTAAAAAAAAATCAGTTTCAATGAGGTACTTACATTAGAAATAAACTGGGACAATTTTCAAAGGATTCAAAAGCTGAAATGAAAATCTTATAATTTTAAAAACGCAACTTACATTTCACTCTTTCCCCGCCATTGTCGGAATTTTCCGGCTTTCCATGTTTTCACTATTATGTATCTTCTGAAAGAGTATAAAGTCAGAATTGCATCTTTCTAAAGTCAGAATTGCGAGATATAAACTCTTAATTCTGACTTTTTTTCTTTACAACATGCTTTATAACATGCAATTGCGAGTTATAAAGTCAGAATTGTGAGATATAAACTCGCAATTCTGAGAAAAAATGTCAGTCAACTGCACATTTATATCTCCCAATTCTGACTTTATATCATGCAATTCTGACTTTATATCACACAATTCTGACTTTATAACTCACAAATCTGACTTTATATCACACAATTCTGACTTTATAACTCGCAAATCTGACTTTATATCACACAATTCTGACTTTATAACTCACAAATCTGACTTTATAACTCACAAATCTGACTTTATATCACACAATTCTGACTTTATAACTCGCAAATCTGACTTTATATCACACAATTCTGACTTTATAACTCACAAATCTGACTTTATATCACACAATTCTGACTTTATATCACACAATTCTGACTTTATATCACACAATTCTGACTTTATAACTCACAAATCTGACTTTATATCACACAATTCTGACTTTATAACTCGCAAATCTGACTTTATATCACACAATTCTGACTTTATATCACACAATTCTGACTTTATAACTCGCAAATCTGACTTTATATCACGCAATTCTGATTTTATAACTCGCAATTGTGACTTTATATCACGCAATTGTGACTTTATATCACACAATTCTGACTTTATAACTCGCAATTCTGTTTTTATATCACGCAATTGTGACTTTATATCACACAATTCTGACTTTATATCACACAATTCTGACTTTATAACTCGCAAATCTGACTTTATATCACGCAATTCTGACTTTATAACTCGCAATTATGACTTTATATCACGCAATTCTGACTTTATATCACACAATTCTGACTTTATATCACACAATTCTGACTTTATAACTCACAAATCTGACTTTATATCACACAATTCTGACTTTATAACTCACAAATCTGACTTTATATCACACAATTCTGACTTTATAACTCGCAAATCTGACTTTATATCACACAATTCTGACTTTATATCACACAATTCTGACTTTATAACTCGCAATTCTGACTTTATATCACACAATTCTGACTTTATAACTCGCAATTGTGACTTTATATCACGCAATTGTGACTTTATATCACACAATTCTGACTTTATAACTTGCAAATCTGACTTTATATCACGCAATTCTGACTTTATAACTCGCAATTGTGACTTTATATCACACAATTCTGACTTTATAACTTGCAAATCTGACTTTATATCACGCAATTCTGACTTTATAACTCGCAATTGTGACTTTATATCACAATTCTGACTTTATAACTCGCAATTGTGACTTTATATCACACAATTCTGACTTTATAACTCGCAATTCTGACTTTATATCACACAATTCTGACTTTATAACTCGCAATTGTGTGTTTATATATCGCAATTCTGAGGAAAAAAGTCAGAATTGTGAAATATAAACTTGCAATTGCAAGAAAAAAAAATCAGAATTGTAAGGTAAGTTGCAATTAAAGTTTTTAATTTTTAATTTTAATGGCAGAAGCAAGCTTCTATAATAAGGAGCAGAAACAAGTGATAAAAGCATTGCTTATGCACGTTGTAATGCGATTTTCTCAGCTTTTTGTTCAAAATCTTGCTTTTTTTAATAAAACTTATTCAATTGTTAATAAAAAATGCATGAAGCTAGAATAAAACTTTTGTTTGTTTGTTTGTTTGTTTAAAAGCAGAGACTCTGTTCTTTCTTTTGATATATTGCATGTTCAGACATTCATACAACAAAATATTCTGGGGGCCATGAAAATTTCACACAGAAAACTTTACACAGAAAAGTTCAGAAAGCAATTTTTTTCCACACTTAAATCAAGTTAACAAGCAAATTGTTTACATCTTGTGGCTATACTATTGAAATTGTTTAACGTTCACAGATTAGCCCCATTCACTGTAACCCAGATTTTTGCTTTTTTTTTTTTTTTTTTAAAGAAAATTCTACATTTTTGTGGCAAACAAATGATGTCAAACTTGTACTGAACCCAGAATATTCCTTTAATCTCTAATCATAAAAAGAAATGATTGCACAAAGAGAGGGAGTTTTGTGTGTAAACAGTCCATGATGGAGAATTCCTCACAGGTCTGTTCTTACAGTGTGCATGGAAAACAGCTTCTGGATGAGAGCCCAGATTCCATGCAAATGCTCTTTGCTAAACACTCACAAATGTTTTCTCCCACCGTCTTGTCCATTGTGGGACCTCACAGTCGGAGCGGCAGATCCATCCCCGCACCCCCTGGGGTCTCCGGCGACCCCCGAGACTCATCTTCTCTCTGTTCTCACGTACACACATCCCATTTGATGCGCTGGTCAGTTGTGCCCACGCGGAGATATCAGTGGGAGTGTGGCTGACATCCTGCTCACATGTAAATCAGGAAAGAAGCCCAGTAATTCACCCCCATCGGATAATGTTCACAGAGTCTTTCTAAACACCCCTATTACAGCTCAACCCCTGTAAAAGCTCAATTCAGGATCCAAAAGTGATATTTTATGTTTTCCTCAAAACACTTAATCATGACTGCAATACAGTTCCTAAAATGTTTACAAAAGAAAGTAATGCATTAGATGAAGTCTGGTCTCTCATAGGGGTAGGGAGTGAAGATATCAATCTCTAATCCCTTCTTTTCCCCACTTATCCCCCACAAGAGAAATACTATCCTGTTTTTCCAGCGAGTCTCACCATGGTGGCTTAGATTCATTTTAAAAGAGCAATTTTTTACATAATTTACTAAGAAACTATTTTTATTGTTACATAAAATGCATCAGAGAAAAACTCAAGTATGCTTTGGTTGCTTTAGCAAGTGACTATTTTGCTGAATTTAATTACCGTAAACTAAAACTATTAAAAAAATCTGTTAATTGAAATAAATCTCAAATAAAATAAAATATAAATATTAGTTGAAAAACCTATGAAATGAAAGTTAGAAATATTGCCTTGGCAATAAACGGAAATAAGTTTAAGTTGAAGCACTAAAATGTTCAACTCTTTCCCCGCCAGAGTTTTTATAAAAAAAAGTTGCCAGCCACCGTCAGCGTTTTTGATAACTTTCACAAATATTTCATGGCCTCCAGAATATTTTTTTTTGAATGAACATGTAATATATCAAAATAAAAAAAAAGAGACTCTGCTTTTAAACAAAAACGTGTTATTCTAGCTTATGCATTCTTTTTTATCAACTCTTAAATGTGGGTAAGTTTCATAACAAAAGGAACATTTTGAGCAAAAAGCTGAGAAAATTGCATTTTTTTTTTTTTTTCAAAGACTACAACTTGCAAAAGCAATGCTTTTATCACTTGTTTCTGCTCCTTTTTTCCCCTGTATTTTGATCTGGAGATTCTGTACTCTTTCAGAAGATGTGTAATAGCGCCCCCTACCGTATAACAGTGAAAACATGGAAAGCCAGAAAATTCTGTCAATGGCGGGAAAACGCCGTCTTAAATGATGGAAAATTCCGTCAATGGCGGGGAAAGAGTTAACTGGAAATAAATAAAAACTGAACGTGAAATAAAAATAAATTAAAACTAAAAAGCAATTAAAAAAAACGAATAAAATGACAAAATAACATAACTACGGAGCCCCTAAAGGGACATGGTGATGGAAAAAATATGAGATGGGAGGAAAAATATATTTCAATGCTTTTGTGTTCGCTCGTAAAGAACGAAAAAGTTTGAACTTAAAGGTGCAGTAAGCGAATTCTGAGAAACGCTGTTGAAAGTGCACCAATACACACTTACAGCCAATCACCAGTAAGGGGCGTATACACTCATTAGGGGGGAGGTGCCTGTGTTGCATAGCGTGTTCGTGAATTTGGGGGAGGAGCTATCAAGATAGGGGTGTGATCATTTTGGGTAGGGGAGTGTTTGTTTTGGTGGTTTCAAATATCAACAGCATTTCTCAGATGTTGCTTACTGCACCTTTAAGAACTAAAACTGAAATTAAAATAACTTAAAACCTAAATAGCAACATTTAAAAAAAGAGAAATTTTGCGTTTGCTCACAATATCTTTGCGTTCCCTCGCAAAACTTTTGCGTTCGCTCGCAAAGAATGCAGAAGTTTGGCAAATGAACGCAAAGTTTCTCGGGGGAATGCAAAACATTTGCGAGTGAACGCAAAAGCATTGACGTAATTTTTCCTCCCAACTCATATAGTATTTAATGCAAAAAAAGCTATGTTGGAGGCAAAATGAAAAAATTTAGCTTCATAAATATTGTATTATTGTTTATCATATATCTTCATTTTGTCACAATTGCGAACATGCGAACATCAAAATAAGCAAAATACAAGATGAAAAAAAAATACACACAAAATGCATTATATATTTTTAAAATGTCCTCTAGCACGTGTAGAGTCAGACAGCATCTTTACCCATGTTAGACCCACCCTGAAAAATCACTCAAGTAAAAGAGCAACACAACACGAATATACTAGACCCCCAATACAGCATAAATCTTCTCCCCCAAACTCCACTGAAGAGCGATAATACACAGGGGTTTGTTTGAGCTGGCACCTTACACAGTGTACACTATATAGAAACATGGCCATTTCCCACTATATGACCCATGTGGGCACTGACAGTCTCCTTGCAGTCAGTCTGAGGTTTTGCTCTCTTTTTAATAGAAGGCATCTCAGATTTCAGCATAAGCCAAGGGTGTGTCTGCAGCCCACAGGCACAGACTAGGATTGAAATAAGAGGACTAGGCTTTTTAAGGCAGGAAAATAGATCTTAACTGGTCGTAAGAGGGGCTTGTCTTGTCTCACGTATGCGCAGCTCACCCACACAGTCCCACGGTCCAATTCACACAGCTGGGGGTTGTGAAGAGGGTTTGAAGAGAGCCAAGTCTGGCTGACTCAGAGCGAGGACTGGGGAACAGGCCACATCAGTGCTGTAAGACAGGAAAGAAAGGCTGAAAGGCCCAGAATATTCATTCATTTACGTACAAACACCCCCTGCGCTCTGCCCTTTCCTGCTGCTGAAGTCCATCTCTATGTACCTTGAGCCTCTCCTCAAGCCCCTGCTGAGTAGAAAGGATGGGCAGGTCGAAACCCCCTGCCTCCTCACTGCAGAACTCAAAAACATCTGGCACTTGGTATAGCAGAGGGTTTCTACTGTGGGACCCGCATGCAAAGATATTCAGGCTTTTTTTAAAGATATTTGACGCTTGAACGTCTTTAAGTAGAACCAAAACAACTGTGTGTGAGTTTAAACTGCTCTGCGTCCTTGAGTTTCTACTATATTTCAAGTGAGAGTTAAAGCCCTCATACTGATGCAGTGACGATGTTACTTGGATTTATAACTTGTTGCTGAATGATGTTTATTGCATATACCATAATATTTTAACTATATTTCAAGCTGTTGTCCAAGGGGGTGCTAGGGGGAAAATTTTAACTATTTTAACAGTAAGAAATAAAAAGCAAACATGCACATGGTTGCAACTAAATATTATTTATTTAAAAATAATATTATAAATGTAAAAAAAAAAAAAAAAAAATCTTTAAATGTTAAACAAATAAGTTACAAATATGATTGATTAAATATTTAAAACATTAAACTATTATATATAAAATAAATGTTTAAATATTTTTCAAATATGGATTATTATAATTTAAAAATATTATAAATTAAAAAAATCTTTAAATGTTAAAAAAATTAAATTAATAATGTGATTAATGATTAAATATTTAAACCATTAAACTATTATATATAAAATAAATGTTTAAATATTTGACAAATATTATAATAAGGATTATTATAATTAAAAAAAATTATAAATAAAAATCTTTAAATGTTAAAAAATTTATAAAAAATGTTAATGATTAAATTATTTAAAACATGAAAGTATTATATATATATAAAATAAATATTTAACTATTTAAAAAATATTATAATAAGGATTATAATATTGTAAAAAATATTATAAATGTAAAACAATCTTTAAATGTTAAAACATTAAATATGTGATTAATATAATATAAATATTATACTATTATTATTATTAATATAATATAAATAAAATATTAAACTATTATATATAAAATAAATGTTTAAATATTTTACAAATATAATACGGATTATTAAAATAAAAAAAAAATTATAAATTTAAAAAATCTTTAAATGTAAAAAATTTAATTAATGATTAAATATTTAAAACATTAACCTATTATATATATAAAATAAATGTTTAAATACAAATTTACAAATATTATAATAAGGATTATTATCATTTAAAAAATAATATTATAAATGTTAAAAAATCTTGAAATGTTAAAAAGTAAATTAAACGTGATTAAAGATTAAATATTTAAAACATTATAATATATAAAATAAATATTTAAATATTTTGCTAATGTTATATTAAGGATTACTGAAATCTCTTTTTCCTTTACAGATCTGTTTTTTCTTTAACTGGCTCACTAAATCTGGTTTGGAGCAATATTCAGGATGGGGGATCATCAAACTTGGAAAAACTCTGCTGTAAGGTACTCAAAAGACTACTATTGTAAAAGTAATAATAATAATAATAATAAAAAAAATCATGGTATTATCATGAAATCATGTGAGCATTGTAATGTAAGCAAGTTTCTTGCTGGGCCACATATTAAATGCCTTTGTTAACTAATCATGAAACATCCTTTCCGAACCATTAACTGCTCAGCAGGCATCCAAGTTTATCACTAATCAAGATCAGTTGACAAACAGCAGATACAACACCAGAGTCACACAGCTGCCTGGATGACATATAGATCTGCTGACTATACGAACAGCTTCACTGAGCT
Source organism: Mylopharyngodon piceus (assembly GCA_039654765.1). Taxonomy (NCBI): domain Eukaryota; kingdom Metazoa; phylum Chordata; class Actinopteri; order Cypriniformes; family Xenocyprididae; genus Mylopharyngodon; species Mylopharyngodon piceus. The sequence continues at coordinate 13,964,132 of CM077448.1, read as the reverse complement.
TTCTGTGCGCTCTGTGACCCACATCCCAACCCCGGGTCAGTCTTTTTATCTCTCGTCTATCTTAAAAAGGCATATTACTAAAAATAACCTGTTTAAATGAATGAGAATCATAACATCTATAGTCCTAATCCATTTTCATTTGAGACAGTCACTAGTATTGTTTAAAGGAGGTGCTAGTTAACAGATGAATGAGGCATCTATAACTTGGGAGTTCCCACCCCCTCTAACTCCTTCCTCCCACCCCTTCTCCCGGCGGTTTCCTCTCCTCACACTCACTCACACGCTGCAGTCATTCAGAGGCACAGCGTGGAGGCTGCACACATACACACACCAACACGTTTAGAGCGACATGGCAAGACTACCTCACCGCTGTGTGATGATATCAGTGTGTTTGGCAGGAACTCTCCTTCTGCTGCCGCTCTGCTGGGGTGAGTGTGTGTGAGACTGATTACTTCTTCAATGAGGGAGCTTGCTATGTGTGAATGCTTGGAATGAGACACAGATCTAGTGCGAGTGCATTTGAAAAGATTTTTGCATGTGTTTTGTATTTGAGGCTGAGAAACCTGTTAAAAACTGGTAACTTGCAAATGTTTCCTTAAAGGGATAGTGCACCCCAAAAATTAATTTACCCTCATGTTGTTCCAAACATGTATGACTTTCTTTCATCTGCGGAACATGCGCAAAAAATATATTTTGAAGAATTTTTAAACTGTTTTTGTCCATGCAATGAAGGTCTATGGGGTCCAAAACAACATTAGACAAACAACCCATTTTCAGAATATATCCTTTCTGTTCCACCGAACAAAGAAAGGCATTATTTTTTGTTATTAGTTGGTGCAACTTAATGCATTTAGGTTAATTAGGTCAGGGGTTTTTCTATTGTCAAATCAACTTAATTAATGTGGTTCAGATAACATAATATCTTGAGTTTCTGTTGATTAAACCAATCGCCTTCATTGTATTAACTCAAATTTTTAATTTCAATGAACTCAAAATTTTAAGGCAACCAGATAACTTACTTTTTTAAGTTAAACCAACAATTCTTTTTTACAGTGCAAACTTTTTCATTCCAGGACCCACCTAGACAAGTATAATCGATCTCAAGACCCACCAAAATATTTGAGATGGGGGTCCAGAAAATGTAAGATTTCTATTTAATGCTGGTATATCATGCAGCCCTAAACTGTGTGTGTGTGTGTGTGTGTGTGTGTGTGTGTCATTCACTGAAATATAAATGTAGCTGCAGCTAAGTGACTTTGTACGACCCACAGTTTGAAAGTTTTTCTCACTGTATTGACATGTTTATGAGCATGCAGAGATCCACTGACAGGAAAAGTGTGTGTTGTGGGAATCTGGTTTTGATTTGTGTCTTTGGAGTGCACAAGAAGACTTCTATATTTTCAGAAAGTTACCAAGCTTGGTTATATATCTGCAACAGATACACTGAAAATGCGTCAACGTGGTAGATGAATTAATTGACTTACTAAGCCAAAAAAATTATTCCAAAATCAACCAAAGTACATTAAAATAATGAAAAAAGTTTCCCCAAATAAAAAGTAAATATTTTAAATAATAATGATTAAAAGACACTGAAGAAAACAAAAGAGGATGTATCGCCGAAAACATGTTTTGCATTTTGTCTGAGAAACGCATTGTGCAAAATTTTTAGGAAAAAAAAGAAGAAAGAGCATTAGTCAGCATGGCACTTGTTAAATCAGACAGTGTAATCCTGCTCATTTGTAAACTTAGCTCTTAAAATAACACTCGAGATACACTTGGTTTGGAAATTCCCAGGGAAAAGGACACAAAAGTGCATCCTTATGGAGTTGTATGACAGCGCAATCCAGCGCAAACTCTTCAGCATGACAGACGGCCCCAGGGGGTCATAACAATCACGAGGGCAAAGTAATCCCACCGTGTTCCCTGCACAGCTGTTTTCTGTCGACGCACACTCACAGCTCTGACTTCCTTCTCTTGTTCTGTTCATTGACTACCAGCAGAAACAAGCAGGAATTTGTTCTTTTGTCTTGAGGAAGTGAGAGAACATCCATGACATCATTGTGGTGCGGAACTACAATGTGATCATTAGGAAAAGAAGACTGAATGATATCCTTAGCAAAGACTAAAACCTTCACAGCAAAGATTTACCCATTCAAACGTTGTGATTTGTTGTTCGCTTTTAGCGCGCAGAGAATTTATGCTGGAGCACTTGGCAGCTTGCGCTGGGGAATGTACCCAACTGTATGTGCCAAGAGCCTGGTGATTTTATGAATTAATTACTTGAAAACAGAAGATAATCTGGGAATTAATAAAGCAGATGGCATGAGATACCATTCATGCTTTTGTTTTACTGTTGGACTGAACCCACTACCTCCTGGGGTAGAGTGATAAGAAGAAATACTGGCCAAAAATCATTATGGGAGTGCACTCTTAGCTTAAGGATATTTGCGTAACTTTAAGTTCATGCTTGTTTTGACATTTCTTTAGGATAACATCTTGAAATCACAAGTTTTGGGGGCTTTTGAATGACTGATGGTGGTTGGTGGGAGTTGAAGGGTCAAGTTCCGCCTGACTAAATTTCCCAATGCCTCACAAGAAACTATGTTTATCAGTGACTGCTACGAAATGTCAATCTCGGCTTAAAATGCAATATCCTTAGTTTAAATGGTGTTGTTCTTAGCTTTCATTACTTTTTTTGGCTTTCGTGTTCTAACTTGTTTGCTGTGTGACCAGGTTGGGTTTTATAGTCTATATTGAGAGCATGAAGTTGGACAAAAGCCAGATAGTATGTTGAACCTCTAAACTCTGGAATTTTACTCATACATCAGCTGCAATGACACGAGAATGAGTGAGAGGAATAAAAGCGGGGTAAAACATGTGTTTGAGCCGTAGGTTCACAGCTCAGCTTCATTAACTTTCCTCGCCGAAGGAGAACTTGGAAGGAAAACTCCTTCAGCGGGGCATGTGAATACCTTCACCCTAAAATTCACCATGTTAACTTGCAGACAAAACACACTGTTATTTTTGTTTCTTTATTTGGCAAAGCTGTCTGATTAAGGGGGCACGATAATGTTTGGATAAGAACCCGTAGCGTGAGTTGTGGACTGTGGCGTGGGACTCAATTCGCAGTATTCAGATGGCACTTAATAGACAGTGACTGCTGTACCCTAGGGATGATGACTTTAAAATAAACAAGACATCGCATGCTGATAACAGACCTGGCCAGACGTCCCGCTCGCTGATAGCAAAGAGCGTTTAGCCTCATGCTGTTTATGGTTCCACTTGTTTATTGGTGTTGATCCAGGTATAAACTCGGCCCTGTTTCCCACGGATCTCAAGAGAAAGTGAAAAGATTATGGTTATTAGTCAGTAGACGACAGTCTCCAAAGAAGTATGACTGTATATAAGTTTGATTATGATTGGTCTGAAAAGGTCACAAAGAACATTAAGTACAAACCTGTCATGGATGATAAAGAAAAATGACTGCTTGTTCCTTCAGGGGTGATTGTAATGATGAAGCAAGGCAAGTCTGGGAAAAGGTTTGGAGATATATATGGTTCTGGCAAACAGCCATGATGCAAAAGCCGGTGTCATTTCTTGGTCATGTGTGGCAAAACATTCGGGTTTTGGGTTCCATGATGCTGTCAATCAAACACTCATCTTGAGCATTGTTTGATTGTTTGTTTGAACTTTGTTATATTTGACCCATTTGCCTGTTTTGACGCTGAGTTTGGATTGCCCTTTCAATTTTGTTTGCCTGGTTGTATATATTGTAAATAATGATTATTTGGGAAAGTAGGGAGGCTGACGCCATTTTTGTTTATTGTAAGTTGTTTGATCTTTGTTTTTTTGGTTAGGGAATTAGGTTTGTATATTGTATTTTTCTTTTCTTTTCTTTTAGGTTAGGGCTTAGGAAAGAGGTTTTAAAACAAGGAAGTTTTGTTTGTTGTTTTGGCCCAGTCTGCTCCTGAATCACAAGTCCCAAATTTAAAGTCAATAAATTTATCATTATTCAATTTGTAGTTCATTGAGTCTTTCATGTTGCACCCTTTCCCCTAGACGGGTCGTAACACCAAACAACAATGGAATAAAATAAGGTATAAAGAGACTGACAATAACAGACACCGGCAATTCAGCAACTCTCAATGCCTCAAGTCCATTACAATGTACAAACCTGGTGACAAGACAAACAATATTACAGTAATATTAATACTGAAGTGGATGTTCACTGCAATCGATTATTATGGAAGCCCATTTCTGTCATATAAGAAAAAAACATGCTTTGGTAAATCATAATTATAACATAAATGGTCGAAATTATGAGATAAAAAGTCATAATGTCATAAGTCAAAATGTCAAAAGTCAAAAATCACTTTTTATCTCATAATTTCGACTATTTATGTTATAATTATGATTTACCAAAGCATGCTTTTTTCTTATGTGGCAGAAAAGTCATAATTCTGATTAAAAGAGATTAAAAAGTCATAATTATGACACAAATTTAGACTTATGTCATAATTATGACTTTTTAATCTCTTTTAATCCCATAATTGCAACTTTTTATGTCATAATTATGACTTGTGTAAATATTGTGATTTGCCAAAGCATGATTTATGGTAACACATTAGTTTAGGGTCCAATTCTCATTATTAACTAGTTGCTTATTAGCATTCATATTACTAGGATATTGGATATTTATTAGTACTTATAAAGAAATTATTAATGCCTTATTCTGCATGAACATATTCTACATCCCATAATCCTACACAATACCTAAGCTACCTGTTAATAATAAGTAATTAGGAGTTTATTGAGGCAAAAGTCATAGTTAATAGTGAAAATTGGATCATAATCTAAAGTGTAACCTGATTTTTTTCTTCTGTGGTGGAAATGGGCTTTCATAGATTACTAATATCTTTGTATGAAATGAGTGAATCATTGGTGTGATACGAGGAACATGAAGCACCGACTTCACCAAACTGATATACAGTGTTGCCATGATGACAGAGAATATTGGGAAATATCCGACCACTGGATGTTGAAATTAACCAATAAAAATTGAGTATTCCAGAGAACCATATAATAAAGTCATGAATACTATTGAATCTCACAGAATACATTAGATTGCACCCTCAAAACAAAATTAAAGGGTTAGATCAGCTCCTTAAGAAAACACTTGCAAGTTACCAATTTTTACAATGTGTCAGGGTGTAAATGACAATGGAAAAGAGCTTTTAACAATCTTTTTCTGCTCTGACATCTGATATTTACCTTTCTCCCTAAAAAGTTCAAAGTAAATGGAGTCAGACAAATCCAGATAAGCCTAAGGCATATGAGGTGGGATTCTTGGGCTCAGCTCCCAGGTGTAGTCTGGATATCATTCACATTCCCTGAAGAAAAAACACTGACACTGATCACCTTGGTCTCACTAAACAGCTGTATAAATGAGTAAGATGTAAAAGGAAAAGCCAGACAGATTATTTTTTCAGCCTAAGGAAGAGGATTCTGGGGTCAGTTCCCATCCTCTGTACTTTAAAACTGAGCTCTGAGGAGGATCAGCACTTAAGGGACTTCCAGGGGCCTTAAGTACCATAAATACAGTGACCCAAAGGTGTAGAAGATTTCCATATGATTCAGAGGAATCATCAAGAGACTAATGTTTTATAGTGCCAGCCAAGATCCTGAAACAAGCTGATGCTCCATGTTGTCTGATTACACATCCCATGATGCTTTGTCCCTTGGGATTGAATTAGGAAACAACAGTTATCTTTTTCAAGCACTACACTAGAATAAAACACATTTTGGATCTTATTAATTTCCCTTTAAAAAGATCTGTTATATGATCCACAATACAGTTCAAAAGTTTGGGGTCTGTAAGATTTTGTTTTGTTTTTTAAAGAAAATAATACTTTTATTCCACAAGGACATATTAAATTGATCAAAGTGAATACATTTATAATGTTATAAAAGATTTCTATTTCAAATAGAAATGTACTTTTTAACTTTCTATTCATCAAAGAATCCTAAAAAAAAAAGTATCACAGTTTCTTTCCACAAAAAATATTAAGCAGCACAACTGTTTTCAACATTAATGATAATAAATGATTCTCGAGCAGCAGATCAGCATATTAGAATGATTTCTGATGGATCATGTGACACTGAAAGACTGGAGTAATGATGCTGAAAATTCAGCTTTGCATCGCAGGAATAAATGACATTTTATACTATATTCAAAAAGCTATTTTAATAAAATTATTACTGTTTTTACTGTATTTTTGCAGCCCAAGAGCATAAGAGGCTTCTTTCAAAAACATTTTAAAAAATTTGTACCGACCCTAAACTTTTGAACTGTTAACAGATCTGAATAAATCAAATGTAAATGCTGCAGAGAAAAATATCTGCTAACCAAATGTCAAATGTCAATCTCTCGAACCTGACAGAACTGCCTTCACAGATGTTACTGCAGACTCTTCATTCATTAACATCTCAGTCCCCAGTAATCTCACACTATCACATATATCAGGAAAAGACAGGATGCTTGGGAAGAAAGAATGTCATGGTGAATGGTCTCACATAACTGACAAATGGCAATAGTATGCGAGAAGCAATACAAAGATCTCAAATTACTGACACTGCTTCTTTTCAATGGGAAACAATGTCCTCTATGGTTCAGTGAGGTGTGCTGGCCAGTAAAGATGGACAGATAATGTTCAAAGCATTAATTGTGTTTGTGAAATGAAGACAAGTCATAATTGATGGCTGACATGCTATGACGGTCACTGTCTGACTGGTGTGAATGTAAGTTTATCAAAAGGACAGACATGTTGAGTGATGCTTTTCCATGTAAAACAAAGTTTTTCACAAATAACAGCTAAATCAAATCTCTTTTGTCTTCGCAGGTTTCGAGGAGGACCATTATGACTATGATTCCACTCAAATCCCGGATTACGACTACAATTCAACGTTCGGATTCTTCAGTAGGTTTTCAGTGGTTTCACACTCTGGTGTTAAAAGGTTCTTTCAGGTGCTTCATATACAGTAGTGACTAAAGTGATGTCCGGCCTAGGAAAACTGATCTCTTCAACTTTTATCCAAATAAATTGTTAAAGATTTTAAGCATATGCATAGTTGTGCTTGAAGTCAATAGTTTTATTGGTGAAAACGCAATGAAACATGCCAAATTGTGCAACATACTTTTTGGCCAGGCTGTCATACAAAGGAATTATGAACATGCAAAAACAGAAGAGAAGCAAAATATTAATAACTGATTATGTTGTAGTCTGTGTATGCTTTTTTCTGTGAGCTTTTTGTTTTCTATGCATTATTTTTTTGCATAGTAAAATAAAACCTGTAGCAAAAAAAATTTTGTCAGATAAATAGTCAACTTTAGTGTTTTGTTCTTCCCTCATATTTAAAATATTTTTCAAAAATTAAATATTTTTCTCATATTTTAATGGTTTGATCGAACTTGTAGGATCTTTAAAAACAAATATCCCTGACCGGATATCACTTTTGGCCACTACCTCACCATTTAAGTGTTCCCGTCATGGGATCATTTTATGAATTTAGTTTTAATTAGCTAATTTTTTTCATTTGTTTTTAATTTTAATACAATTTTATTAAATCAAACAGCTCTTGAATATATATCCCTCGAAAAAATAACATGAAAGTATTATGCAATCATTTAAGACAAATCGGTAACACTTTATTTTTCACTGAAACTACAGCTACATGTCAACTAGCAGTTAGAGTAGACTGTCTGCATAATATCTGCTGACACTTTATTTTGATGCTCCCAACAGACATTCTACTGACTATAAATAACTTTGCAACTACATGTCAACTTATTCTACTAACCCTAACCTAACAGTCTACTACAGTCTACTAATACTCTAATGACTGCTAGTTGACATGTAGTTGCAAAGTTACTTATAATTAGTGGACCATCGAAGTAAATACGAAAATCTCTTTATACAAAACCTTTTTGGCATAAAGGATTCTTTAAAACTGAGTCAAGAAGAAACCATAGGGTTCTGTTTACCCCATTAAACCTTTATTTCTAAGAGTGCATATTTTTATTATTTCATGTTTTATTACCAAACACACTTATAGTTTTTCACATTTATGTAGATTTTCCCCTACGCACCGGACTTAAGTTAAACCGGGTGTCCCAGACACCCACAAAATTATCCTCAGGTGAATGCCACTCTGCCCGCAAAGGTTGAAGCCTAAGTGTAACAGCTCTGACCACATATGATGCCTAAGAATTATAGTTACCTGACCGCATTCAGAACCCCGCCTAAGAGTCTCACTCTAAATCGAACGATGTCTCGTCCCCTTTTGAACACTATCACTTGGGAATAAGGTCTTTAGTGTTCCCTAACTTGCTGCGAAGCAAAAACCCAGACAGACTCCAGACTATGTCTTAGAATATGCTTTAATCATGGCCGGAGGACCTCAAATAAATCACAGAGAATCCCACCAGCAAAAAGAATACAAGAGTTTATATAGGATAGGAGCATGGCACAGCATTCTACAATATGATTGGTTCTTATATGTCAAATCCTTCTGTTACTAGGTAAAGCAAGATCTGCCCAAATCATGTGTTTATTAGTTCATTGGTTACCCAATATCATGGGGCTATTATATTTAGATAGTTGTCTAGCTGTCCCTAAGTTTCATTTCCCCTTTTGTTAGATCTGATTCAGACACACACTGACTTTGGCCCAAGGTTTGGGGACATTTAGGTTTCAAAAGCATATAAATGTTAATCCTGCAAGGAAAAGAAATGTTAGTTATGATTAATTAAAAAATTCCATCACAGATGTGATCAGACTAGTCAGTATATGAGCTAAAGGCAGTTTGAATACAGTGGGGCAGGAGGGGCAGAGTTTATCTCTAGAATCAGATGGAGGGCTGAGGGGTTACCCAACCGCAGCCCAGAGTGTCATTCATCATCACAGCAGGACGTCCACCTCCATGACATTGAACTGAGATTAATCTTAAAAGAAATCTTAGTCATACACTAATTATGCAATCATCTCTATGTGGAAAGGATAAGAAAATTCCAAAGGATTTGTTACATTACATGCATAAATAACCAACAATTTCATAAAATAAACTATAAAAGTGTATACAGACTGACTGTAACTACAGTATAAAGGCCATATCAATATACTGTATATTGATCATCATCAGTTACGACAAAGTCCCTTTAAGACAAGTCATTTCACTCGGCGGCCATCTTTGAAACGCCTCTCGGGCATTCAAGTGCAGCTCCTATCTCTTTGAATGGAAAAACATCAAATTCTCCAAAGCTGTTTGCCAAGCTTTCAATTAAATTTCATATTTGAAATAACCAATGAAATCTGACAACAACTGTCTCACAAATTTTGTTTCTAAATGCTCGAATCATGACAAAAAAAACAGCATTTTTCAGGCTGGATCAAGCTAATGCGCATGCGCAGTCCTAAAGTGCGCGTCTTGTGTCTCATTTCGGAGGTGCGCGTCTGACTGTTTCTATAGGAACCGGAGCTTCTAACGGCCGCTGCAGTGACGCGATGACTTTACCAATCGGTGATTGGCTCTTATTTAGAAGGCGGGACTTCTTCCGCCATATTGCGCGTTGCACTTTTCTCCCATTCAAACCAATACGAGTGACACATCTTGTGTTATTCTATAGTCTTTGGTTACGATCAGTATATCTTATTATAAATATTACTTTTGTAGATAAATGTCATACTTTCATCAAGTTTTATAAATCAGCAACATGACAATTTGAAAACCAACGTCCAATGTACTGTTCAAAAGTTTGGGGTCAGTAAGATTTTTATTATTTTTTTAAAGAAAGAAATTAATACTTTTATTCAGCAAGGATGCAATATATTGATAACATAAAATCTGTACTTTTTAATTCATCAAAGGATACTGAAAAAATATTACAAAAATATTTGGCTGCACGACTGTTTTCAACATTGATAATAAGCATTTCTGAAGGATCATGTGACCAGTGTTGGGGGTAACGCATTACAAGTAACGTGTGTTACGTAATCAGATTACTTTTTTCAAGTAACTAGTAAAGTAACGCATTACCTTTAAATTTACAACTAAATAAGTGTTACTTTTTCAAATCAGTAACGTAAGTTACTTTGTTTTCCCATGTATTGACTAGTAACGCAAAAGTAATGTAACACACTACTTTCCATAAAAAGTAACTATGTAACGCAATTAGTTACTTTTTTAGGGAGTAACACAATATTGTAACATTACTTTTAAAAAGTAACTTTCCCCAACACTGCATGTGACACTGAATACTGAAAATTCAGCTTTGCATTAATTACATTTTAAAATATATTCAAATATAAAATATATTTCTTTTAATCGGTTGCATTTTATTTGGATAGTCCCCTTTAGACATTCTTTTGATTATAACGTTGCACCTACATGTCAACTAACTCTCATTAGAGTATTAGCAGATTAGGGTTAGTAGAAAAAGTTGACACGTACCAGCAAAGTTACTTATAGCATCTACAAGTATATAGCATCAAAATAAAGTGCTCCCAAAAGATCTTACCAACCCAAACTTTTGAATGATACTGTATGTGTTTATGTACTTGCATGAAGCATAACCACTGCTCATTAAAGACCCACTGTATCTGTCTCATCAGGCAATATCAGCCATGAAGATCTAGAGAAGATTTTAATGGGAGGAGGGACAGACTCTGGAGGAGAAACAAGCTTTACAGAAACAGAAACAGATGGAAGTGTACATGAACAAAAGCCCACTGAGCCCACAATCATTTTTAAGAATCAGGTATTTCTTGAACCACTTTCGTTATAATTCCTAATGCATTGTAATATGCTGAACACACAAAACACTCACATGTGCCGATTCATTATGAAAGTCCCGAGTAATGTGGTTTATCTCTCCTGACACACAAAGGCCTTGTGTCTTTGAGATGGGATTATGAAAGGGGGATTGCTTACTTTACCATTTTTGCGGGCGGACAGAACTCCTCCGCACAGAACTTCGAAACGCAGAGGTCAGACGTTCAGCATCTTAAACCCTGCCTTCGCAAAATGAAAAACAAATGATATATCTGCTCAATAACAGAGAAGTGTTATCTTCTGTGAAAAATGAGGAAATATATCACTGATCTGTTCTTACATCCCAGGAAAAGAAACAAATGTTGTGAAATCCAGAGATGATTTCTGGATGATTTCAACACCACATTGTTTCTATAATACACACTTATGCTATGTGCATGGCGATTAGAATTATTGCAGAAAATTAAAAACCAATATTTAATGCCAGCATTGTATGCTGTTAAAATATCAGTGGATGAGATAATATTCATGTTTAATGAGTGCAATAAAACTCAGTTAGGTGAAATGTAATTTTTTATAAGATTAGCCGTGGTGTTTGTTGAAGCACCACGGACCTGCTGACGAAGCAAACTGGGAGTGAACATGAATGTAAACAGGTGTCCCTGTTATTTTAAGAACATGGATTCTTTTGAAAGCTCCATCTGCTTCTTATCCTTATGTGTTGGAAAGTTAAACAATGGCTCTGCTCTGCATTAAAGGAAGGCATCTGTAAACAGAGGAAATGCGGAAGGAGAGGCAATGCCACCATCAAGCATGCACATTTAATTAAACAAGCTACTAATTATATAAAGCCATTTGAATTCCTGTGAGAAAGCAAATGCATTACATTTGCAACATCTGCTTTAAACACACACAATGGAAAAATCTCAGACAATAAAACACTTTGTCACACTGCTCCACATTGTGGAGAGAACTGTAAAACACACAGTTGGAAGAACTTAACAAAAGAAGAACAAAAATCTAAATGTTGATAAAAGTCATATATATATATATATATATATATATATATATATATATATATATATAGGTAAGTGAAAAAAGTCATAAAAAAAAGTCATAAAAAAGTCAAAAGTGAAAAAAGTCATAAATAGGTAAGATGGGCACTACCAAATGGAAAGCATTAGGCTACAGAAGTGTGATCCAACTCAAAAAAAATTCTGTTTTTAGACTTGACTCAAGCTTTTAAAAAAAAAAAAAAAGATCCCATGATGGGAACCCAAAAGGTTCTATATGAAGTGCCGGCAAAACCTGGGTTACTGTCGTGAAACACTTAACGGTCTCCTGTTCCCATGTTGAGAGTAAAGTGCAGAAGTGTTGTGTGTGCTGTGTGAACATGATTATTGTAGTTCTAGATTAAATGTGAACATGCATTTACTCGTCTCACTTGCACAAAAACATTCATTATTCCTCAAAACGAATAAAAACAGTGAAATGCAATCTCAGAATTTGCAAACCTGTAATTAACTATATTAAATTACACATACATATACTTTATGTATTTAATCTCACTTTATTAACCAATGTCTTTGCGGCTGACCTTCAATTATTTAATTCAATCATACTAATAAGCAGAAATAACTTTAGATTAGATTTAGAAATAAGAGTGTTGAATTTCCTTCTCCTGTATCCTATTGTTATTTAATCAGCACAGCTGAAAGGTTTGTTTGAGCTGCGCCCTCTACTGTACAGGCGTAAATATGCATTTCCTTCTGCCTGAGGCTAATTCATTTCATTTATGGTGTGAAAGGGCCTTTACATTTGCCAAAAATAGGACTTTTTTGTTGTTATTTAAAAATCAAACAAGCAAGCCCAGCCCAGGTGAGAAAAAGTAGCGCAAAAGTAATGTAACGCATTACTTTTCATGACAAGTAACCAAGTAATGCAATTAGTTACTTTTTTAGGGAGTAACGCAATATTGTAATGCATTACTTTTAAAAGTAACTTTCCCCAACACTGATTACAGGACAGTTTTGAGTGTCACTGAATCATTATTTTGCTTCACTTCAGCTGTGATAAAGAGACATCCACTCTTGCATTGCGTGTTCATGCATTTTGAGGGCGGAGCAGTGAAGGGAGGGGTGTGTTTGTTTGGGCTGATTTCAAATATCAACAGTGTTTCTCAGAAATCACTTACTGCACCTTTAAATCATTCCCTTAGGTAAGGGGAAATCATGCTTTAAATCTCATACTTAAGGTGCTTTATGCAACCGGGCACAGATCTATAAATACTGAACATTAATACATGAAATAGAATCCCTCACAAACCTCAACCATGAGCATCTACCAAATCCCAAGCCTGTTTGGCAGCAGTATACTAACACAACTTTTTTTATTATTATTTTAGGCATCTCAATCAGCACCTGTATGTTTCCTTCTTACTTTGGTTCTGCTGGTTCATCAGCTGCTCAGACTACTATAGCAGCACATGACAGGACACACTCTGAAGAGGTGAGTATAAAATACCTGTATCTAACATAAAAGGTGTCAGCAGCGTTCATTTCCATGTGGGAAATTCAGAGAATTTATTTATGGAATAAATGAATTAGGGATGCACTGATACTGAAATTCTGGCCCAGATAAATGACTGATATTATATAGCTACACTAAAAATGGATAGGCTAGTTAAAACACATTACAAGCTAAAATGTACAGTTTACCACAACATTATAATATAGGCTACACTATGAAAGATAAATACACATTCCTATTTGAAATTCTGCTATAGTGTTTGAATGAGAAATTTGTGGCTGGAAACACTTGAGCCATACTAGAACAAGGAAGTAGTTGTGCGAGCCCATAGTACTTCATCTCAGAATGGAAAATTTCCAATGGAAATGAATGATTTTAATGATTATTTAGGTATAATACAAAAATACAAAGAGGTTATGGTGTATGGCCTGAAACAGTGTTAGCTGCGCATTTCAAAGTAACATTAGTAAAGATAGTTGTTATTTTCCTCTTTGTTATGCATGAACACAAAACGCTCTGCTATCATCACTCTGACATGCGCACTTAAAAGGATCCTGCTCTTAAAGTCAGCATGAAACAGAAGCCTTTTCTTCCCTATTGTGACTTAAATCTGAGTGAAACGACTTCTTGAACAAGAGAAAATGTAGGGCGGGGCTTGATTTTGTCCATGGGGAATTGATTGGATGGCTGAGGTTTGCTATTGGTCGATCTCATGTGAGTGACAGGTTGCCCCGCCCTCGCGCCAGTAAACACATCATCAGGGAGGGGAAGTTATTTTGATTAAAGATTATGAGGCACATCAATAATAAAAAAAAAAACTATGTGCACAGATAAATAATTTATAATAAATACTGCAATATTTCATAAAAAAGTAAGAATTTTGATTTCATTTGCCATAATCTATCATTATCCATTTAAATTAGTGCTATAGCATTTAAATCTTAAAACATTTAAATATCCAACATAAACAGAGATACGTTAAAAAACAAATATACATGTACATCCCTAAAATTACGTAAAAATGAATGTATAACATATGAGTGATATTTATTTATATCATTAAAGTTTTATTTTGATTGTGCAGACTGTTACTTGGAACTAAAATAGCATATAGTATATGAATGCAATTATTTTAATGGGCTTCTAATACTTTTGAACAGATCTCGGGTTGAAGATACTTAGTGTGTGATACTCTTTAGAGCCTGCAGAGGGCACTCAAACATTGTTGGTGTTTATTATGTTTTGTGGGGCGTGTTGGTGTAACAGGATACACGAACCAACATAGAGCGCATCAGCAATTTACTGTGATTTGAAATGATTGTCTGGAGGCCTCAGAATTAGTTTTCAAACTTCTTGACACTCGTTACGTTGTGGTTCACTGCTTTATCCTGCTCTCCACCCGATACAACTACACTCTTCATGAGATATACATCTAGCCAATAAACAAGTGATAACATCTTTTAATATTTTAGACTCAATGGCTTTCTGTTTCTCCAATTATTCTAGAAGTCCAGGAGGAGGAAGAGCAGATGGACAGATGACCTGAACGGAAGACATTTGGACATCCAGTGCACGCACACACACACGCACACACACACACACACACACACACAAAGAGCTTAAACAAAAACAGCAGTGGATCCATGACAAACCATGACAACACACGGCTTGCAAGCTGTAAACGAAAAAACACATTGTTCATTATTCTTTGTCACCGCAAAACAAGCGCACAGAGGTCAGAGGTCTCATAGGCTGGATCAATGGATTGGAAAATTAATGTAAAATGGGGCTAAACTAAATGACAGGTTCTTTTGTGGATATTCTTTCAGAATGTGACTCAGAGGAGGTGATTTGAGGTGCCTGAATAACAAAGAATATGAGAAAAACAAGCTCTTTCCCTTCCCACTATCCACTGTTTTTTGTTGAAAATCAAAGGAATTTTAACACATTTGTCTCTTTTATGAGACTTTGTCTGTTTAAAAACATAATTTTATCTATAATGTGCACATCCTTTGATTGCCATGGTGAGAATAAATGAGTCAGAAATGTAAGTTGAGAAACAAGCAAATCGGTGGTACAAAATGTAACACAATTTCATATATAAGCAAAGCTTCATACAAACTGGTATCAGGTTATGTTTGGGGAAATTGTAGAAACACACTGACTTTCTATAATTAAATCAAGCTTTTCTAGTCATTTAAAGGTCATGACCTCTTGCAGATATTACATGTAGGCACTTTTCTTCGCCACTGCACTTCTAAGCCTCACTATTTCCTCAGTAATCCTAGATACAAGCACATTTTTTATTTTGTAATGAATTTATTATTGATTTTTTTTTTTTTTTAAATAGGGATGGTGATTTACACCAAAATGCACATGAATTTGTGAGCTAATTGAGCTTTTTTTTATGTGTTACAAATTCTGAATAAATATTTTTTCAAGTAATACCCTGCTGTCTTATCATGTGTGATCTCAATCATCAAAGAAGTTATCGCAATCACAAAAAATAATTATTTAATTATATAATTGTTATTATTCATTATTCAGGATATTATATCTGTTAAACTAATCAAAAGCACTCAGGTTGTTCTGTATTCAAAGCCATACGTTTCACGTCTTCATCAACAAGGAGACTGACACAATTGCGGGTCACGTCCTTAGAAATAACCAGTGGTTAGTCAGCATTAGCCAATTAAAAGCACTTGAAAACATGCAGCGATTGTGTCAGAAATAGCCTTTCCATATCAACGGCCTCTGCACTTATTCATTTATCTGCTGTCAGTGAGTGCCAATCAGATAACTAACACAGGAGGAAAAATATGCCGCAACAATCAGTAAAATATTCATGATTTTTGGCTTTAGTCTGCCATAAGAGACTTAGTCAATAGGTCAGTGGGGAAAACACAGACAGAGGCATCTGAGGGTGTTCATAAACAAACAGAGTAAGGTCAGAAACATTAAAACGCGGCTCAGCGCTGATGACGACAGGCGATATCTAAAATGGATCCTTATCAGAGCTCTTCAGACAGTTTATGTTCTGTAGTGCTCATTTTAAATGAGATGTGCTTCCGATAATGGGAGCCTGTTCTGCTCCGGAAAATCTCACTGGTGGAATCTGACGTTTTAGTCAGACTGGCTCTTTAAGGATAAGGAATGAGGAATTGAACAGTCTGACTTTCAGACAGGCTTCCAGACTACAATTGTTCTTTTCCCTGCTGACTTGCTCACCAAACGTAACTTTTCAGGACATGTGCTCACAATTACAATTACATAAAGTTGCTCGTTGTAATAATATTATTAAAATGATATATATTCACATGAGATGAAAACCAGTCCAGAACTGTCATTCTTCTAGTCACCACCTTAAAGTCCACATGAAATCAAAATTTAAAAGTTTTTTAGCTTTAAGTATAAATATATTAGCCTTAAGGTTATGAATAAGCTGGTGTGTTCCAAAACAATGACAAAATTCGCATTTAGGAGATATCAGCATTCAAAACTTACAGTCTCTCACTTCCGCTAAAATGGATCACAGATTTTCATGACATCACCTTCTCATCAAATCTTCAGTCCAATCAAATGCTGTTTAGAATCTGAAGTCCCGCCCCCTCCTACACTATAAACAGACGCTGAAGCTGCGGCTGAAATCGGTCACTTGTTCACACATTTACTAGTTTCTATATGGTGAATGGCACATAGTGCACTATATAGAGGATAGGGAACGATTCAGACAGTGTAAATATGCTTTCCATTGACGGGAATAAAGTCCGTTTTCACGTAAGTGTCACGTGAACCGCCGCAGCGCGAGCACAGTCTGCTCCGGTCCAGAGACACGAGAGCACAGACCGGATCATATGCGCGAGTCGGCGCAGACCACAAAACGCTCAGACGCATTTGAATTCTACAAACAAAGCTATATTTTAAAGCAATATGGAGGAGATTTGGAGGAGAAACAGTTAGAAATTATGAGGAAAATTGGGTTTTACGAGCTCAATGAAACGCTATTGGCAGTTATGTCAACACAGTGAATAAAGCTTCACTTCAGTGGGCCTTTAAGGGCGCCACCATGTTGAGATCACATGATCAGTCACGTCTGAGTAAAGGTCCGTTCACACCAAGAACAATAACTATACGATAAGTATATTAGCGTCCACACAAGCGGACAATATCGTTCTGTTCATTCTAAGCATGCGCTGCAGTTTTGTCGTCTGCCACTTTAAATGCTCAAGCTGTGAAAGCAGGATGGATTCTGATTGGCTCTCAATGTTTTTATCATTCATCAGCTGGAAAAAAAATCATTCTGAAAGTGATTCTTTCTCTGTGCCGTTATCGTTATAGTTATTGTGTGGACTCTGCTATTCTTTTATATTCATAATGATTTTAGAAGTGTATCTTTATCGTCTTTGGTGTGAATGGGTCTTAACTATAATAATATAATAATAGCAACAAGAAAAACTTCATATAGTTTTTAAACTCTGCTTTACATAGCATAAACATAAAGGTGCATCTAAACGAGAAAAAAGAAAAATCAAACCAAACGACTTAGCTTTGATTTGAAGCAGTAGCTGGGTTTCCATTACAGATTTGCGCAAAACTTTTGCAATATTTTCTAAAAAAAACTATTGCGAAATGACAGTGTCTCCATTAACTGATGTTATGCGACTAAAACTTAATTTTTTCCTCTTGCGGTAAGTAATTCCAAAAATCATGACAATGGATGTTAGTAGGTTTAAGTATATCACCAGTGTTGCCAAGTCTGCGGTTTTCCTGCAGAATTGGGCTACTTTAACATTGTTGCCGGGGGTTGTTTTTCATGTCCGCGGGTTAAAGTGACCCCAAATAACATTATATTTAGCCCCTGGAATGCGAATTTTACCAGGGGAACCCCGCCAAAAGAGCGTATTTTACCCCCCGAAACGCGATTGGGATAGTTTTGTTGTGAAAACCTGGCAACCCTGTATATCGCAGCCACTGCACTAGCCATTATTTTTAATAGAAGGAGATGCAGGCATGTTATCCAAGCATTAATGACAAGGAAAGCCCACTAATATACTTGGGAGCGGCCACGTATGAGGTGTTTCTGGCTGTTTCTCCCTCCTATCTGCTTCGAGGTCTTGATAAACTGTAGCATTTCTTTGTTGTTTAGAATCCAGTAGTCCCATAACTCTTTTGTCATTTATGAGTTTATTAAAGTAATCTGTCTCATCGTATGTGCAAACATACCACGCCATCTTTAAAGATTGATTGACTTTTACGTACGCCAGGTGACCTGTAAATGCGAAAAAACTGTTTCCATTGCAGTTTTGCGAAATATTCCTTTTTTGAATTGCCTGAAAAACCACCTCATTTGAGCGTAAAAACTTTTTTGCGATATATGGAGGTTTTTCAAAATTGACGTTTCCATTGGGCGTATTTTCAATTTGCGCAATTTAAAGGGTAATGGAAATGCAGTTTGTGTCAGTTAGTAAATCAATTTCATGCATCCAGACCAGTTGGTGTCAGTAAAGAGTTAAATAACAGAAAAAAGAAAAAAAGAGTGCTGTTGGGATGAATAAGAACCAGATAAACAAATGCTAGTCCTACATTTTGAGCTATATTAATGCCTGACTTGACACTGAAAATGACTTTTGTTGGTGTAACCTAATGCCGTGTTTACTGGCGCGAGACAACCTGTCACTCACATGAGATTGACCAGTAGCAAACCACAACCATCCAATCAATTCCCCTTGGACAAAATCAAGTCCCGCCCTACATTTTTTCTTGTTTGAGAAGCCTTCACTCAGATTTACGTCATAATAGGAAAGAAAAGACTATCGCAACTTCCGTTTCATGCCAACTTTGAAGATGTGCCAACTTTGAAAATGAAGTTACCTAAAAAGATTTAATAAAGTCTTGTTTTTTTTTTTCTCTGTCGTGTCACTTTTTTAAATTTAATTTGTGAATCAGTGAGTTTATACAGCCAGTCTGGTGTTTCATCCAGCATATAACTGATCTTCCACACTCATGGTCATGCTCCAGTAATGATTCATTTCAGTCATGTTCTCTGTTTTCCTGCCCCATTGTGTTTCCATATCAACACTTTCATATCAGTTTTGAGAATCATAATGTAAGGACCAGCTGAGGATTGAGTGGAAAAGGAGAAATGGAAGTTTTTTCTTCATCTCTCACAGCGCACAGTCAGACCACT
This sequence comes from Mylopharyngodon piceus, assembly GCA_039654765.1. Taxonomy (NCBI): domain Eukaryota; kingdom Metazoa; phylum Chordata; class Actinopteri; order Cypriniformes; family Xenocyprididae; genus Mylopharyngodon; species Mylopharyngodon piceus. The sequence continues at coordinate 13,944,589 of CM077448.1, read as the reverse complement.
TTCAGTTTTGTTCTAAACAGACCAAAGACAACAGAATCAGAAACGTGCTTTGCCATTGAAATTGATCAATGCAAGCAAACGGCTGGAAGGACTGGCCACGGTGATGATGTTACTATGCATTCTTCACATCCTGCCATTAAAAACTAGAATTTGTTCTGTCTTTTGAATTCATTTACTGGGTTCAGTGGTCTTTGCATTGTGATTGTATCATTGATGCCAAATTCATTATACTGTGGTTTCTTTATTAGTGTCAGTTGCTCCACAATGTTCCAGTTTCTGAGAATGTGTTTAGTAATTCTCTTTTGCAAATTTGTACAATCTTAGCAGTTTTAGAAATGTATTAATTTCACTCAAAACTGCCATTCTTGAGTGTTAGTTAAATGTGTAGTCTTGATAGTTTTACTCAAAGCTAATTTGAAGCTCTGTTCTGAAGGTTCTTTTTTGGATCCCATTAACTTCCATTGTGCGGGCAAAAAAATACAATGGAAGTCAATGAGAACTGGTTTAAGTTCCACAGAAGAATGAAAGTCAATACAGTCAATCATTTTGGGTTGGTCTGTTGCATTAAAGGGACATCTTTGTACCTTATTTACCCCTAAAAGGTACCTTAAGGGTATATTAATACTCTAAACTACTAATATGCAGCTTTTTGCACATCTATTTTCTGACAAAGCAGTAAATTCATACCATATTTAACTTACTGACCTTGGAAAATATCTATATTGTTTTATTAAAGAAATTTAAGCAATTTCATGTTTAGTTTGATCACCACAATTAAATAGCTTTGATAGAGGAGGTAGATTCAGTGATTTTGTATAGAAGAAAATAGCTCTTGATGACCCAAAATCCACACGCAAACCCAAGGATGAACATTTAAAGACCCTTCACGCTATCTATGATTGTATCTGAATGGCAAATACGGGTTACACACACATGCACACGTCTGTGCGCAATAGCGGCATTCACATTCACGGACAGTTTTGTGACGTTGGAGCACATGCGTCTTCTTTGTAAGGTCTCCTATTTGATTTCAGATGCATCAGGTCATACATTTTGTATAAACCTGGCTCCTCCGTGTGCTGCACAAGGTTACTGTGCTAACCAGGTGACGGGTTGAATAATGGTCTGACACTCCAGAGATGTGGATCTGTGGCAGATCCGGCACTGCTGAATAATGCAAGGAGCAAATAATCAGCGCACACACATGTAACTCTCTCAGCGAAGGACCACCCTACACTCTTAGAAGAAAAAGTTCTATAGAGAACTTTAAAGGGTTCTGTCATGTGCTTCATATGTAGAACCTTTCAGGGTTCCCATCATGGGATCATTTTTATGAATTTGGTTTTAATTAAAGGATTAGTTCACTTCAGAATTAAAATTTCCTGATAATTTACTCACCCCCATGTCATCCAAGATGATGTCTTTCTTTCTTCAGGTCGAAAATAAATTAAGGTTTTTGAGGAAAACATTCCAGGATTTTTCTCCATGTAGTGGACTTCACTGGGGTACAACAGGTTGAAGCAGTTTGCAGTGTGCAAATTACAGTTTCAGTGCAGTGCAGCTCTACACAATCCCAGATGAGGAATAAGGGTTTTATCTACCAAAACAATCTGTCATTTTCTAAAATAAAAAATAAAAATGTATATACTTTTTAACCACAAATGCTTGTCTTGCACTGCTCTGCGATGCGCCATGCATTACGTAATCACGTTGGAAAGGTCACGCGTGACATAGGCAGAAGTACCGATCCAGTCTACAAAGCGAACGTGCAAAGACTAAGTCAAATGCCCTTTTCAAAAAAAGGTTAAACAATGATGTCGGATGATTTTGAAGTTAGACGAGAAAATTATGAGTTTTTCGCCCTACCCCGATACTTCCGCCTACGTCACGCGTAACCTTTCCAACGTGATTACGTAATGCAAGCTAGTGCAAGACGAGCATTTGTGATCAAAAAGCATATACATTTTTATTTTTTATAAAATGACTGATTGTTTCGCTAGATAAGACCCTTATTCCTCGTCTGGGATCGTGTAGAGCCCTTTGAAGCTGCACTGAAACTGCAATTTGGACCTTCAACCCGTTGGTCCTGTTGAAGTCCACTATATGGAGAAAAATCCTAGAATGTTTTCCTCAAAAACCGGATGACATGGGGGTGAGTAAATTATCAGGAAATTTTAATTCTGAAGTGAACTAATCCTAAATTAATACTATGTAACTTGTGGCCCTCTAGCAGTTAAAAAAACAAAACTGCATGCATTTTGTGGAAGAACATTGTTTTGGTTGTGCTTCAGCTCTGCGGATGAATATGGTTATCCTACTGCTTAACATTCACTACTAGGCTTAAGAGACATAACCAGTTTAGATGGAAAGGATCTCAAGCTGACTAGCTGAAGACGTTACTGTACCTTTATCCATTAATAGACAAGGTACTTCCTTGAAAATAAATTCCAGCATAGAGCTACAACAACCACATTGAAATGACCCTTCACCAGTGTTGCCAATTTAGCGATTTTGCTACTAGATTTAGTGACTTCCCCGCCTCTTTTGAGACTTTTTTTAGGGACAAATCTAGCAACTTCTTGGACAAACCTTACCTAGATTCTTGTTTTGCCCACTGATCTATATTCATATTTATATAGATCAATGATTTTTGCTATTATGATGTCATCTAGTGACATTTGGCAGCTGGCAACACTGCCCTTCACAATACTTTACAATGAACTCTGTTAGAGAGCTACATATGGCAATTTATCTGTTCAATAAAATACCTTACTCACCTGTTGAGTAATAAAAACGTTTTTACAACATTCCAAATCCCTCAGTTCTCCTCATCTCCGAGAAGCCAAGCCTATGTTGATTCTCGTTTTTTTAACGAGCTCTGTCCCGTTCTCTTTTTGCCAGAAGACTCTCCTCTGTTCGTCATTAGTTTAAAACGGGTGATTCCCCGGAGGTCGGAGATCTAGTTGCTCCAAGTCAACTTTTCTCGCTTGTTGTGACAACAAACCTATGCCTCCCCCACACCAGACACGCGTCAAAGTAGTCGCAGAACAGGAGCAACTAGGCCTATTTACGGATATGACAAGATACGCACGCACGGGCGAGTGACGTATGTAGGCAATATCCCGCGAAAACCATCCCGACCGGTCTAAAACATAAACACGTATAAAAGGCTTACCATAGTGAATCAGGGTAAGACAAAAACACGTTTTGGAAGAAGGATTGATAATGTATCGAGTGTACCTTTGATTTTGTTTTAATGCATTTTTATTTTAATTAAATTTACGAATTAAACAGCTCGTAAATATATTTTATCACTAGAAAATAAAAAGAAATAACCTGTTTAACATTAAATTTATTAAGCAATCATTTAAGACATTTCTCCTTAAAAATGTGTTATCGAAATAAAGTGTAACCGTGGATATCAGATGTTTAAAATATCAACTGTAATTTCCATTATTTAAAGTAAATATCAGATTTAACATGATGTTATTGGTACTTGGACTGTTTTATTTTCAATAAAGACACTATTTTTAAGCTAATACACTTAAATGTGGATTAGTTTTGTCACTTTTAGTGTATTACATAGCCTATTATATGTATACAAATGCCCTCATTTCTGTATAGGAAGTTAAACATGAAGCATAAAAGCAGTCTTAGCTCTGTTAAAGTGACAGAAATGATAGTTAGAACTCGTGACTGAGTGAAGATGAATTCCCTATATGGACTAGTGGTAGTAGATGTCTTGATCTGGTATGGATGATATGAGCCACTTATATGTTCACACTCAGATGAATACATTCATACCTTCGTTCTTCCGTTTTCACGAGTGTGTGAGCTTTGGCATTAGAAGAGAGGAGCTTTAATTACGAGCTGCTGAGAAGATGAGTGTCTCCCCCGGAGGAGAGAAATGAGACACGGTGAGGTGGTGAAAATGTCAGAGATCTGACCGCACCTGATCGGAATGTAAGACATTGTCGAGAAGCTGTCTTCATCCTGTCATGGTCTGCTCAAGACATTATGGGAAAAACCTCCTGAGTCAAATAATGAGTATGAATTAGTAGAATTTGTAATTATTACAAATGAACTGTGTGATTAAAAATGACCTATAATTTCTGTGCCATATTCTGTTTCAATGTAATTATTGGCTATGCTTGATTCTTTCTGTGTCAGGTAGTTATTTTACAAGATATACTTTTAATAAAAGAATTACACAGTCAATTTAAGAGATAAAAAAGTTAAAGAAACAAATATAAGATATATTCTGTAAGTTGTGTTTCTTTTGACATCACACATATATATTTAAGCTTGTGATTCTGCTGTCATTCTTTTCAGCTCTAATCTGTAGCTTTTCCATTGCGTTTTCTGTCTGTTCATTTAAGATGCCAATATACTCACATACTGCATCCCTACACAGTGTTGTCTAACACAGAACATTTCACACACATTTCAAGTAAAACTTGGCATACAAAGGTCAGAACAAGACAGTGTTGGATGAAAATTGATCCATTTTTATTCTAAAGAGCACTGACAGAATGGATATAGGTCATAGACATACAGCAGATATTCCATGATGAACAACATATGTGACCCTGGACCACAAAACCAGTCATAAGGGTCAATTTTTGAAATTGAGATGAAGTGAATAAGCTGAATAAATAAGCTTTCAACTTATGAATGGTTTGTTAGGACAATATTTGGCCGAGATACAACTATTTGAAAATCTGGAATCTGAGGATCTCAAAATATTAAGAAAATCGCCTTTAAAGTTGTCCAAATGAAGTCCTTAGCAATGCATATCCACTCACAAAAATACATTTTTTGGTATATTTATGGTAGGAGATTTACAAAATATCTTCATGGAACATTATCTTTACTTAATATCCTAATGATTTTTGGCATAAAAGAAAAATTGATAATTTTGACCCATACAATGTATTGTTGGCTATTGTTACAAATATACCCATGCGACATATGACTAGTTTTGTGGTCCAGGGTCACAGATCTGATCTTCATCAGCACTTGTGAAAATGTACACTCCTGAAGGGCCAAGCCAAAAATGGCAAAATATTTAGTAGTATTTTAATGGTCTTAACCATTTTAATCACAAATCATCAGGAAATTAGCAAGAATTGCACAAATACTGCAGACAAACGGAATAGCCTTCCCGAACTTGCAGACAGCTTTTTACAAGAAGAAGAGTCAGTGTAGTTCCTCTCAATGTTAATGGCTTCAAACAGTTCATGAGCAGATGAAAAATGTCTCCCAGTTCGTTGGAGTGATTAGTTCACTTTAAAATGAAAATTAGCCCAAGCTTTACTCACCCTCAAGCCATCCTAGGTGTATATGACTTTCTTCTTTCTGATGAACACAATCTGAGTTATATTAATAAATATCCTGATGCATCCGAGCTTCATAATGGCAGTGAATGGGTGCAACGAGTATGAAGCTCAAGAAAGTGCATCTATTCATCATAAACGTACTCCACACGGCTCTGGGGGGTTAATAAAGGTCTTCTGAAGTGAAGCGATGCGTTTGTGTAAGAAAAATATCCATATTTAACAAGTTATAAAATAAAAAAACTAGCTTCCGCCAGACTGCCTTCCATATTAAACTTACGAAAAAAGTGTAACTGACGTCATGTTAGTAACGCTTTTCTCGTAAGTTGAATATGGAAGGCGTAGCGTAAGCGTTTTGAACTGCGAGAGGCGTTACACTTCTTCCTAAGCTAAATATGGATGGCGGGCTGGTGGACGCTAGATATTTTACTTTATAACTTGTTAAATATGGATATTTTTACTAGAGATGCACCGATATATCTGCCAATAATCGTTATCAGCCGATAAAAGCAAATTTTCACACTATTGGCTATCAGCCGATAGTTTAAAAACAGCCGATAGTCAGGGCTGATATATCCTGTCAATCAAAAGAGGGCGGGAAATTTGGGTTTTGTGTAAAGAAAATGCTAAGAAACCAATTTGATGCTCAATTTTAATAGTAATTATATGAATTAATAGCATTCAGAAAGTTAAGAAATATTAATTTAATCTTCAGAATTTAGTTAATGTGTGTTAATATTAATATGAGTAATGTGTTTGTTTATAACTGATACCAGCTGATGAAATGAAGAGAATAGTTTTTATTTGCATTTCTTTCAAAATATAATAATTAAAAATATGATGATTGTCATTAATTTAAAAGAAGGTATAAAAGGCAGAACCTCCAAACTATCAGTATTGGCAGATATCACTCTGAATAATCGGCTATCGGTATCGGTGGAGAAATTTAGTACATTTTTTACATTTTACTGGTAACATAAGACATTTGGCATTATCAGGACCCACAAATATTCCCCACTGCATTACTATACTGTACATTATATCCAACATTTAGTAGTTTAATGTAGTACCGACACTAAAACTCTGTAAACTTGAATTTTTTTGGGTGAACTATACACAACACATATTGTCACTATATTGTGACGATATATTGTTACACCCCCCCAATGACTTGATATATTTATCTTTATAGACAATTAAATAGTGAATATATTGGTTAACAGCAGTTGCCAATTAGTGGTGTGTAACCTTCCAGACGTCAGTGGAATTGACTGCCCACTCACAGTCACAGAGGTGATTCATAAAACCTTTCATTAAAAGACCTGTCATTAATGCTCTTGTTTTTGCCAATTTTCCTGCATGCATTTACTGTTGTAGACTCTTGAACTATTGCAATCACTGTTGTCACGACTTTTGATACAACAATGAACAGATGAAATGCAGAGACTGACTTTTACATGTGAATGAAATAATTGCTTGTGGAGTAATTTTTGAGAGAGGAAGGATTATAAAAACATACTGTACTTTCTAATGGCAATCTTAATGTCACAAAGTTTCCCAGTTTATCAACGTTCACTCTACAAAAATAAAGTGCGTTCTCTGGTTCCATGTAGAACATTTCACATCCATTGAAACTTTCCAATGCACAAAAAGTTTCTTTATAGTGGAAAAGGGTTCTTTAGATAATTAAAGAAAGTTATTTTAAGAACACTGAAACGTTAATTTATTAATTTAAAATTACATTATACAACATTACGACCACCGTTTTAGTCATTTCAAACAACTGCATTCCAATAAAAATCTCTCTGCGGATGCCTGGATCTATATTGAACGGATGTCAATGCGATGTCGTCTTTCTTTCAGACTGACTCCCAGCTGGTTCTAGCCAACTGAACACGGATGTGGTGACGTTGCATGAATACATCAGGTAGCAGGAACACCGTATAAATAGAGAAAGTTTCCAAGCAACCCAGTGAAGCAATAGCAAGCGGCAGCAAGAGCACAAGAGCCCGGCGAAAACTTTCAACGCTGCTTCCGCTGATACAGAAAGTATTAAAGAGGATTTTTATATTTTAAATCCTCCTTTTTAACTTACTGACCAACGCATTCAGCACCATGGACAGCGTCCGCGCGGCGGTTTACCTGAGCGTTTTCCTCTCGCTGCTGTGCGTCTGCAGGGGTCAGATGTCACTGGACAACCGACTGACCACGCAAGAGGAGCAGTTCATCAAACGAGACCTGGTAAGAGGATAAACGTAATAGCATAACTCAGCAAATACAATTTTAACCTGTTGATGTAAAAAAAGTTTTAGCATAATCCGAAAACCATTGATTTTCACATTATACTAACATTTGTACTATTTTACTACCTCAGAAATGCATCTTCAAATTCTTCCCATATTCTGCCAAAAACTTAATTCTGTCTATGATGCTTTTCTGAGACATCAAGAACTTTTTAAAGTAGTGCATTTGCTTAAATTTTGCAAATTTCTTAACCAAAAATTTTGAGCTAAACAAGATGTAAAAATGTACTATAGTTTCTAGTTTCTAATCTATCTGTCTTCCGAATTAATGCTTTCTCCCCGTTTGCGTTTAGGCTGAGGCGCTCGATGAACTTTTGGATGGAGATCAGGACAGTCGGATATCTGTGGAGAAAAAAGCTAGCGTCATTCCAAGGGTAAACACATCACTCCACTTTTTTTCTTTTTCAGATTATCTTAGAAATTTATAACCAAGTACGAGATGTTGATGTTAAAAAGTATCAAATGTGATGCACTTTTTCCTAGTGTGACGTGGGCGAGCGCTGCGCCATGAAGCACGGACCGCGCATCGGGCGACTATGCGATTGTCTGCGAGGAACCGCCTGCAATACTTTCTTCTTGCGCTGCTACTGATGGAGCTCGAGCAACTCTCTTCTCTCTCAGACTCTGTGCTTAGAAGATCGTGACAGCAACCTCGTCTATTCAAGTTTAATTCTTGACATGACATGGGTGAAGTATTGATACTGTTGCATTGTTCGTATTGACTATGTTTAAACGTGTTTATTTTCTGTTAATAAAATGTCTTTAAGGCTCATTCATTCTGAATATTGTCTAAATGAAAGGTGCGTCTATACATTCTCTGTGAATTTATCATTTAAATATGTTTAATAAAAACTGTAAAACACTGTTAGAACAAGGTCTGAGGAATATTATTACAGGGTTGCGATATTCAATGATCAGCAAGTGCCGTGATCAACAACTGAAATCCTGATCATTAATTTGAATCATCATTAATCATTGGATAGTAGGGGTAATCCTTTCAAAGGCTTTCAGAGGTTCATCTGTTTGATATAAATTATATCATTAATATTCGAGCCGCAATCTGTTGGGGTTCTTCACGCGCAACCAAAAGTGTCTTCTGACGTGCAGCACAGTTTGCCAACTTTCTTCTTAAATTTGAAAAGCAAGGTTACCTCCACAGGCAAATGCGACTTCTGTTCGTGATCGCCTCTTTAAGGCACTCTGACAAACTTGTAAAGTAACTTTTGTGGTTACTGAAACGTTTGAAAACGCTGTTGAAACATACATGTAGCCTATGTAAAAAGATTTTTTTTTTTTAAATATTAAAACTACATTTTTGGAAGATCTGCGGTTGAAGAGCTTAGTCTTAGATTCAGACAAAGAACAACTCGCTCTGTCTTATTAAATCCTCTTTGAAACAAAGAGGATTACTGCGAGATTTGTCCACAGGTTGGTCGTCATTATGAATTCAAGGAAATGTCGCAAACGCGACGGGTGAGTTGCATAAAGTGAAATCTATCAACATTTAGCTTACTGGCCGCGATAAATCCTATAAAATCTCTTCAAACCGCTCTGTTCTATCAGTAGATCACAAGGTGTGATCAACCATAGATATGAATAGGTAGATCATGCCTCCAGACACGTCGGTACGCCCGCCATCTTGGAACGGTCAGGGTGTCTTTGTTGCCTCGCTGCCATCAGGCAATGACTTTGCACACAAAGGTAGCTACCTCACAAAACTGATTTCGGACAGACTTATGAGGCAGCATGACGTTTAATGATCTACAGCAAAACAGAGAGTGCTTTGGTGAAAACTAAGCAAATATTTAATTACTAAAATAGTAATTTCTTGCTAGAAATGACATTAAAAGTGGAAAACGTTGGTCAAAAACTTACATTTACACACAAACTGACCACCAACCACAACTTTCAGATGCCATCTTTCTTTTTTAGCGTAACTGTCATGGAATGTAATGCACAGGGTTGTGGGATATCAAAGGCAGTGAAGGAGACATCTAGGCTGCCTTTGAAAATCGAAAAGATGATGGTATCTCAGGAGACAGGAAGCGAAGCTAATGTTGGATTCGGACATGCCTTGATACCTTCCTACCTTGCAATGCATGCTCTGAAGGCGGCATTTTTAAGATGCAGCCTAACACTGTGTCTACACTGGACGCGACCATTGATGCACCCCAACAGCTAGAAGCTGTCTACACTGGACGCGACAAAGCGACTGTTGCAAATCCATTTGTCCTTCCTATGAGAAGTATCACGAGTGCTTGGAGTACGTCAGAAATAGAACAAGGCATCAGTTTACTGTCAGGGATTTGTTGTGTCGCGTTGCGCTGCATCCAGTGTAGACAACATCACTGATTGATTATAATGGGTTCTATTATCTTTTGTGTAGACACGGTGTAAGAATCAATTATGCCACAACATTGCACAGCTTCTAGTTGTGAATCCTCTGAGATTTAAATTCACGAAGAAATAGGATAACCTTTCACAGGTGAAAATGTGTTGGCTTGTGTTTTATATGTAGCCTACAGGTTTTTAAACTACTGTAACTTTTTAATGTTGTGTTAGCTAACGCCTTCATCTTGTATTGTGTTGGATTAGCAAATTATCTGCTTAAGTCTATTGCAAATCATGCATCTCTAACTACGGTTGCAGACGCACAGTCAACTTGCTCTGGAGTGTTCACGGACCGGCTTTGACCGTTCCAATATGGCGGATGGCTTACGTATCGCGGCCAATAGAAGCAGCCGGTAATGAGCTATCTATGTATAAATATATCTATGTGATTAACCACCTTATGCGACGTAGGAGCAGGTCAGAACCTTTAAGTCCTACGAGACTCTGGGTGAAAACTCGTGCCAGACCCCTGGCGACAAGAGCAAGCACTCCTACGTAACTCTAATAAAAAAATACAATGACAAATTTATCTATACTTCTCGTAGCACTTCAATGTGTTATATACATTTATTCTAAAATCAGTGGCGTGGATTCAAGACCGCCAGACTACGAACCGACTGGACCGTTCATTGACGATGCGACTGAAGCGGTGAGTTGAAGTAAATTGCGCGCATGTGTTTTTGACTTCGGATCGTTAGATAATCGGAAAACGTGATATCTATTTCAGACAAAAGATGTCAAAGAACATAAAGAATATCTTCAAAGAGAGCTCGTGCCCATTTTGAAGAAAAAGTTCAACCGTCTTCCAGGCGTATGTCGACGCCTGAAAAGGAGGAGGATAACAATTCTGGTATTTATCTCGTTTATTATTATAAGTGACAAATACGATTGTCATGTATAGTCACATTACGCATGCAAAATTTAGTATTTAAGACAGACCTTCCCAAACTTTTTTCCCAAACACAAAGCTTTGACAGATATTTATTTTTGACTTTACTTACTTCATGAGATTTACAGTAATATTTTCGGTTAATTGTGAGATTTAATTGTCATTTTTTATTCTTGTTTTATTTTAATCAAATTCCATCCCAAGACCCTAGGGTTTGTAAATCCCAAGTTGGGAAACTCTGGCTCCAAATCAATGTGCAGACAAAAATTTTGGTGCAGTTGAGAAGAACGTACCTCTTATTATTTGTCCATTTCTTCCTCTCCACAGTGTAACACAGAAAAGTTCTGTTCTGCCTTGACACACTCTCAACATGGCCACATCTGCTCCTGCCCAAAAGGATCGAAGTGCACTCATTTCTTTTTATGGAGTTTGTGATCTCTGTTTTTACTTTCATCACAAAACACATTATATTCCATCATGACAGAATCATGTGACACAAACAAACTTAGGCAGACAATTCCTTATTCCCATTTATTCCTCCGTTCCGTATCAAGGACAGGAAACGTCACACATCTTTCATGAAAATACCCTTTACATTTTAGTTAGATCATTAAAATTTACTGATGAAATTCACATGGTTTCCTTCTTAAATTGTGGAGTTTAAAAAACACCAATCAGCCTTAATAAAAAGGCATTACTCTGTCAAACCAATCATAATTATTAATAAATGGGGAAAAGTTCTATACCCAAAACCAGGATGGCACAAAATCTCTTAAGTTCATTGCAATATCGCCTTCAATAAACAAGAAGCAGACAATGTTATTTTGCCGTGAAGAGCTTTTAAAAGAAAAAGAAAGAAAAAGTGTTCATTTGATTAAATCTTATTTTCATCCCAAGTCATGTAGCTTCAAAATACACTATAACGCAGTCTTGCATATATCAATCAGATGTAAGTACAGAGCTGGTATTTTTGAAACTGGCATTACGAACCAAGACATTTGTTCACATAATTTTATATAAAATATCTATTTTCACTCAAGAGGGCAAAGACTAGAAAGTAAAACACAATGACAGAAAAAAAAAATTAAAACTTTAATAAAGGGCACCTATAAGTCTCTATAAAAGTATATACCGAAAACAAGGATTTAACAAATGACAACTGCACATATAAGATTAATTAAACTACTTTAGGTTTCTGGAAGAAACATGTCAATGTTAATGAATGGATGAGTGTCAGTTTGGAGAAAGTCAGGAAGTGTAGTACTTTCCAAAATTAACAAAAAAACTTTGATATTCACTGAAACTCACCCTGTCTAACATTAAACCCATAGCGATGAAACACAAAATTATGTCTTCTTTCTTTCAGGACTTTCACCATACAGTTCATTCTCAGTTTAACAAAATACTTGATGTGCTTTAGGAGTATTTAAAACATGCACCACACACCCCATATTCTGTCTACACACACCACCTTCACAGCATTTGAACAGGTATATGCAGAGCTGTACATCTTCTGTTACAAAATAGGGACTGTGTTACTCCTGTCTTGCATACTGTTTGTTGATTTGAATGGATGTTCTTGAGATTCACATCTAGTCCACTTAAGTTAAATCCTGCGCAGAAGCAGCATCCACCGGTAATGTCAGTTGTCCGTTCAGAGCTTTGTCTTTGTGCGTCCAGTAAGAATAAACCAGTGATAAAGTCTGGAAGCCTCCATGAACTTTTGGGTTCTTTGCTGAGAGTTTATAACACCCTTAACTTTAAGTACAGTCCGGTCAACTAAATAGATTCTATCTGTCTCCGAACCTTGTCTGAGGCTTTGCGGTCAAGTGAGCGTTGCCTCGCCACCACCACTATTGCAAACACAACAGTGAGAGCCAGCACGGTGCCCTCAAATTTCCAAAAGAGACGCTCCTCCATTTTGGTTGAGCGACAGCTGAATGGAAAACAATGAGAAAAGGTGAAATAAATTAGTACGATTTTTCTGGAATGCCAAAGGATGAAATATTTCGTCACTGTCAGGCTGAAACCTTGTATCTTCATTTTTATTTTATTTTTTTTCATAAATCATTACGATTGGGCCATCTGTGGGTTTAGCAAATATTTAGCCAATGAAAAGTTTTGAAAAGAGCTTGTGACTAAAACTCCTAACTCCATTGGATCCTCAAACTGTCAGTCAAACCTCATGACTCCACCCACCTCTATTGTGAATGAAGTGCTGCACACATTTTGGAACATCTCTGCTTGTTTGCAATGCAAGGGTGAATAAAGAACTGTTTGTTTGAATAAGTACAGTGATTTCTTTACTCAAGAAACACTAAATATATAAAGACTGATGTTTTAAGTATCTGCGGAGCAGAGAAGAGTGGCTTAGTCTAACATTTGTCGTTGAGTCACAGCCAATACGGTCTTAAATAGCCTGTGTGTAGCACTTCATCTTTTTGGCCAAATTACAGAAAAAACTGAGCATCCACATAGCTACAAAAAAAACTTTATAACCTGTAAGTTGATCAAATGCACTTACTGCCTAGATGTGGCTGTTCTAAAAAAACGTATGTCTGACACTCACTGATCAAAAACCTTGTAACTTAATTTAAGCTTGATTTTAAAATGTTAAAAATAATGACACATGCAAGTGTCTGACCATATATAAAGCCACAATATCAACTTTAATGACAACAGTGTTTAATTATTATTATTTTTTTTAAAAAGTGTTTTTTCCCCATTTCCTGATAAGTAGTGGTTTTGGACATACAAGGTTTCCGCCCGACAGTGACAATGTCCTATGTTGCCATCCAACTTGCAAACTTAAATTTATGATTTGAGTTACAAAAGCATCACTTTCGTGCAATTTAGAGCAAAACAGACATTTAAGTTGTAGCTTTTGGTGAAGCCACTGTGACTTGTGGTTTAGAATGCGTAGACAAAACAAAGATACAATAATCGCAAAATTTGAGAACCGGGTATTGACCATATGCACGGTTACTTCCTGGTTTTCGTTAAGCCAGCTTGGGCATTTCCGACGAACTGTCATTCTGTACTCGTTGTATATCGACACTTTTTAATGTTGTAGCCTATTTATATTTTAATGTAGTTATCACACTTGCCTAATTTGCCAATAAACCAGTTTTATTGATTGCAATAAAGACAAATCTATTGGGAACGCTTGAATAAGAAACGAGGTGTCTGTAATTAGACACACACACAACATTTTTCCAGCACTTCAAATGTTATTTAATGTGATGACCAAAAACATCATTTGTTCATCCTTCTTAGATTGTACCCGTTTGTAAAACCAAACGTTTCAAGATGTAGGAAATCCAACATTTGATAGAAAACACTTTTATTAAAAAATAAAAAAAGACACTATAACCAGCAGAGGAGCATTTATTTGCGCATATATTAGCCATTTCCTGTAAGTTTTTCACTCAGTTTTGCTTTTGAATAAATCTTAAACACTATAAAATCACTAGGTTTAAAAATACATTTTGTCAAGGTGAAGTATGAAGTACTCACAAAATCTCATGAAAAACTATAACTTTTCTTGTGAATGAATTACACAGAAAGAGAGCACCGCACTTTCCCTTTGTAATCACAGAAGCTGTCAGTCAGTACAGCGGAAGCTCGATGATTTTGGCACACTTGTGAAATTTTATTCAATTAATTAAAAAAAAAATCAACATTTTATTCAATGAATCGAACTAAAGTGTACAATAAATCTTTAATTTACAGTGTGTTGATGCTTTTTTTCCCCCTCACACAAAAGTGTGAAAACTGATAGTCGAATTGAATTTTGCCAAGGAGGAACACTGAGGTACGCCTTAATTTTATTTTTTTTTTATGTCATCTTGGGTTTGAATAACTAAATTAATGCTAGGCATGACTAAGTGACTATATTCTGATTATAAACTAAGTATTACACTATTGATGCTCAATACACCAACAAGTGACATTTTACCGGATGTTTTCCAGCTGGCTTATATTATTGCGGACGTTCTACAGAACACTCCGTGCATATAGTCCATTGTTAACCAAACGGGTGCATTTCCAAAAAGCATCATTAGCCAACTATGGTCGCAAGTTTCATTGAATTGTGTTGGTAACAACGGAACTTGCTGCGACCATAGTTGCCTTCGGGAAACGGACCCCAGAATATATATTATAGGCGTTGAGCTGCTCACCTCTTGTATTCTTCTCTGTTAGACTTCGTGCAGTTGATCGTTTCTACAAATCCTGTTTGGCTGCAGGCTGGTATTGATTTCTGTAAAGAAGGTTTGCAAGGCAAGCAAAAGAAACTTTTCAATTCTCAAAAAAACAAAAAATGCTCTTCTGCTAGAACGATCACAATTCACAATCTATCAATATGTACATACATGCATGCATAAACAGAAATACTTTTATCCAGCAAGGATGCATTAAATTTTATATTTTAATAATATTTCAGTGTTACTGTTTTTGCTGTATTTTTGATCAATTAAAAATTCAGCCTTAGTGAGCTGTTTCAAAAGCATTAAATAAATCTTACTGACCCTAAACTTCTTAATTTGTGCATGAGTGTACATATCCCAGAAACTCACTGAATGGAAACCTTCGCATGCACTGCACTCTTTAGCCACAACAAACTCCTCCAACTGCCAACATGGTGCTGACACTGCCTTTGTCACTGCAACTGCAAAAGAAAACACAAGAAGGATTATTACTATATGAACTTGGTACGCTCTAGCAGAAGTCTTTGATGACATTTTTGTACAAGTACCTGTTGCCTTCTCATCGCTAAGAAGAGCTGCTCCAAACACTCTAGAAAAAAAAAGTGTAAGTGTGGGATGAGTAAACGTGATCAAAGCTTTTGTTTTGCATTAGGAGAGAATGAACGTGAAACTTTTCTCACCTGAGAGACACTAAACCCCAGAATAAAGCATGCAGGGCCAGAATCCGGGGTCTCAGACACGACATGGGGATCCTACAGTCACTCTCCATCACTCTGGTGCACATGCGCTTATAAAGTAACACAACTGACGTTCACTGGCGGTTCATAGCTCAAAGTTGCTTTTCCTCAAGTATCTACAAAGACACGTGAAAACACTGATAAAGACACACACTGACAGGCGTTTTGAAGATTGACAATCTCATTACCTGGGCTATCACGTGATGAATCAAGACAAAAGCTACGTGTTCAAGAAAACAGAGTAATATAAACAAGTGCAACACTTCTACTACAGTGTTAGTAGAACAACTGAAAACCCTGAGGATGTTACTTTAAGCTACACATTATGTAAAACAGTTAAACTTAAGTGAAGCATAATACACTACAGTTAATTAACAAGCAAGCAAGCTACTCTAAAGCTAACGTTACTTAAAATGTCGTTTTTTAAATTATATAACTATTAAATTAAACAATGTTTATCAATCAAAGCAGTGTTTACATAATCTCGCCGGGTTTTGTCTTATCGCTGAAAAATACCTACCGTTAAACAAACATAAACTCAGTGTTCGATATAAAGACGAAGAAACAACAACTTCCGCCGTATAACAAACTAAATCTCAATCTAAACACATAAAGACAGAAGTACGAGCGCCGATGAGCTCACGAGTTTCGTAAACACAGAAAGTGTGTTAAAGCTCCAACCAAACACGGTCCACATCATCAGAGATCGCGCAGTTACTCACCCGACATCATATTACCCGAACGCCGTCCCTCCCGACACTCCCATGAGAGGATCTCTGAAACACTTAACACTCATCGATCACTATATAAACACACACACGACTGTTAGCTCTGAATACACCGTAATTATACCTTTATTTACAGAGACCTCTAGATAAGGGCCTGCCTGCCATAGTGAAACGGAGAGAATTGCGTCACACGAGAATGTGGGTTTCAAATCAGATTAAAGTGTATCGCCCTCTAGTGGAGCGGCTCTCAATTTTCATTACCATACGTAAGTGGATATGAACATTACATACAAAATACCGATCAAAATGGCGTTTGTAAACAAATAATTTTTTTTCTAATTCTTGAATATTGCACTTATTGTTTTATAAGCCACTTAGTAGGCTATGATATTTAGTTTCGTAATAAAATAACTTTTCAGAGATTTTACTGACACATCTAAACCCTTGCAGATTTGCTTATGGGGGATCATTAGACCACATTCATTGTTATAATAATAATTATATTTTATCTTACCATACCATAATTAGAATTAAGACTTTTATATTGTTTCAGAAATTTCAAATAAACAGTGTTATTTTTAACTTTCTATTCTTTCTTTTGAACAGTTTTAACATTGATAATAATAATAAATGTTTCTTGAGCAGCAAATAAGCATATTAGAATGATTTCTGAAGGATCATGTGACACTGAAGACTGGAGTAATGATGCTGAAAATTCAGCTTTGATCACAGGAATAAATTACTTTTTAAAATATATTAAAAACAGAAAACAGTCATGCTAAAATATAATATTTTACAATATTACTGTTGTTTTGCTGTAAAAAAAAAAAGACTTATTTCAAAAACATTAAAACTTTTTATCAACCCCAAACTTTTTGTAGTGTTTTTACAGTTATTTATATAGTTAAGCTTATTCAAGTTTGACAGTACGGTCCATATTTAAAGATAAACACTTGTACAAACTCAAAAAATTATCTATATATATACATATATATATAGGAGAGCATTAAATTACTGTAAATTATTTATAGGGATCTGTTACACCTGTTTTTCATAAACAAAATCTGGATTTATTCATTTTTTACAATCACGTCAGAGTTAAACATACATATTATAGATCAAGTTACCTCTCACATTAGCAGTTACCAATCATATCAATGAGGAAAAAAAGTATTACTTAATGCCTGAAAGGTTCAGTGTTCGGTTTAAAGGGACAGAAAAGTCAGAGAAAGTGTGTGTAGGAAACAAGAACTACTGAAAACAAGTGTTTTTTTCTTCTTCAAATACATTCCAGTAGAAACAAACGTGGATAAAGGAGAATGAGATTTTAAAAAAGCATATATTTGAATCTGTGAAGATGCAAGAGAAAAGTAAATGTAGAAAATTCTGCTTAAATTGTGAACTCCAGTTCTGTCCATTAGATTGATGAATTAATGCTATGACAAGTGGCCTAAACAATCTCTTAGGTCCACCGTTGTACCGTAAACACATGGTCAGTGTGCTCTAGCTATGTCAGTAAGGCAGAGGAGTGCTGTATTCCCTACAACCCCCTCCATGCTGTCTGTTACCTGAACTGCATGTCATATAAAGCTAGATCCTGTCCCATAACTGCATGCATAGATACTAATGTCAAGATCATGCATCAATGCTCATCTCAATGACTTCTCCCAGTCTATTCAATTCTTCAAAATAGTGGCGAGTCTGTACATGGCTGAGGTTAAGGTCACATGTGAGACGACACTGATCGAATGATCAGACGAGAAAAATAATGCATGATAAGTGTTTCATCGTGCCAGAAGGACCTTTGACCTATTGATCTCTATGGGGTGATGTGAGCTCATAATATGGTGAAAGATCATAGCCTTAAAGGGATTGTTCACCCAAAAAAGACAATTCTGACATCATTTTCTCACCCTCACGTTGTTTCAAAAGTGTATGGCTTTAATAGGGTCCATGACTTTCATTGTATGGATCACTGAGAAATATCAATCATGTTCAACAGAAGAAAATTAGAGCAACAAAAATGACAGAATTTTCAAGGGGACCTATTATGCCCTTTTTCAAAGTGTTGATTTTGTTTTTGGGCTCTACTAGAATAGGTTTTCATGCTTGAATGTTCAAAAAAACACATTATTTTTGATGTATTTGACATTGTTGCAGCTCCTCTCTTCCCAGTCTGTCAGTAACACTGTTCAGTTCCTGTCTCTTTGAAACCCCTCCTTCTGAAAAGTGCAGTATGCTCTGATTGGTCGGCTGGACCAGTGTGTTGTGATTGGTCAACCGCTTTGAGCGTGTTTGGGAAAAGTCACGCCTCTTACCATAACTGCGAGTTTCAACACACTACTAACTAACTCAATCAGGCCCCGCCCCTTTATTTTGCATACGCCTTGGCCGGGAATTATTTAAATGAGGAATATTGTGACATATTCCTAAAAGAAAACTCAAGACTACAAAGGAGGCTTTTCAGGGAGTTCAGAAACAGTGACGCTGATATAGAGAATAACTTCCTTTGGACTGACATGGTGCTTATTAAAGGGGCGGTTGATTTTGATTTCACTTTTTTAACTTTAGTTAGTGTGTAATGTTGCTGTTTGAGCATAAACAACATCTGCAAAGTTACAATGTTTTCTTTTAAAGAATTCTCTGTTTAAGGACTAAAACAAACGGCTGGTAGGGACTACAACGAGCTTCTTCCCGGGTTAGTGACATCACTAACCTCAATTTTCAGAGGAAGAGTTGTTGTAGTAGAGTGTTGTTGCCATGCCGTTATTTTAAGCCGGACTGCTTCACAAACGAGGGTCAATTCAACGCTGGATTTGCACAAAAGATTAACATGACGGCACATGCTAATCGATGAGTTGAATCAACTACATAAATTTATCCACTAACCATTCAGAAACGTCCAGTTTCATTCTAAAAGTTGTAACTTCTTCCTGAGTCTCTCCATCAGTGTCCGACTCCGGTTTGAACAATGTAAGGCTGAACACTGTTACTGACAATCCTCATTTTGGCTGCGTGAGATTCTCCAGCTTTGTTGTTGTTGAGCAACCGAAGCGTGAGCTGTTAAAGCTCCGCCCTCTTCTGGAAAGGGGGCCGGGAGCAGCAGCTCATTTGCATTTAAAGGGACACACACAAAACGGCGTGTTTTTGCTCACACCCAAAAAGGGGCAAATTTGACAAGCTATAATAAATGATCTGTGGGGTATTTTGAGCTGAAACTTCACAGACACATTCTGGGGACATGAGAGACATTTTTCATGCTCAAGCAGCAACATTACACACTAAAGAAAGTTGAAAATAAGCATAATAGGTCTTCTTTAATTTTTGAGTGAATTATCCCTTTAAATCTCAACTAATCGAGAGTCATATTTGGGGGAGAATACAGACTTCTTTTGACCCACTTATTGAACTGATGCACATGCAGAATGAGGAGATGGGCTGCAAGGCAGAGAGGCTGAGGATCAGAAAGAAGGCAATAAGATCAGCCTCTATAACTAAACTTGCCTGAACTATTCAAACTATTAACATGCACTTTAATGCTGGCTATTTAATCAAAGAATATTTTTATTTATTTGATGTTCTTGGGTTTTTTGTTTTTTTGCATGGTGGGCTTCTGAGAGATGATGCAGTGGCAGGGTGCTGTCGCAGAAGAAGAGAGAGGCCCAATAAGCCAAACCTGAGGGCCTCACATTTTGAAGTTCCTTCCTTCCTGAAATGCCAAGAGAAACCATGCAAGATAAAAATGACAGGAGATGATGCTTTGGTGGAAATACTTTCCGTCGGTCCATCATGCTGTTCTTTACAGCAATCTGTGACGCCGTTTTCTCAGAGGATATGTCAATGATAAATAACGGAAGAGTACTGGATGCAGTACATTCATTGTGGCACAAGGAGTCTATTGCATCGGGCCAAAATTAAGGCCGAGAAAGAGAGTCCGAAAATCAAGTTCAGTTCACAATGCCCTGATTTCTTAGAAAAAAAGACAGAGAGAAAAATAGAACAGCTCTGGGGGCCTATTGATTATCAAAAACTCAACAAAACCAAGAAACAATATTGGCACAGAGACTTCCAAAAAGAAACACCATCAATGAAAGGTAAAAGGAACTCAGTTTTGTAGCAGTCAAGTGATTCATCCCCTCCTATTTTGGAAGACTGATAAAAAGCGATGGTCTCAGCTAAAAACTCTGCCATCGAGTCCAAATGTTCAACACAGAACCTCAATAATGTCTTCATCCCTGTGAGGACGTTTCTCTAAAACTTTCCTGAATCAGTTGAAATAAAAAGAAGAAAGATACTACAGGCACGTTAAAATAAAAACACTGCGGACATTGTGAAATATAAGAGCATAGTTTGCAAGGCGTAGTCTAGAAAAGTAGGCCAGAAGCCACCATCCACTGTGCAAAGGATGAACCCATGCAAGGATACAGCAGTTGTTTAGAGGAACTGTGCTAGGTTAGTGTAGGGAGGTATTTAGACTTTGGATGATTTGTCTGCTGCTGGCTGGGTCTCTGGGGGTCATTCCATGTTGCCACTGTCTGAGTGGGAGATATTAAGGGTGTTTGCAGACGGGAACAGGTCACGTTGATCAGTCGGACTGTGGTAGTCAGAGGTCAAGTCCGGCTCCAGCAGGGATGAAAGGGTGAAGTGGGACGAGCCCTTTTTCAGGCACTGGGAGTAGAAGTTAAGTAGCAGGTCCAGCTTGTTTTCGATGGACTGCACCTGAGAAGGGAAAAAAGAGATTGTAGTCAACTTCTAACAAGATCTAGTGCTATTTTATGATGATTTAATAATGAGTCAGGAATATTATTGTATATCAGCAGTTTTCAAAACCGCAATGGGCTACAGACAAGAAAGAAAAACACTTTGGCTATGTTCACACTGCAGGCCTTAGTGCTCAATTCTGATTTATTGCTCAGATCTGATTATTTTTTGTTTGGCTGTTCACATTATTTTTTAAAATGTGGACAATATCAGATTTGAGTGTGAACTGATCACGGTCTTGAACTGACCCGCATGTGCAATAACAAGATGGCACACAGCATGTCATACGGACATAAAAATGGAGGACACTGAAATCAGTGTTTAATGCTTTCATTTTTAAGCTGGTGTGCCGTGCATAAGCTAGTGATGGGAGAAACTAAGCTTTTGAAGCTTTGAATCAACTGAACCAATTGCTTGGCAAAATGATTCATTGTTTCGAAGCATTTGAAACACCGCATGCTGGTGACACCTGCAGGTCAAAACAGTGTAAATGCAACAAAAACCGCATAAAAACAGCTTTTACAAACCCATTACAAATGTTTTATTGAAAGTATTGATAATACGTTGACAACATTAATAATAAGAAATGTTTCTTCAGCATATTAGAAAGATTTCTGAAAGACACTGAATAGTGGTGAAAATTCAGTTTTGCCATTACATGAATAAATAACATTTTAAGATATATTAAATTAGAAAATTAGAAAGCTTTTTTAAATTGTAATAAAAATGTAATTGTATTAAAAAAAAATAGATAGAAAGATTAGAAATATTAGAACAATAGATAAATAGAAAGAACGACTGAACGATAGATAGAACGATAGATAAGAAATATTAGAACGATAGATTAGAAATATTAGAACAATAGATAAATAAAAAGAACGATAGAAAGATAGAACAATAGATAGAACGATAGAACGATACAACGATAGATAGAACGATACAACAATAGATAGATAGATAGATAGAGTTTACCTGTTTCTCCACTTTCATCACTCGTCCCATCATGCTCAATTCATCCATCTGATCCAGTTCAGGAGGAGTTTTCTCTCCTTTTTCAGGCCTCACCTTTTTATCTGATGGAATGGACCCACGGCCTATGATCTGATCCACCCTATAAAGAAGAAGACTCATTAGGAAATGTTTTCGTGTCAAGATTAAAGGTGTTTGTGGGAATGATGAGAGTTGACTGATCACACCTCATCTGCAGGCTTTTGATTCTGCCCAGCATATCGAGGTGTCCCGCTGAATACTGCTCAATCACATCTTTTACATCATAGGGCCGCAGGGTTTCTTTAAACTTCCTCTTGGCCACCAGAAATTTCAGAATCCTACATTCACGTAAAACACAGAAGCACATTAGAATGACCCAGAATGTAGGCAGAATGACGCAGAAGCCTCCATGGCATTACAGGAAAAGATATAACAGGAATACTGCAAACAAAAGCAAACAGCTGTGAAACGAGTCACGAGATTAATAAGTGTAACAAGATTAATTACAGAAAGGAGCCTTATCAATTACATGAGTGACTCATGAACAGTCAGCGCAGCTCATCCCCCTCCTCACGGCTGGTAATTATTCTGATGATGAGTCTCTCTTTACACAGAGGGAAAGCGTGGGCACTATCTATTGTGTGATGTAACCTCATAGGAACCTGGGAAAAGGGATTTTTCCCCCACGTCATTATACTGTAGCGTAAGCATAAGACAAATGACAGTGTTAAAAAGCAGATTTATGCCTTAATGTGTTTATGCTGCAGTAGACAATTATTTAAAAAATGAAGAAAAAAACATTCAGAAAAAGCTATTGTATTTGTCCCCCACAAATTTTCAAATTATGTATTATTTCCAAATTATGCTTTTTTTTTTCACCCCACTTCAAGCTAATTTTCTTTTTTATTGTTTCCTCTGAAACTCTGATATCATAAAAACCTCAGGTTTAAAATAAGTAATCGGCTATGTATGCACACTAATTTTCATATGAATCAGGAGCGATTGCATTAAGTAGTAATTTATTTAAATAAGTGTTTTTAATTTTTCAGGCACAGAAATATGACCTTTCAAAATAAATACATGTTGTTATGATTATTTTGTTTATATATAATTTATTTCCTGTTTTATTACACAAATTTAAAACAAGCATTCCCAATCTGATATATACTGTACAATTGTGTTTTCGAGGCAACTTGTAAAACAAAAAAGAAATCTTTTTTTAATATTTTCCTTTAAAGGGGTCCTTGATTATGATTTCACTTTTTTCACTTCAGTGTAATGTTGCTGTTTGAGCATAAACAACATCTGCAAAGTTATGACGCTCAAAGTTCAATGCAAAGCGAAATATTTTCTTTTACAGAATTCTCTGTTTAAGGACTACAACAAACTACAACAAGCTTCTTCCCGGGTTGGTGACATCACTAACCCTAAAATTTACATAAACCCTGCCCCCGGGAGCACACAACAAAGGGGGTGAGGCCATGTTATTGCAATACAGTACATAACAATAGCACGTCATAAAAGCAAGATGCCAACATAAGTTAACCGTAATTAAACTAAACTATACCTGTTCTATCTTCATGCAGCATATATTCTCTGGGTCTGTAGGCATCTTACAACAGTTCCCACACGAGCGATTTATAGATCACCATGACAGAATATGCTAATCAATGACTTTAAGATATTCCAGCTACATAAATTAAGCAACTAACCGTTCAGAAACGTCCTGTTGCATTCTACATGTTGTCACTTCTTCTTGAGTCTCTCCATTATTGTCCGACTCCGGTTTGAACATAAAAGGCTTCTGACATTTTCAGCGAGTCTGCGTGAGGTAATCGGCGCTGCTAACACTAGGTGCTAACACGAGCTCTTGCTCATTTGCATTTAAAGGGACACACACAAAAACGGCACGTTTTTGCTCACCCTCAAAAAGTGACAAATTTAACATGCTATAAAATATTATCTGTGGGGTATTTTGAGCTAAAACTTCATATACACACACTGGGGACATCAGAGACTTATTTTATATCTTGTAAAAATGGCATTATACCACCCCTTTAAAAGCTTTTTTTAAGGTATATATCATATTTCAAATTTTGTAATTTTTTTTTTGCCATGTTCAAAACACAAGCTGCGATGTCCCTACAGAGGACGTGTATAAAAATAAAAGTCTTTTTACACTCAGTTGCACAGTTACACTCTGAAGTCACTAAAATTTTCTTAAAATACAATACAGAACCCTTTAAGATTCTACATAGAAACTTTTCTTCTAAGGGCCCTATTTTAATGATCTAAGGGTGTGTCCGAATCCACTTTTGCTAGTTTAACGACAGAAAAAATGGTTGGCGCGTCTGGCGCATGGTCCAAAAGGATTGTACCTAGTCTCTTAATGAGTCATAGGTGTGTTTTGGGTGTAACGTGCAATAAACCAATCAGAGTCTCATCTCCAGGTAACGTTTGCACCATGGCTGATTCACTATTTACATGGTGGAATATAGACACCCTCAACCTGACGAGTCAGTTTAAATACATGTGTGTATTGCCACGATTGGTCAAATAATTAGCCAATTTTATTCGTCATTACTGCAAATAGGTCATTCTGATACATGCAATGACTATCCATTTTGACATGTAGGCATTTTTATCTTTATGTGCACAATAATAATCTTTTACATTGTAATCCTTTTATTTTTAGTATTTGGCATGTTTGTGTGCTGCTGCACGTCCCTTTGTGTGTGTAACAAGCAGAGTGTACGTGAGTTGTGCACCCGCCTATAGGTGCATATTACTAACACACCCTTTAAATAACAAAAAAATACTGCGCCATTGACTTTAGACCAGGTTTTTGTTGTCAATGGCGCAGTCATTTTCATTTGCCTCAAAATAGCAACACGCCAACAATGCACCTGAACACACCTCGTTTTTAGACCAGTATGTCCATGGGCGAACAGATGGGCGTGAGTGCATTTGCTATTTAAACAACGTGGCGCTGGATGTGAAAATGATAACTGCATCGGGCTGAAACTAGCAAAAAAACACTTGTGTCGCGCCTGGCGTCGCATTGCGCCGGGTGTATGATAGGGCCCTAAGAGTGTGTGAAAATCTCTGCAAAAACCCTGTCAAGACACATTTATGCAACGGATATGATCAATTCTGGTCCTATTCAGACTCTTCAGTGAATCTCTGACACTGTTTTTTATAAGCAGGATACCAGCTGAAAATACACTAGACATCACTGTATCCACTCGAGCATGAGCGGAGATGCCCTTGACCGCCACAGCGCTTCATTTTTCACCTAAAGTGTTTTTCCCTGAGTTGATAGTCAGAGACAGGTTAACCCTGTCTAAATCGGCATTGATCCCTCTTATCATTGCCTCAGTGCACTATCAAGCCCTGCTGGCTCAACAGAAAACTGAACATGGGTAAACATGTCCACTCAAACTCCATCACAGCGAAGAGGACATCCTGTCTTTAATATAGAGGCATTTCATGTTTAATAAGCTTCCGTTACGGAGAGTATCCGCTCTCAGAATACAACTTTAGATTCATTATCAACCAGCAGGGGGGGAACCGAGCTTGGACAAAAGTATTTTACTTGTGCAGGTAAATTCTACACACTAAGGAGGACTTTATTTTTTTATTTAATTTTTAAAAAAGAGCCATTGTTTTGCAGGAACAGCTAGCGTGTGCAACAGCAAATGTTGAGCTGTGCATCTCTGCCCGGGTGATGGTGCAGTTTCAGTCGAAGCTCAGAAGAAGTCCACAGCTGGTCCACAGCACATGTCAACCTCCCCCACAGAACAAACAAGTTTCTTGATGACTCTAGAGTTTAGGCTTTTTGCTGTCTGTATGTAATTTTTTTCCCCGTATTTTAATTTAGCAGGTAGCTGCATATTTTGTCAGGGCGGGTCTCAGGTGTGGATAAAAGAGAGGGTAAGGAAAAAGAGAAGGAGAGGGAAAGGAAAAAAAGAAATCCCATTTATTTCCATCCTCCAAGGGTTTCCTTAAAATGCTGACTCGCTCCCTCGATGGCAGTGCACAGTATGGGTGTATCATCATTATATGATCAGCTTTAGAATACCCCAGTCCACAGATGCATTTGAGATGGAATCTCTAAGAATAGCTGCATGAACAAATATCAGCCTTCATGCGTTATCTGAGGTAGGGATTAATGCAAATGAACATCCAAACATGCAGCAATCTTCAAATGAAATGTTTTGAGAATAGAAAATGTTTTTAGTGATCAAGCAGACCTAGGTCAGGGCAGTCCTTTAAAAGCTTTGCAAGGTGTGCTTTCATAAACCAGGAATAAAATAAAATAAAATAAAATAATAAACAAAAAATAAAATAAATTATTACATTTTGAACTGTGCAGAAGTTAATTTGAGGTTTATTTGAGGGAAATCTGGTTTTAAAATCTTTTTAGTGATCAAGCAGTTCTAGTTCAGGACAGTCCTGGAGAAAAATAAAATAAAATAAAATAATAAATAAAATACAATAAAAAATATATATAAACAAAATAAAAAATATAAAATATAATAATTATTACATTTTGAACTGTGCAGAAGTTAATTTGAGGTTTATTTGAGGGAAATCTGGTTTTAAAATCTTTTTAGTGATTAAGCAGATCTAGTTCAGGACAGTCCTGGAGAAAAATAAAATAAAATAAAATAAAATAATAAATAAAATACAATAAAAAATATATATAAACAAAATAAAAAATATAAAATAAAATAATTATTACATTTTGAACTGTGCAGAAGGTAATTTGAGGTTTATTTGAGGGAAATCTGGTTTTAAAATCTTTTTAGTGATTAAGCAGATCTAGTTCAGGCTTTGCAAGGTGTGATCTCCCAAAACCAGAAGAAAAATAAAATAAAATAATAAAATAAAATAAAATTATATATATATATTATATATATATATATATATATATATATATACACATATAAATAATTATTACATTTTGAACTGTGCAGAAGGTAATTTGAAGTTTATTTGAAGGAAATCTGGTTTTAGATTTCTGGTTTTAAAATCTTTTTAGTGATCAAGCAGACCTAGTTAAGGGCAGTCCTTTAAAGGCTTTGCAAGGTGCGATCTCCCAAAACCAGAAGAAAAATAAAATAAAATAAAATAAAATAAAACAAATTATTATTATATTTTAAACTGTGCAGGGTTTATTTGAGGGAAATCAGTTTTTTAGAGCAGATTGTTCTGTCCTAAGCCTGAATAGCACACCCTACACAGCAGAACACTGATAAACTGTGGGCCTTCCACAAAAGTGAAACCTCAGCATTGTGGTGAAGCTAAAATTTGCCTGTTCCTTAAGGACATCAATCTTATCGAGGGGCTCTTATGTAAAACAGAATCTTCTCGCCCAGATAACAGGAAATGATGCACCTGTGAGCATGTACACACCTGGAGCTCTGCCTTGAGAATCTGTTCAGCCAATGTGACCCAATCACCCATGCTGTACTGGTCAGGATGAAGGCTTGAAGATAAGAGTGTTCTCAGTACGGGTGACATTCACAGGTGCAAGGTGCAAAAAAATGAGCTTTCATGCACATCTCCATATGGGTGATTCTTCAAATAGATGCACTTTTTCTGTTTTCTTGAAATCCTGAAAAATGAAACCTCTTCAAATTGTGTTTGTATTATGCTAAATACAGTCAGCCGTTAACTATTTTGGCATAATGTGTGACTGTGTTTGTGATGCTGATGACAGTGGTTCAACCTTAAAGGATTAGTTCACTTTCATATAAAATTTTCCTGATAATTTACTCACCCCCATGTCATCCAAGATGTTCATGTCTTTCTTTCTTCAGCTGAAAAGAAATTAAGGTTTTTGATGAAAACATTCCAGGATTTTTCTCCTTATAATGGACTTCAATGGCCTCCAAACGGTTGAAGGTCAAAATTACAGTTTCAGTGCAGCTTCAAAGGGCTTTAAACGATCCCAGACGAGGAATAAGGGTCTTATCTAGCAAAAACGATCGGTCATTTTCGAAAAAAAATGTAAATGTATATGCTTTATATAAACAAAAGATTGCCTTCCAAGTGCTTCCGCCAAAACCGTACTTTCGTATTCTTCAAAAAGCTTACGCTGTATGTCCTACGCCTTCCCTATTCAACTTACGGAACGAACGCAGCGCCAGTTACATTTTTTCCGTAAGTAGAATAGGGAAGGCGTAGGACATACAGCGTAAGCTTTTTGAAGAATACGAAAGTACGGTTTTGGCGGAAGCACTTGGATCATTTGTTTATATAAAGCATATACATTTACATTTTTTTCAAAAATGACCGATCGTTTTGCTAGATAAGACCCTTATTCCTCGTCTGGGATCGTTTAAAGCCCTTTGAAGCTGCGCTGAAACTATAATTTTGACCTTCAACCGTTTGGAGGCCATTGAAGTCCATTATAAGGAGAATAATCCTGGAATGTTTTCATCAAAAACCTTAATTTCTTTTCGACTGAAGAAAGAAAGACATGAACATCTTGGATGACATGGGGGTGAGTAAATTATCAGGAAAATTTTATATGAAAGTGAACTAACCCTTTAATGTTATGAAGTGACGAGAATACTTTTTGTGCGGCAAAAAAAACAAAATAACGACTTTATTCAACAATATCTAGTGATGGGCGATTTCACTGTTTCATGAAGCAGTTTTGAAGCTATTATAATCTAACTTTTCAAACCAGAATTATTGTTTATTTTTTAAGCTATTTTTATTTAAAATCATCCTAGTGAACAACAATGTCCCCTAATTGAAGAATCACCCAATTCACATCCTGAACAAGGTCGCTCTGACCAATCAGAGAGAGGCCACTCGCTTCTCAGTAAGAACTTGACAATATTTTTAGAACATCTTGTATTACTTTCTGCTTGTTTAAGCAAGAAGTAGGAACCACAACTGAAGGTTGCCCTGCCCTCTATGAGTCTAACCCCGCTTTGTCTCCATAACGGTCAACTGATGTAATTGCACCGTGAAAAGGTCATGGCTGACGGCGCAGATTCTATACTGAGGTCCCTTTTGCAAAAGACCAACCGTTCATTCAAACTGAACGGCATGCATGGTGACATTATCTGAGAGTACTTGGTCTTTAAGTGAACTATATCGTTCTGTAGAGCTGTGTGGTGGTGTATTCAACTCCGGACTCACCTAACGGCTCGAATTAGGGTCTTCACTGCTGGAATCACATCCTCCATGGCGACATCACAGTAAGATTTGTCCTCTGTGTGCTCTTCTCCTACTCCCTCCACTATGACAGATCAATCCGTAATGAGAGAAGGAAAACGTACACTACCGTTCAATGTTTTTTTTTTTAAAGAAATTATATATTTTATTATGAAAGGATGCATTGGATTGATCAAAAGTGTCATTGAAGTGCCAGCAAAAACATTTATAATGTTACAAATTTCAAATAAATGCTGTTCTTTTGAACTTTCTAGTCATCAAAGAATCCTGAAAAACACTTCCACAAAAATATGAAGCAGCACAAATGTGTTCAATATTAATGATATTAATAATAAGAAATGTTTAAAATAAAAAGCCTGACAATGTCATTGCTAAATACCTATAATACTGCCTTCACATGCTATTGGAATTATCATAAATACGACTTTCCTAAGTAAAAATTGGACATGAACGCCCTCTCAAGTCGTATTTACCACTGGGAAGCTCGGGATAATTTTGATAGTCAAGTTCCTGAGATGGGCGGGCCATAAACTTTAAACTTTAAAACTGACTGGAATTCTTTATTCGTTTTTTCCACCACAGCTACATCGCCTTGTCTTGTCGTTAAAGTAGTGCATATTTACATATATGAATGATCATTTGAAGCATATTGTATGTTTTATACACAGCGAAAATAGCCTGTATTTGACTGAAATTCCAGAATCGTCAGAAAGCTGACTATAGATAGCATGGTGAATATTTATATGGTTGTCAATGAATGGGACGCTAAATACAATTTTGGTTTAAATAAGATTTTCCCCAATAAATAGACAATAATAAACCTGGTCTCCTCCATGATTCCTGTTCTTTCTGACAACAAAGCACTTGAATGCGACGAGCTCGTAATCACGACTTCAGAAGTGGGAAGTAGGAAATTTCCGATAGCACATGAAGGCAGTAACTAACTAAAACCAAACTTAATACGAAAACAAACACTTAAACATGCGTTTGCATTATAAGAACTACCTAAAATGACAGAAACCATCTTTGTAAAAAATTATTTGAAGTGTAATTGGATTTTTTAGTTTGGCTCGTGTCCCATTTGATTACATGGAGAAGGCGGGGTTTATGACCTATTCTGCAGCCAACCACCAGGAGGCGATCAAAATGCTTTAGCTTCACTTTTTAGGACACATGCGGCACTTGGTAATGACAGTCTGTAAAAAGGGTCCATAAATGCAGCCTTGGTGAGCATAAGAGACTTCTTTCAAAAACATTAAAAAAATCTTACCGACCCCAAACTTTTGAACAGTGGATTATGTACATATATATGTGCCTGTATAAGGGTAAACATTTAGAATGAGATATCTACCATCTGCAGCAGCCCGTGGTTTTAGGCGGAGAGAGGTACGGAATCGAGTCCGATCATTGAAGCTCCAGCTTTTCTGGACCTTGCCCGGGCTGGTGGCTTCTGGAACGTTCTCCGTGCTGGGCGAGCACCGCACATTACCTGGGGGCAAAGGAGAAGCCTTGCTCCGGATAGCCTGAGAAGAGCGTGAATTGTTCATCCTAATGCGGTCACGGAAGCCCATCTTCCCACTGGCGAGAGAATTAGAGGAATGATCTGAGTTGGTGACAAACAAGGAAATTAATCAATCTCCTCATTAGCACTGCCTTGATTTTCTATATAAGACTTTTCCTACATGTTCCATAACGTAAAATTGTTTCAGAGACTGTGTTTGCTTATGTAAGAGGACAGAGACAAACAGACAAAAGGGTTAAGAAACACACATCGATCTATCTACAGGTGGGTAGTTTAATTTACATGATAACGCTGACACCCCAAAGAAGGAAAGTCGTTAGTCAAATACATATGTTGCCCTGTGTGAGCATCACATAATTTCATAGACATTTGGATTAATATTTAAATAGTTTAGAAAGCATTAGCAGATACTGGGCTTAATTTCTTAAGCTGAATGGGGCATGACAGCGTATTAATCTGTAGCGTGCCATCAAAAGGAGCAACTGTAGAAATGCAAGAGCACTCTTTGAATCCATGGAACCACGCACATGCATGCTAAAGTAGGTATTTTATGTGTAATCAAATAAAATCCACTTAACTTAATTCAACATGCCACAAAGTAAAATTCTCTACAGTCCTAATTGCAGTCATCACTGAAATACTGTTTCAATCATGCACAGAGGTCACAAACCTCATGCACACTTTGTCAAAGAACATTATTTTGTAACTCAATCTACATCCAATTACTTTTAGCATGCTAACACATGCTTAAACACACTAAAAGATATGAAGATCTCAGTCTAAACATGACTTGTCCATGCATACCTCCCCTACAAAATGTTTAACAGCTCTGACCCAAGAATTCTTGATATTCCTGCATTCAAATGCAACAACATGCCATAAGTGATTTAGCCTCTGAAAAATAACCGTAAAGTAAAACTGACATGCATATCAGAATAAACCATGATGAAAATTGATTGAGGTTTCAGTAACACCCGATTGCATGGTTTATCTTTGCCCTGTGAGCACATGCAGGCCTCATCTGTGTGCATTCAGCAGAGATATACAGTACTCTGTTCTCTGATCAGCCTCTCACAGACTAAGGCCTTGTCCACACTAATACGTTTTCGTTTGAAAACGCATCTTTTTCTCTCGGTCCACACTGAGACAGCGTTTTTGTTCTGTGAAAACTGAGCTTTTTGAAAACTGATGACTGACACTAGCGGCTGCGGTCTTTAGCATCCTTGTTAGCGCGCCCGGCTCCCATGCCGGAGACCCGGGTTCGAATTCCGTGAGTAGGAGTGGTTACATTTGGTGCCGTGACCCGGATGGGAGTGAGGTTTAGGGGGGTGAGTGTAACGGACGTAGGCCAGTAAGAGCTGTGCGTATAAACCTCACTCCCCGGTTCTCAAGAAGTGCACTAGTAGCTGTGGTCTTTACAGTCCTTGTTAACACGCCCACCTCCCATGCCAGCAACCCGGGTTCGAATCCCGCTCGGAGCGGGGCAGGTAGGAGTGGTTACATTAGGTGCCGTGACCCAGATGGGAGTGAGGTTTAGGGGGGTAAGTGTAACGGACGTAGGCCAGTAAGAGCTGTGCGTGTAAACCTCACACCCCTTTCCTCAAGAGGTGCGCTAGTGGCTGCGGTATTTAGAGTCCTTGTTAGCACGCCCGCCTCCCATGCCGGCGACCCAGGTTCGAATCCCGCTCGGAACGGGGCAGATAGGAGTGGTTACATTTGGTGCCGTGACCCGGATGGGAGTGAGGTTAAGGGGTTGAGTGTAACGGATGTAAACCTCACACCCCAGTCCTCAAGAGGTACGCTAGTGGCTGCGGTATTTAGAGTCCTTGTTAGCACGCCACAGACCCCGGTTCGAGTCCCGCTCGGAGCGGGTGCGAGTAGGACCGGTGACATATATAATCAACATTTGTACATGAGAAATTTTAGATTTCTCCATTGTTTTTAATTCGATTATGCTGTTCGCAATGCTTCATGGGACTGTAGTTCTTTCCCTCACTAAAGCCGTTAAGTACACAATCTTGTACCTTTGTCATTTTGTCTGATTTTCAAAAACTGGCTTGGTTCATGGCTTATAACTCCTTAACGAAGACTTTTTAAAAATCACTCTTCATATCACAGTCCTGCAAAGATGACAGAAAATTTACTCGCAATTGCTGTCCTGCGGCAAAACATGAGGGCAATTGCGTTTTAGACCAAATAATGGTGACTGAGTGCAAACTGGACGCATCAGTGAATGGCGAGATATTCCTGTCTGTATCATCTCAGTGAGCTTTTATGAGGTTTAATGCATGCGCTGTAAGGTGAATTTAGCAGTTTCCGATGTTTCAGTGTGGATGAGAAACTTTTGAAAAACGCTTGGAAATGCTAGTGTGGACGGAGAGCGTTTTGAAACGAAAACACTTTTTTAAATGTATTTGGATCAATGTAGACGTAGCCTAAAGGGCAGCATATTACTGAGATTATTGAGCTAGTGCAGCCTCCATTTCAGGAATATACTGAATCCAGTCATGATGAATGCCTCATCACAGAAGGCATTTCCGAATCTCGCTGAATGGGTCGAGCCGCACTGGATCAGTAAGTCTCAGAAAGTTTCAGGCATCAGGGGCGGGACGGATCGTGCCCAGTGTGCACAGGCACATCACACATGGATACCTCTGCTTACTGCCAGTATGAATCCGGAAGAAACCCCTCTTTTTAGATACGAGCTGACTGAAGAGACACACAAGGCAGAGGGAGGGATTCGTGAAGGGTTGTGAGGGTTAGTCGGCTGTGCCAGGATACACGTGTTACACTTGTTTTAGTGTGCATTTTCGGGCAAACGTTAAAATTTCATATGCAAGTAGTATATAATACATGGATGTTGTTGGATTCAACTCTCTCAGTTTGTGTAACTTAAAGGTACACTAAGTAACTTTTGGGGCACTGGCGGTTAATTAACAAAACTGCATGCGTCTCGCGGATGAACATTGTAGCTGGAGCTACTTCTCTCTGTTTATGTCTATGACGAGTCACGCAGGTACTGGGCTACACCGCAGCGGTTATTGTCCCGCTTATTATAGGCATACCGTAGTGATTCAGGAAAAGACAAAAACAGGGTTTGGAAGATGGATTCATGATGTACTCAATTTTGAACAAAATAAAAGTTACATAGTGTACCTTTAAAATGCCTAACTTAAATACAAATTTTCAATTTTTAAATGAATGCAAATGCAAATGCAAAAATGCAAATTTGATCCTCATGTATTCAAAACTAGTATGACTTTCTTTCTTCCGTGGAACACAAAAGGAGATGTTTTGAAGAATGTCCTGGCTGCTTTTTTCCATACAATGAAAGTCAATGGGGACTGGGGCGATCAAGCTCTAAAAATGAAAGTAGTAAAAATAAAAGTAGTCCATGCAGACATCTGTGCTATAATTCAAGCTTTAACGGGAACGGGAAAAAAATTTAAGCTGCTGTTTGCTTACTGCATTCACACCATGTCGTAATTACCCTAATTACGAGATGACAACAAGTAACATTCTACTCGGAGCTGTTCAGATGGTCATGTGGTACAAGTCGGAGCTCTCAGAAAATTTTAAGTTTACAAGTTATAATTACGAGTTCTACGATGACATGAACACTTTTTTTTCGGAATCTCGTAATTACGGTATATTTCCGACAAAACGTTAAAATCCCTTCGCCATTGCTTTCAAATCTCATAATGACTTACATTTTCTAAAATAAATCTATCGTAAGGCTCCAGAACAGTTTGAATATAGTGCACAAGTTGTATGAACCACTGTTTTAGTGCTTTCTTTATGTTTTTTTTTTTGGTCATTTTTAACAGCTCAAGTTTACTTTTATTGTAAATATTGCTAAATATTTCTTTCTGTGTTCCACAGATGAATGAAAATAACAGGTTTAGCGCGACATCAGGCTCGCTATTCCTTTTGGGCAATAATGTGCACTTCAAAACAAAGTGTAACTTAGTAATAAGTGGAGAAATAAGTGTTTCTGAAGCAAGGGTCAGTGAGCTCACACACACATTAAGGATCAGCACTTGCAGCCTTTCAGCACATCTCTGCTTTTTTTTTTTTGCACTGAAATGAACTGCCCCAGGATCAGTTGAAAGGGATACAACATGTGCAACTTATAGGGGTGAAAGGTCATTTAGAGAAAGTAGAGTGAGGCAGGTAGGGACGGGGTGGCATGCGGATACTGGCATGTGATGAGGTCACTAGAGGTCAATCGATTAGATTTCAATGCATCTGAATGCAGCCAATCCATCATTGCGTCTTAGACGCGGTTCATTTTATCATCGTCACTCGAAACAAAAAGCACCTCAAACTGTAAACACAGCACGGCCAACGACAGTTCCCATTGGGCGAAATAGTCGTCTCAAAAGCCTACCACAAACCTGCATGGAACGTCAGTCCTCCTGAAAACGTGAAAGGATGGAGTGATGGCAGGGAGGAGAGGAGGAGAATGGAGAAGTTGAATGAAGGACTATGAAGATGGGGTGTGAGACACACTGAAATGTCAAAGGGTAAAGAGATAATGCTCGCACACAAATGTGCGCAGGCATTAACACACATAAAGGCCATTGAACCAAAGAACGACACCAGATATGTGATCAGTTATGGAGATTTTCTATTATATAGGCTACACAAGCATAAACTACTAAAAGGCTATAATGAAAATTCCAACTTATCTACCACAAATTAAAGAGTAGAACATCACATATCTGATATATCTTTCAATGTCCTAGTGTAGATGTGTAGTATTAGTATCAGCACAAAGAACAAGACAAAAAACACAAGCAAACACAGAAAGGCACACAGAAAACACAAACAAGTAAAACTGCTGCAACTGATTTAACTGCAGCTTTTTGGAGTGTCAGGTGTTGAACTTCCTGTAAACCATTTATATATTGATGAATGTATTAAGGTGCCCCTATTATGCTTTTTTTGGATATTACTTCCAGCACGAACCTATTAGATTTGTAACAAATTTGCATAGTGGTCCTCATTGGCTGCCTGTGAACAATGTCTACTTTGCCCCGCCCTCGAACACTGTAGTCGAAGCTGAGGCCTGGAAGAGTTTGGTTCGTGTTGATTGTTTTCTGCGATGCAAAAGCAAATGCACTTCCAAAGGATGAGGACTCGAGCTCGAAATTGATACAGTTAAAGAGACACCATCACTGTGTATACAAGTGCTGAGGAAGAGCTGAAATTTAGTTATGTAATGGGCCTTTCATCTCTGATACGTGCTGTAAGGGGTAGACCAATCACAACAGATTGGGCCATCTGACCAATCAGAGCAGAGTAGTCTCTCAGAAAGGCGGGGTTTAGAGAGACCAAATCCTTTATTGAATCGTTTCAGAAACTGTGAGAAAAGAGCTGATGCTGCAATATATATTATGAGAAAATTAAAGTTGTGTTTTTGACCTTGGATGCATGTAAATATTTGGTATGAGACCTCCAAAACAAAATGAAGAGCTTTTAAAATAGCATAATAGGGGCAATTTAAGTAATGACCTGAAACTTTACTACACTACAGTATGCTAGTATTATTGTGAATTTAATTTTATTACTGAAATTGCAGGGAAGAGTTAGTGTCCTCTAGGAAGATTGAACTGGACAGTGGCGTACCTGTCCCCCGACAGGTAGGGGGAGCTGTACGGCCGGAGCCCCGACAGCAGGGTGTGGTAGGAGTTGTGGAGAACCTTCTTGGTGCTACGCTGCCGTTGGAGGTGACTGAACAGTAATGTCAGTTCTCTGACCCACAAGCAAAAAATGAAAATAATCAAACATGACAAACGAAACAAAACAAAAAAAGGAAAAAGAAGCAAACACAAAGCTAAAAACAAAATGGTAAATTAACCATCAAAATACTTTAAAAAGACAGGGGTAATTCAGATTATAAAATATCTACTGTTTAAAAATGCTATTTGTGTACTGAAATACACACTTCCCTGTCATTTTAAATGAATGCTAATTAGTCAGATTAATTCACCCAAAGACGAATGCATGTGGGATAAATAATATTAAGGTAAAAATAGAAATATATCATTAAGAATCAAAAATGTGGCATAATGTACTATATGGAAACACTGAGATATTTCATAAAAGGAATTAAATCATATATAGAAAATTGTGAAATTGTGAAAAAATGTTTATAATTTATTTGTTGGTTTGAAGAATATTTATAGGATCTGTCAAATTACATCATATTAAGTTTTTAATTAGTGGTATATTTACAAATATGTAGAATATTATGTTTAATATTTAATATAAGATATTAAAACTTGGTTTCAGGGAAGTTAACACTATTTTTGTAGTTAAGTTTATCTTGTTTCAAGAATTTTTATTTCATTAATTTTTAAATACATTATCTAGCTTAAAACATGAGTCACATTAGGGTTTTTTAATAATAAATAATTTCTATTTCTCCACATTTTTCATCCCACATTAACTGGTACTAAAATTAAATCTTATGTAACTCATGAAAACTCATGTCATAATCTTTGCTTTCAGTACGTGCAAAATTTAATGCTGCAGATGAATAAAGCAAAACAATAAAAGGAACTGCAAAACTATCAATAAAATCATGATTTCTGGGTCAAAGTACCATTTTTAATTAAAGTGAAATACATTTTGTGTGTCTGTGTAGGGAGGATAATAAAATAAAACAGTTTTCTCAGAAACACGATTATAAATCTGACTAATGCTGAAGTATTTGGGATATTTTGAACCCCTTCTTTTTGAAATCATGATCTCAAAAGCCACCTGTCAGTCATATCAGTTACACACAAGGCCAGTTCAACTTGCACAGCACAGATAAGCATGTCCGCCGAGGGCTCCTTTACAGGTCATACTTACCTGAAGGACGGCAGCATACTGTCATAGAAATACCAGGTGGCTGTGAGATATGAGTGCTGAGCATCTGTAGAGTAGAGACGCCATGCAGCCTGGGGAGACAACACGATACAGCACGGCACAAGATGACACACCCAGACGTACATGCACACAATGCACACATATTTGGACGTGGAAATAGAAATCGTGACTGTATTTGCGGCAGGTGTGTTGCTCACCTGTATGAGGTTGGCAGCGGGAGTCCTCCTCTTCTCAAAGTGTTTCTGCCGGTGCTGCTCCTGCACTTTCAGAGCAAATCCCGAACCCAGGATGCCCTTACAGAAAGGACAGAGGGCCATTAGCTGGTTTGGGATCGGTGGAAAATGAAATGTCAACGGCCTTAAAATCGACAGCAGTACTTACAGCGGGCAGGGCAAAGAAGGACACTCCCAGCAGGGCAAAGCAAGCTGCTAAAAGCCGACCTTGCCAGGTGCGTGGCGTCTTGTCACCGTAGCCGATCGTAGTGAGGGTTATCTGGGTGAAAACAGTGGAGGTAAGAATAACAAAATGGCCAGGGGAGTCGTGCACCTTTTTTCACCTAATTTCAAAACCTGCCATTTTACAAATAGACCTTAGTCAGGGTAGCGCCTATTTAAAGGATTAGTTCACTTCAGAATTAAAATTTCCTGATAATTTACTCACCCCCATGTCATCCAAGATGTTCATGTCTTTCTTTCTTCAGTCAAAAAGAAATTAAGGTTTTTGAGGAAAACATTCCAGGATTTTTCTCCATATAGTGGACTTCAACAGGGACCAACGGGTTGAAGGTCCAAATTGCAGTTTCAGTGCAGCTTCAAAGGGTTCTACATGATCCCAGACGAGGAATAAGGGTCTTATCTAGAGAAACCATCGGTCATTTTGTAAAAAAAATAAAGATTTTATGCTTTTTAACCACAAATGCTCATCTTGCACTGCTCTGCGATGCGCCACGCATTACGTAATCAGGTTGGAAAGGTCACGTGTGACGTAGGCAGAAGTACCGAGCAATAAGTCAAACAATGATGTCGGACAATTTTGAAGTTGGAGGAGAAAATGAGATGACTTTTTCGCCCTACCGCGGTACTTTCCAACCTTGACCTTTCCAACCTGATTACGTAATGCGTGGCGCACTGCAGAGCAGTGCAAGACGAGCATTTGTGGTTAAAAAGTATATAAATTTTATTTTTTTTAGAAAATGACAGATCGTTTCACTAGATAAGACCCTTATTCCTCATCTGGGATCACGTAGAGCCCTTTGAAGCTGCACTGAAACTGCAATTTGGACCTTCAACCCGTTGACCTGTTGAAGTCCACTATATGGAGAAAAATCCTGGAATGTTTTCCTCAAAAACCTTAATTTCTTTTTGACTGAAGAAAGAAAGACATGAACATCTTGGATGACATGGGGGTGAGTAAATTATCAGGAAATTTTAATTCTGAAGTGAACTAATCCTTCAATTTTTGACAGGAATGAAAACGAGGCTGTGAGGGATAGAATTACAATGGATTATACTGTTGTTTAACAACATACTGATTGTTCAGCTGATGAATCGTCTTTCCGAAAAAAAAAAAACCTTTCAGTTGAAAACACCATTGAACAGTTTTACAAGTTAAATATTATGTGATCTCGGACCTTTATACAGTGTGTGCCATTGCAAAGACTGTACGTCTATCCCTCACAGCCTCATTTTCATCCGTGTTAACTTCAAAATGGCGTCTAATCTGACAAAAGTCTACGGTTAACCAGTTTGGTCAGTGAAATGCATTTCAAGGTCAGGAAAAACAACAACAAAAAAAGGTTTACAGCTCAAAGCAGTGGTAGTTTAAAAAAACTCAAATGAAAACTAAATGAAAATATTTTCATCGACTGAAATAAAACAAAAATGAACAAAAATAAAACTTGAATAAGTAAAAACTAAAATAGGGAAAAACAGAAACAAAAAAATACATTTAAAATTCATGACTCCAAACTAACAAAAATACAATAAAATGGACAAATTAAGTTTTCACTTTTTATACATAGTAGATTGTAAAACCTTTACAACCCACCTGCACTAAACATAAAAATGCTACTAGATAGCAATAACATTAGACTGAGAACTTTAACGCTGGTAAACATATTTTTAAACCAGTTAGCGCATTAACTTAAAATGCTAAAATAAAAACTAAAGCTGAAACAAAAAAGTCCTCTTAAATAATAACACACAAACACACACACACACGCTTTTAAAATCGACTTTACTGTTTCTAACGCTGCAGTTTCAGTATATTATATTTAACAATCAATCTATTGGAGGCAGAAATAGAATCCCAGTAGAAATGAAACTAAATTGCTGCAACATCAATTCCCACAAAAATGATTCAAAGCGAGGGAACTGACAGTGGCACAGGACAGGTTATTAGTTCAGTCGAGGGCAGTACTTACTGTTCCCCACCAGAGGGAGTCAGCATAAGTGGAAAACTCCTGGTTATCTTCCTTCTCAGCCAAATAGACCAAGAAGGAGGCAAAGATCAGTACCAGGAACCCAATGTACCAGGCTGTGATCAGCTCCTGAAACACAGAGAAAGGAAAGTTAAGAAAAAAAAGTTATGAGAAGAGTATTTCATTAATTAAAACGCTAAACTGGTGAACTAATGAAGATGGTCAACCAAGTATATTTATTTCTTAGTCCTATACTGTCTTAATATGCTAAAAGATATAAATTTGTTGGTTGATCTTCCTAAAAGGAGTAAACAATGTGGCTCTGTATGAGTCACCATGAAATCAAAATTGACAATTTTTTATTTTATTTTATGGAATAAAGTATTTATTATAAATGATTTATCCGTGCACATCATTATCATTTTTATTTAATGTACTCTGGAAATCTTTAATCAAAATAACTTCCCCTCCCTCTTGCAGTGACATCTCTTCTATTCTCTGATGATGTGTTTACTGGCGCGAGGGCGGGGCAACCTGTCACTCACATGAGATCGACCAATAGCAAACCACAACCATCCAATCAATTCCCCATGGACAAAATCAAGTCCCACCCTACATTTTTTCTTGTTCAAGAAGCTGTTTCACTCATCACAATAGGGAAGAAAAGACTATTGCAACTTCTGTTTCATGCTGATTTTAACCAGCAGCATGATTTAGGGGCGGGGCTATTTGTTTGCTCGACCAATGGCAGATGGGGATAGAGTTTTGAAGCATATTTTATGCAGTTGGTTCTTCAGATTTAAGGTGTGGATACGCACAAAACAAAGTTTGCATTATGTGTATGTTTCATAGGTTTTCATAAAACATGTACAGTAACACAGTATAGAAGCGAACGTCCTCTGATGGATGAGTGTGTGTGCTGCTGTCACCTTGCTGTGAGCGTACACCACAGAGCCCAGCAGCTTCCAGGTTCCTCCCCGGCGGTCCATACGCACCATGCGCAAGATCTGCAGAAAACGCATGCTGCGCAGAGCAGATGTGGCGAAGATGTTTCCCTGTGTGCCTGCTGCTATCACTGCCAGCGACGCCACGAAGACAATGAAGTCTACGTAATGAGACGAACATGATGACAAGAACAGAAAAGAGAAACAAAGAAAAGAGAACCAATCTTTTTAGATGGGGTGGCACATACCTTCATTTTTTGAAGGGGGAACCACGTTTTGAAAATGTCTTTTTTTTTTTTGGTAAGACGTCTATTGATGTAATTTATGTTTATAGTCCAGTGTATTGAAATCTCAACCAATTGTACATTGATATCCATACCGATCAAAAAGAAGTCATATAAGTTTCGAGTAACATGAGGGCGGGCAGATGATGAGGAGAAGACATGTGAATGGTGTTTTCTGCCATAGATCTTTATACAAACACATTTGTGCCCCTCATGATGCTTCTGATCTCAGACTCCAGGTCTTTACCTATGACGCAGAAGGGCTTTCTGGCAAACCGTAGCCGACCCTGCCATCCTCTGTACCGGCAGCAGCATCCGGCTGCCCAGACCCTCACAAAGTACTCCAGCCCAAAAACCACGATCATCACAAACTCCTGCAAGTAAAACCACATGAAATCATTTTCAAAATCAATCCTCTTAATAATGCCTGCTTTGTTCTTTGAATATGGCAATAAATATATCAAAATAACAAAACTGATGACTGATGGTCTGCCAGTAATCTATAAATATAAATATACACATCTGGCAGTAAAGGTTAAAGTACTAGACAGTCAATTGACCTCTAATTCATAAAAAATTAAGATTGTTTTGCTGTATATAATAGTGTGGCGCAGGGAGAACATGTTTTTGTCGGCCAAAACCCGGAAAACGAGTTGCATTTTAGCACTTCTTTTTCCATCATAATGAAGTCAAAGAGTTTTTATAATGGGTTTTTGGTTAAATGCCTGAAATAAGGTATATTTTCATGTTTTTTTAAAGTCTCTCTGTGGTGAAAATCAAGTTTATAATGTTGTTTATATGTTTATGTGGTGTTTTTAATATGCTTTAAGACAAACCATGTGCAAATTTACAAGTCAACACCATTGCTGAGTATTTTCTGTTTAAAACTGCATGTGATCTAAAGACAGTTTCAAAAACGCAGTTTGAAATCGCTGGTTTTTCTTATGTTACAAACTACCTTGTAACCAATCATGTCAACGTGCCGGCAGGCTTTTGCATATCATTAATTATGACCGCTCTGAAGCAGGAGAGTCGTGTAACATTAGCAACACATTATCAGCTGTTTGATAATATAGTCAAGTAAAACGCTAATCATATTAATTACTGTTATGTGTCCGACGTTGTAAAAAGCAATACCACTGTGCAGCGTTTACTACAGTAAGTTGACCGAGTGGATCTCTGAGCTCGTGCAAGTGAGTGGAGGCGGGGCTAATTAGCATATTCATAGATCCGCGTATACTAAATGAAGCAAGGGTGTAGAGTTACATTCAAGCTATTTTAAGGCATGAAGAATTTTTTTTTTTTCACAGGAAAAAACATTTAAAATATGTCATTTTGGTGATCAAAGATGAGTTTTAAGGGATAAAATTATTAAATACAGGGGACTTTAAAGCTTTTACTTGTCTTGAAAAAGGAGGTTAAATGGGACTATAGAGGTCATCGGGGACATTAACTCTTTCACCGCCATTGATGGAAATTTCGGGCTTTCCATGTTTTCACTGTTATATGGTAGGGGGCGCTATTACGCATCTTCTGAAAGAGTAGAGAATCTCCGGATCAAAACACAGGCAAAAAAGGAGCAGAAACGAACGATAAAAGCATTGCTTATGCATATTGTAGTCTTTGAAAAAAATGTGATTTTTGTTCAAAATAGTGCTTTTTTTATGAAAGTTACCCACATTCAAGTGTTGATAAAAAAGAAAGCATGAAGCTAAAATAAAACTTTTTTTTTGTTTAAAAAAAAAAAAAAAAAACGCTGGCGGGGACATCACATCGAACAGGTAAACTCATCTACCCACTAGTCCACATTCACAGCCTCATTGTGTCTATAATCATGCTCTTGCAAACTATTCTAACTCAAACTTTCAGGGAAAATGTTTTTACACAAAGACTAAAAAAGAGTTGTCGGAAGCTTAAAGGATTAGTTCACTTCTGAATGAAAATTTCCTGATAATTTACTCACCCCCATGTCATTCAAGATGTTTATGTCTTTCTTTCTTCAGTCAAAAAGAAATTAAGGTTTTTGAGGAAAACATTCCAGGATTTTTCTCCATATAGTGGACTTCACTGGGGACCAACGGGTTGAAGGTCCAAATTGCAGTTTCAAAGGACTCTACACGGTCCCAGCCGAGGAATAAGGGTCTTATCTAGCGAAACGATTGGTCATCTTCTAAAAAACAAATGTATATACTTTTTAACCACAAATGCTCGTTCTGCACTAGCTCTGCGATGACCACGCATGACGTAATCACATTGGAAAGGTCACGTGTGACGTAGGCGGAAGTACAGTGTCTACAAAGTGAATGTGCAAAGATTAAGCCAAACAGCCTTTACAAAAAAAAGGTACAACAACGATATCGGACGATTTTGAAGTTGGAGGAGAAAATGAGATTTTCGCCCTATCGCGGTACTTCCGCCTACGTCACGCGTGACCTTTCTAATGTGATTACGTAATGAGCAGTGCAAGACACGAATTTGTGGTTAAAAAGTACATAAATTTTTATTTTTTTTTAGAAAATGACCGATCGTTTCGCTAGATAAGACACTTATTCCTCGGCTGGTATCATGTAGAGCCCTTTGAAGCTGCACTGAAACTGTAATTTGGACCTTCAACCTGTTGGTCCCTGTTGAAGTCCACTATATGGAGAAAAATCCTGGAATGTTTTCCTCAGAAACCTAAATTTCTTTTTGACTGAAGAAAAAAAGACATGAACATCTTCGATGACATGGGGGTAAGTAAATTATCAGGAAATTTTCATTATGAAGTGAACTTATCTTTTAATGATGGTGATGTTTAAGTCATGTGACCGTGGTGGAGTTTGTTTAGCTTTTTTTATTTAGGCTTCAAATATCTTAAAA
This sequence comes from Mylopharyngodon piceus, assembly GCA_039654765.1. Lineage (NCBI taxonomy): Eukaryota > Metazoa > Chordata > Actinopteri > Cypriniformes > Xenocyprididae > Mylopharyngodon > Mylopharyngodon piceus. Next base: position 13,900,142 of record CM077448.1, on the reverse strand, counting down.
GTTGAGTTCATTTGTGAAGATTATCATGACGAACAAAATGTGTAAGAATCATAAACTTTTCTTAGTCACAGAACTTATTTTCTGCAATGGAAAAATCCTACTGGAGGGAACCAGGGTGATGCTAACTTCCGAGCTGGTCTACAAAAATACATCGCTGCAGCGCTCTATTGGGAAATTAATCTGCAAGTCCTCATTTACGCTAAATCATATGACTGCTTCAGATGCCACAGACGGTCTGGATTTACAGAGGCCTGCGCTAAATGCTTGTATTGATTACAGCTCCTGTAGTGGCACCTGCGTTCTCAATGTGAACAAACACTTACAGACTGAGAGTACAGTCAATACCAGAAATGGCATGATAGACAACATAGTCCTTTCCTGCAGGAGACCATTAAATGCAAAAAAAGTGGGAGAGAAAGTCAGTGTGAGAGGGGAAGCACTTCATAGTGAATGAGTGATTATAGAATTGCAGCTAAGATTATTGGATGGAGTCGGCTACTTCTTGCATACTCGACAACACCTGAATCCTGCCGTGTGCTTACATTGCCATTTCCCAAAGCAAAGATCCCAGCGGAAAACAAAATGCACACTTAACGCAGCCACAGGGAGACATGAGACAGTACAAGAATGCTTACAGTGTGCCAATCAGATGAGAAATGAACCTGGCCTGAGATGCTGCTAAAACGGTAATGAAAATTAGGCCTAATAATTTTCAAAATGTGTTTCATTGCAGTTATAAAGAGAGCAAACGCCCCCTAATGTGTTATATTGAAGCCTTATTCTGAACACTGACAATAAAGTTTGGGACGCAGAAAAATGCTTTAACAAAAAGCCTTATTAATAATAATTTATAGTTACAATCCTACAGCATAAATGTACATGCTTATGCTTACAAAAGAATTCAGAACAATGCCTGCTGGACTAATAAGATAAACCGCTTAGTAACACAACGGACAGCAAAACAGGCTTGCATACACGGCACATTTGATCCATAATGCTGGCAAACAGAAAAAAAAAATATCACCCAATTGACCTTTTTTAAAGACACACCTCCAAAAACACCTGAAAAAACATATAGAGAATGTGATTGGACGGACTAACGGCCACGGAGAAAGCACTGTGTGATTAATTATTCAGATGATGGGCTATTATGAATGTATTTAGAGACGGCACAGACAAGGTGAATGCTGTTTAGTGAAGGTACTTAGATCAGACAGTCTGTGGCTGCCAACTTTCAACTACGTTTCTGGATATAAAACACAGGAAGGAAGTCAAAGCATTTGCTCTACAGGTAAGAGAGAGTGCGTGGATTCATTTCAATGTGATTTAATAGATAAACTGCATACTGTGTCAGATTTAAAGCCGTTTGGAGATGAGGCTGTGATTTAGTCATTAAGAACTTACAAGAAACAATTCTCCATTTCTACATTTGTGTTTTTTCTGTTTATCTTAAAAATATTTGTGGGACGCATGCACACGAGTAGGCCCTGCTGCTTCTTTAGTGCATTTCAGTATTGGAAATATGGTAAAATTTCTTAAATGGAGCGGAAAGTACTACACTTTTATTGGTAGCTGAAAGCATGATCAAATTTGCCAAAATATTAAATAAACAAACATGAGCAGCTGCATCTGTACTTTTTTTTTTAATAATGTGGAGGTTTTTGTCCCTGCTGGTTGATGTTGTAATTACACCATCTAGACATAAAAAGCCTCTCTATTGACGGCTGTTCAATTATATTCTGAACATAATATTTTTTACAAGAAACATAAATTGCTAATATTTCTACCCAGCTAACAGGGAATGTTCTCAGAACCGTGGCAAGGTTCTCTTAAAGTTATGAACAAACATTCGAGTAGCATTATTAGAGCAGTTTTTGTATATGGTCTTTAAACGTTGGTTCTCAAAACCTTATTTATACATTGTTCATTGAATGTTTTTTCTGAAACGTTTTAGTTGGGCATTTTTTTTTAATGTTACTATGTGTGCCAGAATGTTTAGTAAACATTCAAAAGTAACATTCCCATAATGTTGCAAAATGATTAAATGAAATGTTCCCTTAATGATCGCATAACCAAAAAACATGAAAAAAAAGGGGTGTTTTGAACGTTCAGAAATAACATTTTCATAACATAATGGGAACGTTAGCAAATCGTTCTAAGAACATATTTTTGTTAGCTGGGTATACATTACAGTAGATGTTTTACCAGTGTTTTTTTGGTAGAGTCTTAAAGTGTTAGTTCACCCAAAAATGAAACTTCTGTCATTAATTACTCATCCTCATGTCGTTCCAAACCCGTAAGACCTTCGTTTGTCTTCGGAACACAAATTAAGATATTTTTGATGAAATCCGAGAGTATCTGATCTACACATAGGAAGCAACGACATTGCACCTTTTGAGGTCCAGAAGGTACTAAAGACATTTCATCAAAAATATCTTAATTTGTGTTCCGAAGATGAACGAAGGTCTTACAGATTTGAGACGACATGAGGGTGAGTAATTAATAACAGAAATTTCATTTTTGGGTGAACTAACCCTTTAAAAGCATGAAACAGTCTCCTGCCTGCTGCCTTTGACGTCACCATAGTTGCAAGTGAAGGGTTTGGGACGGTGCATGTTTCTCGTGGTGTCATTAACCAGAGTGATTAGTATTGTTAAGCCTGTTTAAGGTATAGTTTGTGTAATTTTAACCCCTTACCAGGATGAAGAGCGCCTCGTTGGCAAATTTATGATGGTCTGGAATGGTGGAGAAAACAGAAAGCACCAGACAGCTGAACACTAGGAGAAAACTGAAACACAAACAAACACACACAAACTAACAGATCAAAATACAAAACACAACTGGGGTGAGTGTTCTAGTCTTTATCAAGTAATGTGTCATCATGTAAAACACTGTTAACCTAATGCAGATTTTATTATTTGATTTTATTTATTTTTTGTTATCTATACCTCAGGAAACAATAGAAAAAACAACAACAACAAAAACATACACTACTTTTCAAAAGTTTGGGGTCAATAAGATTTTTTTTTTTGAAAGAAATTATTTTATTCTGTGAGTAAGCATTAAATTGATCAAAAGTGACACTAAAAAGACATTAATAATTTTACAAAAGATTTCTATTTACAATAAATGATGTTCTTTCGAACTTTATATTCATCAAAGAATCCTGAAAAAATGTGTATTACAGATTCCACAAAAATATGAAGCAGCATAACTGTTTTCAACATTGATAATACATAATAAGAAATATTTCTTGACCACCAAATCAGCATATCAGAATGATTTCTGAAGAATCATGTGACGTTGAAGACTGGAATAATGATGCTGAAAATTCAGCTTTGAATAAATTACATTTTAAAATATATTCACATAAACAAAGGTATTTTAAATTGTAATAATATTTCACAATATTACCGTTTTTAGACCTCTTTCAAAAATATTAAAAAATCTTGCTGACCCCAAACTTTTGAACTGTAGTGTGTATCACAGTGACACAGCGAAGACTGGCCAAAAACTCAAACACAAACATGTGATCTACACAAACTGATGGATTTTGGCCTCTGGTGGACCGAGAAACTTGGGCGCCATGGCACTGACACCCCATAATTCAAGTTGGCACTTATCTCATACACACAGATGCTCTTAATCACTGCTGTCACAGACCCCGCTCGGAAAGACCAGCATGCCCGCTCAAAATGGAGTGGATAAAAGCTGAGATTACAGCCCTACTTCCTGACATTTCTTGGGAGCACTCAGACTCTTTGGGAAAAGGGGCCCTTTTGCAAGAACTGGGGCACCCGGAAGGCTCCAGGTGTTCCCAGCTGAAGCGCCACGAAACAAAAGCTGGATTTGCCCCATGGTTCTCAGAGAAGCTGGAGTCCGATCGGCTCCGTGCAAGCAGATGCTGCTGGGGAAGATGCCAAATCCCAGAAGGACTCAAACCCGACACATCTGGCCCGCTGGCTCGTACCGTCCCTCGCTGCGTTACTTCTCAGTTTTACAATCTAACTGCAGGAGGAGAGAGTGAAATTGTTCAGCTGTGCGTAATGAGACGGTTAAGAGCAACAGAGTCCTTCTTCAGGGTTGTGAGGAAATGTGAAATGATTCAAATAGTCACAACAACAGAACCTTGTTGCTTAATGAGGCCCTTAAGGACGTCTAAAATACAACTCCTGAGGCTTTCTCAGAGGTCAGTTATTGATATAAACTCTAAGGAATGAAAAATGTTACGAGACTGACAGATCGTAATGAGCGGCTGTACACTGATTCACTCAGAAAAGAGGAAGGAGACAAAGATAGGCAGACAACCAGTTAACGTCTTCCTCAACATACAGTACTGTTAGAGGGTTATCACCTGACATCAGAAGAGGCTGGACACACCTAGAAAAGGCCAAGGATAATAATAAACTTCCCAAAGTTTACTGTGTCCCAATGAATGTGTCAAGAAAAAAAAGCCACGGATAAACCTTGGATGGGAAAAAGAAGCAGAAAACAAATCTATTTTACAAATCATGGGTGAGTGGAAACACCTGTTGTTTAAAGTAAACAAACAGGATTAATAATACATGGATTTTAGTGCTAATTTAACATGCACAAACACTTTTCGAACGCATTTAATGGACTTGGTTTCTGGAGGCATTTTCCAAAGTTTTACGTTTAAACTGTTTCTGAAAGGTTGAGATTTTCCCAATTGCAGTATCTGGTACACAAGAATTTAATGGAGTCCAGAGTGCAAGAAAAAAGTATGACTTTGAGCAAACAAGATCATATATGCAATTAATCTGGACAATTAACCAGCATATGTAATTAATCTGAATTCCATTTTGAAAAGATTGACAGGCTTTATAAAAATATATCACAGATTATGGCAACTATTTGGGCATTGATCTGAAGATGTCAGTCAATTAGTTTTAAACATGCTCCTCAAATATTCTTTATGCTTAAATAATATTTTGGAAAACATCAGAAGACTAAAAGGTCATTTCATCCCTGAACCGTTTCTGCTGAGTATGACTCATTAGAGGCAAACTAATGTACTGTAGGTAAAACGATCCCTCATAAAACAAACAAAAAAAAAGAAGGCAAAAGCACTGAAAGCTAAGGCCCAGTTTCCCAGTCCTGAATCATCAACAATCTGACTGGATGGACAGAGGAAGAAAATGCCTAGAAACTGCTTAGCTGCCCCCAATAGGTTTCCATCAAAAAACGATGAACGCAGTAAAAAAAAAGATACATTAGAGCATGCAAAGACCATGTGCGGCTAGCATTTCAGCTGAGAAGCAAGTTTTGAACCCAACCTCCAAGCCTAAAGTCAATCTGCCAAAAGCAGAAATCAAATCCTCAAATCAGCAAAAATGACAGTCTCATGAGGTGAAAACAATGCAGTGCCACGAGTGTTTGTATTTCCCGGTAAGCACATGATTTGGCTGAAAGTCATGTCGATACCACTCTCTGATGGAATGCCTGTGTTGACAATTGGTCCAGGTTGAATTTTGGAGAAAAAAAAAGAAGCGTGTATTGTGAAATCAACAAATCCACAGAAAACAATTGGACCTTGTAAATGCAAGAAAAAGAAAGCAGTTAGAAAACAACCAACACCTTTTATTTCCAGTTCAAACCAAAGAAAACAAGAACTCTGCAAACTATGGAAGCTTGTGTCCGCCATGGAATTAAAAAAAAAGGATAATTGTGACTTTTAATCTCACAATTCTGACTTTTTTCTCAGAATTGCGTGATATAAAGTCAGAATTGCGAGTTATAATGTCAGAATTGCGTGATATAAAGTCGCAAATGCGAGTTATAAAGTCAGAATTGTGTGATAAATTCGCAAATGCGAGTTATAAAGTCAGAATTGTGTGATAAATTCGCAACTGCGAGTTATAAAGTCAGAATTGTGCGATATAAAGTCGTAATTGCATTATAAACTCGCAATTCTGACTTTTTTCCTCACAATTCTGACTTCTTTTCTCAAAATTGTGAGATATAAACTCGCAATTGCGAGTTATAAAGTCCAATTCTGACTTAATAACTTGCAATTGCATGAACATAAGTCTGAATTGCAAGATATAAACAATTCTGAGAAAAAAAAAAAGTCAGAATCGCGGGGTTATATCTCGCAATTCTGACTTTATATCTTGCAATTCTGACTTTATAACTCGCAATTGCTTGAACATAAGTCAGAATTGAGATATTAACTCACAATTCTGAGAAAAAAAAGACAGCTCTCTGAATAGTTTTAGCATGTTATTGAATATGGCAATGTTAATGTATTTGGTCTTGGAGGACTAGATCTGCTACACTGCTGATGATTATTGCTGCTGCTGCAAAGCAAGTATGGACTTGCTACTGCTGATAGATACACAGACACACTGCTGTGAGCATGTAAGATATGCTGCTGCTGCATAAAGACATACATAAATCCCGTAGCAGATCTAGGCAGGTGGAGCTGGGGAGGTGGAGGGGCTCTGAGGAACTCTGATAGCACGCTGCAGAACTAGCTTACAACAAACAATGAACCAGATTATTTAAATGTTGAGGAAGCAATCTCATTGGCTGCAGGATCAGCAGAGGCCAATCAGCGTGTGCATTGCAGTAATATGATTATTTGCAGATTGCATGTAAAGGACCATCAGCCTGTGCCCTATATTTCATGACTGAACTAGATATTTATATGGAATAGCATTCACGCTAACAGTATGCAATACAACATATTTAATTAAATAATTAAGAATAATTAGAAGAAAAATTCAACATCAGACCAAGATATTGTGTTATTATTACTATTATTAATATTAGTTGACTTTAAGAGCTTGAGAAAACTGAATGAATTTTTCATTTATTGAAGAAAAAAGGTTCATACACAATATTCGGGTGAGTAAATGATGACAGAATTTTAATTTTTTTTTTTTTATGAACTATCTTTTAAATTCTAGAGCTGCCCATAGACATTTCATACAGAATCCAAACAATCCATCCATCCAGGTTTGGCAAAAGGAAATATAAGTCACAAGTAAATCTTAGAAGGCTTTATGTCTTTTAAGTACCATATTTTCTTTTACAAAATTGAATGTGGGTTATGAAATGAACTTTGCAATAACGACACATGACCCGCTTCGTTCTTCTCATTCTCTTGTACAATACATTAAGATAAAGTATGCTGTAATGGAACCTGCTGTGGTCCTCATTAGACTAAATCTTCACTTATTCATCACTTGGACTGTTAATATGCCATAAAAGCCACAGCGAGATGAAAGCATGAGGACATAGATATGGGCCATGTGGGTAAACAGAAGGGATGATGAATAGTGAGGGCTTTACACATTGCTGAGCTGGACTCTGTAGACTGTACACCACAAAACATCTGCACATAACGCCAGAGTCTCTGACCCTAATTCAATCACGGCAGGCTGATGGACCAGGTATCAGTTACGCACAGAGAGAGAGAGAGAGAGATAAACATTAACCTACGCTAAGGGTGGAAGAAGGATAAATGTTTAAAAAATGGAAAAAGTAGGTGTCATGTGATTTACTAGAGCTGCACGATTCTGGATAAATAAATCATTATTTTTTGTTTAAAATAGAGATCATGATATAATGTAATTTACTCGAGGTTCTGACAAAATGTTAATTGCTGCACTCTATTTAAAAAAAAATGAATTTAAATTAAATATTTTTAAAAAATCAGTTTGAATGAATCACTCATAAAGGCTTCACTTGTTTTATTACTGGATGAATCAGCGTTTTAAACAAATTTCTTGAATGAATGATTCAATAACATACATTTTTCTAACAGTCACTTGTCGCCACCTACTGGTGTAACAATGTAATTGATACAAAAATCTTTATTTGAAGCATCAAGTTACTAGTTCAAAAGGTGATCTACTCTATTCAAAAGTGGATTTACTTTATTTTGATTGCTACAGTAGACATCAGTGTTTATATCTGAACTATAAACTTTTATGCCAGTACTTATTTGATAATTTGAGTTCTGAAAATGTACGGGTGAGATTTTGGTTATAGAATGTGCTTGTCACTCCAGTAAATAACCGAACTGTGTGTGAACGTAACCATATTAAGGACTCAAATACAGAACCGACAATCGTATTCTTTCCTAATGGAAATACACACAAATTAGTATATAGATGGGTTAAAAAGCTAGAAAACAAACAGTACAGCAAATCAGAGAAAGACGAGAAAAAGATTGTACCTCTAAGCAGAGGACAAAGGTGGCAGCAGTGGAAAGCTCTATAAATATCCACGTGCCTTGAATTGTGACAGCCTGCAAATTTGTCCATGTACACACAACCACATTGTTAATGCTGCGAGGTGTCTGTGGGGAATATAAGAAAAGGAAAGAAAGGCTGAAGACGCAAAAAAGATGAATGCCTTGATACTGCACAAGGCTTTATATAGTGCAATTACGTGTGTATGGTAACCTGAACAAAAGAGAGAACAGCTAAACATCTGCTCACAATATACTGATAACAATTATTCTTACATTAAGCAAAAAATACTGATAAAATACCAATAATTTCCTTGATTATTGAGGTCGTTTTGTCTTACTTATTCATGTGAAGTTCTAACAATGTACAGCTTTCATTTTAAATGGATTTTTCACATAGGCCTACACTGAAAAACTGATTTTGCGGTTCACTCCCATTCACCCCTTCCATACACTGGGGCATAAATAATTAATACATTTGCATTTTTTGACTATTTCTCATGACCCTACATAGGACAAATTGTTTGTAAAATGGATAGATGTTTTATTTATGCTACTTTTGTGTGTGTGTGTGTTTGTGTGTATTGTGTATTTATTGGTGATTTTGTAATGCATTTGTCTGCATACAATCAAACCAAAAATTGTTCAAACATTTTTGATATATTTTTACTAGTGGGTGCAGGACACTATAGTTCATGTATGTAAGTGAGGATAGCAAAATAAAGTAAACTGTGACATATTATACCCAAAAATTCTTCATAAAGTGGACTACCAGTAAAATTGATAAAAAAATTTGGAACCAAAAATTATTCAGACACTTTGACCTGACCATGTTTTGCTTAAGTGTTATCTGACATAATTTAAGATAATTTTTTTCTGACAGAGTTTAACTCTGAGATCTTGTCATATTTCATTACCATTTTTTTAAACTATAGTGAATAAACTGTATTAATGAATGAAATGTTCAAGGTGTCTGAATAAATTTTGGTTTGACTGTATAACACTTTGCATTAAATATCAATTAAATACATTAAATTAATGTACTTAACATTATTAAACTTAATGTAAATTAAAATGACTTCATCTATGCTGTTACAATGATGGCAGATTCATGTCAAGGAAATTTAACATATTAAGTTCAGTCATTTAAAGTTGACATGAAATGGAAGTTGCGATAGTCTTTTCTTCCCTATTGTGACGTATATCTGAGTGAAACGTAGGGCTTAGTAGGGAAATGTAGGGCGGGGCTTGATTTTGTTCATGGGGAATTGATTGGATGGTTGTGGTTTGCTATTGGTGGATCTCATGTGAGTGACAGGTTGCCCCGCCCTCACACCAGTAAACGTCATCAGAGAAGAGATGTTGCTGCAAGAGGGAGGGGAAGTTATTTTGATTAAAGATTATGAGAGCACAATAATTAAAAATAATAATGTGCATGGATAAATCATATGTATTTATAATAAATACTGCAATACTCCATAAAAAAACAAGAATTGAAAATTTTGATTTCATGGTAAAAGTCAATGAATTAAACTTAAAAAAAAAAAAGCCATGCAAACTGTTGCCTTCATTTTTTAAATACAAACCACATCATTGCTGAAAAACCCCCCCAAAAAAAACAAATATTGCAAATTGATGGTATTACTGCAAAAATATGGTGGGTTATGGGACCGTCTTCACATTCCAAGAATTGAAAATTGGAAATAAACCTTATCTAATGAGGGCAAACATCTTGCCGAAGCCTAACAAGAAAAGACACTGTTTGGCAATACAAGCTTTGCTGGGAAACACTGTGCAAAACCAAACAATCCATCCATAATACAAATCTGTTACCCACAGTCTACAGAGCTGCCTGGTCAGTTCAGTATTTATTTAATTGTAAAGTGTAATTGGAAGTCAATATTTAATACGCTGTACACAGTTGTGAAAGACGTCAAAAAGAAGAAGCAGTAGCAGACAACACAGGAGCGGGAAGTAAAACGCTTCCATTGCAGTAACCAGTCTGGAAAGCATAAATCCTTAATGTCAGCGAAACAGGGTTAACACTGATACCTATCTTACAAATAGAAATACTATCAGTGAAAATGAGCACAGACACTTCCCAGAAGAAAGCACACACTCCAGCTACTGAATCATAAAAAAATCTGCCTGCATGTGGAATGAGGTTATTATGAGGTCATTTAAATATTGTTAAAAGGACACTTCAGATCTGGAAAGGAAACGCTAGTACAGTATTGCTCAAGTTCTCAAAGTTGTTTGGTTTAATTTTATGTTTTGTTGGCTTAAAGCAATAATTGGATCCTCATGACGTTCTAAAACCGTATGCTATTATTTTATCAGAGGAACACAGATGTCAAATTGTGAGTCATTATGTATTGCCACACATTGACAGTTCACAGTGACCATAGGATGTCAAACTACAAAAAGGAAGAAGAACACTAAAAAACACAAGACAGCTTTAAGTAACAACCCAGAAAAAATGTTATTTACCTTTGCTGATGCTCACATCTAGAAACATGCCATACAGACTACTATGACGACATTTTTACGCTGTTGTAGTGTTTTTAGTGCAAATTCAGCTGTGAGAATAGCATCTCTTGTATGTAACAGAGATAATAAATTACTTCATTTTAATCAGATCACTGATATACTGTTAGATGCCAACTGCAAATGGCATCTATCAGTGTTTCTCCACTATTCATTCACGTCACCAACACAACACACACAAGCATACAGTCACCCGGTGGCCTTCTGAACACACTCAGCTATCTGGAGACTCTCATTCACGCTGTAGTTTGAAAGGGCACAATCACAGGCCACTGAGTCGCTGGATTGTGAGTGGGATATATGCTGAGCTTGCTGAGTGGAAAGGCAGAAGAGCAGTGAGAGATGTTAATTGGACGGCTGAAGGATGATGAGAGGCTTGACATTTACAGACAATACTGTTACCATGAGCAGACAATTAGAGAATCCTCTCCATATCCTGAATGAACAGGATATCATATACAAAGACTTCTATCCTTCCATGTTACTACATCTGCAATTTTACATTGGAACATCTATCTATCTATCTATCTATCTATCTATCTATACATACATATAAACAATGTCATAAATGATACATAGATGTCATAAATGTCATTTATTCCTGTAAAGGCAAAGCTGAATTTTCAGCATCATTACTCCATTCTTCAGTGTCACATGATCCTTCAGAAATCATTCTAATATGCTGATTTGCTGCTCAAGAAATATTTCTTATTATATTATCAATGTTGAAAACGGCTTAAAGCTGCTTAATATTTGTGAAAACAATCAGCAGAATTTATTTTTAAAAAACAGGATTTATTTGAGATACATTTTTTTCTAACAATATAAAAGTCTTTACTGTTATATTTAATCAATTTAATGCATTCTTGCTGAATAAAAGCATAACAACTTAAAAAAAATCTTACTGAATGCAACATTTTGTAGATAAATAATCTAACAGTAAAGATAAACAGTAAAATATTAAATCAATCGTAAAAATATGACAACATTGTTAATAAATATTCAAAATAAATCTTTAATAAAAAAAGCAAAGTATTTCAATATTTATTTTATGAAAATATCACATTTTTACTGAAATTGTGTTTTAAAAAAGATTTTGGCCAGCCAAAAGTGCCCAACACACTAAATTCAATTTTACACAACTAGACACAAATATACACAATTGCACAGTCGCAAAAGATTTGATTTGAAGCAGTACTTTCAAAACACACACACACATACACACACACACACACACAGACACACACCACTTGCACTCTTTCAGGCACACAGTTCATTGCCCAGATTTACAGTATTTATGTGCTGACATTTCACTGCTCAATGCACTGCTTACGTCACTCCTAAAAGCCCAAACCTTTGCAAAATATAATGCCTTTATTTACACACGAGGTGAAGAGAAGCCGGTGCATGTGGGCGGCCGACAGCTCTGTAAAAGAAGCTTTGATTTAAATCAGACTTGTTTCTAAATGTGTACTCTTTTTCTCCATGTCATTATTGCAGTGCTGGGCAATATTGGCAATATTTCAGCAACATCCACTTACCTGCACACTTTCATGTTCTGTGAATGAACCTAAAACAGCTTTGCAGACCCTTTTCATGCCCAAACAGCAACATTACACACTGAAAATGTGTCATAATAGGTCCTCTTTAAGAAAGCAGAGTCAGATAATTACATGTCTTATCAGTCTTGTTCTTTTAGAAAAGGTTAAAAAAGGAATCAAACCACTCTCTTTTACAATCATGAGATGTGGTTGGATTCAATTAAAACATACAATTCATGCTTTACCTCTAAAAGACTGAATATGAAGGTCAATAATGTCAAAAAATGGATTGCATTATTTATACATTTTTAAATATTATTTCAGTATAAACACTATGCTCTGTGGGAGAGCCAAATATTTCCATTTATTTCTGAGCATTTATTCATTACTCTAATCCACTTTGTATGGAAGAGAACCACCAAATTTCTTTTGATTAAGAGAAACACGTTTGGCACGGAGCATGGATGATTGTTTAATACGTGCGCGGTCAAGTCGAGGTCTTTGTTCGGTTAGAGAAGTGAAACTGCAACTAAATTATCTGAAAGTGACAGAACTTCTGTTCATTTAGTGAGAATTTCCTTTAGTGGATTATGAGATTAACGGGAACTGGCCAGTGGATTGAACAACAACAAAAGAAAGAAGTGGCTTTAACATTTAACCTGTGACTGACTGGATTAAGATGTTAAGGAATTCCAGGGTGTGAGAAAAAGGTTACACATCTTTGGTGGTCAGCGGCAAAGCCTTTATGTGGCTGGTGGGTAATAACTTTAACCCATTTGATGCATAAATGTATTCAATTAAAAATTTCTATTTAATTCAAGACAAGAATATGGCTCAAAATGATGCAATATGAGAGGGTTATATGTGTGAACACTGGTGTTCCTCAGGGCTCCGTCTTGGGCCCTCTCTTATTTATATATCTGAAATTTGGCATTCAATTTTAATTGCCTTTATGTGGCTGGTGGGTAATAACTCTAACCCATTTGATGCATAAATGTATTCAATTAAAAATTTCTATTTAATTCAAGACAAGAATATGGCTCAAAATGATGCAATATGAGAGGGTTATATGTGTGAACACTGGTGTTCCTCAGGGCTCCGTCTTGGGCCCTCTCTTATTTATATATCTGAAATTTGGCATTCAATTTTAATTGCCTTTATGTGGCTGGTGGGTAATAACTCTAACCCATTTGATGCATAAATGTATTCAATTAAAAATTTCTATTTAATTCAAGACAAGAATATGGCTCAAAATGATGCAATATGAGAGGGTTATATGTGTGAACACTGGTGTTCCTCAGGGCTCCGTCTTGGGCCCTCTCTTATTTATATATCTGAAATTTGGCATTCAATTTTAATTGCCTTTATGTGGCTGGTGGGTAATAACTTTAACCCATTTGATGCATAAATGTATTTAATTAAAAATTTCTATTTAATTCAAGACAAGAATATGGCTCAAAATGATGCAATATGAGAGGGTTATATGTGTGAACACTGGTGTTCCTCAGGGCTCCGTCTTGGGCCCTCTCTTATTTATATATCTGAAATTTGGCATTCAATTTTAATTGCCTTTATGTGGCTGGTGGGTAATAACTCTAACCCATTTGATGCATAAATGTATTCAATTAAAAATTTCTATTTAATTCAAGACAAGAATATGGCTCAAAATGATGCAATATGAGAGGGTTATATGTGTGAACACTGGTGTTCCTCAGGGCTCCGTCTTGGGCCCTCTCTTATTTATTATTTATCTGAAATTTGGCATTCAGTTTCATTGCTATGCCAATGACACCCAACTTTACCTGTCCTCCGAACCAATTACTACTTTTCCTCCATCTATCCTCTCAGATTGCTTAGCTGAGATTAAAGCTTGGTTTACATCCAATCTTCTCAAACTTAACATTAGTAAAACTGAAATTCTTCTTGTAGGTTAAAAAACCAATCTGGCTAAATCTAACTGTTCATTTGTGAACATTAATAATTTTCCAGTGTCTGTGCCTAAACACTGTGTCTTCACATCTACACCCCTACTCATACTTTAAGATCACTTGGTAGACACTTGGAAGATACTTGGTGTATTACTTTCAAAGTGGCTGATAAAATTATACCATTCAAAGGTTTAGGGTTTCTTTTTGTTTGTTTGTTTGTTTTAAGAAATTAATACTTTTATTCAGTGGCCGATGCAGAAAGTGGATGATGGTTGTGCCTCTAAAAGTGTGGGTGGGCCAGAATAATTAGAATCACCCCATGTTTTTCAATCGGCTTAATTTGAGAGAAAAAACTGTCGGACCAGTCGCTGCGTGGCACTATAAACTCCCATGACTTTAGCACTGTAAGGTTCTGCAACAGAAAGGACCTAGCGACAAATTCAAATCAACAATGCTTTATTAATCAACTCAAACAGTCGGGCGCCAATTCCCGAGCCAGATCCACCAACAGGGCTGAGGCTTAGTTGATGTGTAGTTGCAAAATTACTTAAAATCCTAGAAATTAGTGCCCCTTGAATCATACAAAATGATTTATCTGATCAAAGTTGCACAAGCTTGATCATAAGAGGAGATTCAGCTGAGATGCCACAGATCCGCCCCTCTGACCCTCTGGTGGGAACTTTCTTTTGAAGACAGCCTTATTAACAGAAGTGATGGGAGCATCTGGCAGCAACGAAGAGACGTTTATAGAGCACGCCAAATGCTATCTCACCATTACGCTTATCATCCGCAGTACTATTTACAAGATCAGCGGGCTACCATCTTTGACCAAGACTTCAAACATGGAGCTTCTGGTTCATCTAAAGACTGCTGTGGCACGCGAGAGTGTAATCAAGGGTGCAGCACCTTGTCAACGCTGCTGAAACTGACACAAAACACAGTACAGAGACTCGAGCACTGATGAGGTTTAACCTGCATGAGCCAGTTACAGTTTAGACAGCAAACACGTTAGGCCAAAAATGTTCCCCCATCTAATCTAACAGAGATGTCTGAAGAAACAATTTTACACTACCGTTCAAAAGTTTGTGGTGAGAATTTTTTTTTTTAAGAAATTAATACTTTTATTCAGCAAGGATGCATTAAACAGTCAGTAAATTGACAATAAATACTTTTAAATTGTTGGAAAAGAATTCTAATCGAAATAAATGCTGTTCTTTCGAACTTTCTATTCATCAAAGACTGTACATCAAAAAATGTATCATGGTTTCCACAATAATATTAAGCAAGTTTTCAACATTGATAATAATAAGAAATGTTTCTTGAGCATCAAATCAGCATATTAGAATGATTTCTGAAGGATCATGTGACACTGAAGACTGGAGTAATGATGTTGAAAATTCAGCTTTGATCACAGAAATAAATGACATTTTATATTATATTAAAATAGAAAACAGTTATTTCAAATTGTAATAATATTTCACAATATTACTGTATTTACTGTATTGTGATCAAATAAATGCAGCTTTTATGAGCATGAGACTCTTCAAAAACATTTTAAAAACTTAAAATGTCAAGGGTTTGCAAACTCTCAGCATGCACTGTAGCATGAATAAATTATGTGTTAGTGTCATAGGATGATTACTTTGCTCTTCGCAAAGATTGAAAAGTTTAAGTGATGTTAATTTGTTAAAACAAAAATATTGTAGTTGTCCTGACAAGAATTTATTTTGTTTAGTGAGTGAATAAATGAAATGAATGAATACAGTATTGGTCTAGGAAAACTGACATCTTCACCCTTTATTCAAATATTATTAAAAATATGTTAAAGATTTTGAAAGCATAATGCTAGTTGTGCTTGAAATCAATAGTTTTATTTGTGATAACGCAATAAAACATGCCAAATTGTGCGACATAAGTTTTGGCCAGGCTGTCATATAAAGAAATTATGAACATGCAAAAACAAGAGAGAACCAACAAAATATTAATAACTGATTATGTTGTAGTCAATGCATGCTTTTTCCTGTGAACTTTTTGTTTTTCTCTGCATTTATTTTTGCATAGTAAAATAAAACCTGTAGCTTTAGTTTACCTAATTTTGTCAGATAAATACCTTAGTCAAGTTTAGTGTTTTGTTCTTCCCTCATATTTAAAATATTTTAAAAATATAAAACATTTCCTCAAATTTTGATGGTTTAAATCAAACTTGTAGTGTCATTAAAGACAAACATGCCCTCCACTTTTGGCCAAAACTGTACATACATACACAAATACATACATATTAGTTTTACTAGAGACAATAGTTGTTGAAAGAACTCAAAAATCCCATTTTTCTTTTTTATATAGTGCAGGATGTTTCTGAAGGTTCTGAATTAAAATATATATATATATATATATATATATATCACACATTTTAACTTCCTGTTTTGTAAAAGTATTATCAATTAACAGTTTAATAAAATATATAAAGAGGAAGTAAGGTTATGGAGAAAGCGTGAGGCTGAACTCTAATGCTGCTCTGAATCATCTGTACTTCTGACTGTTTTATAGTAAAACTACTGAGCAATGAGAGAAACACAAGAAGACACACTAAGATCATCTGTGAATTCTTCTCATTCATCATTTGACATCTTGTAGGAAACAGAGCCAAGATAAGACCATCCAGGCCAGCAGAGCGCTAGGAAGCTTTTGTAGATTCTCAAAGAAAAACACGCACATATGCACAGTATCACACATACACAGATAAACACACACATACTGTACACACACCTACTTGGATATGTCAAGCCTTATAAATAACTTGTAAAAATGTTATATCATTGTTACGTATCCAAGTATACAGTATACTAAGTGCAGCAGTATCCATAACTAACACAGGGAAAATACATGAGCAATATTCCAAAACAAAAACCGACCTGTAATTTAAATAAAAAACACTAATAATCATAATAATAATGCAATGCATTGAATACACTGATTTATTATATAAACGCTTGGGAATAAACCCATAAATATATACACACTCAGTCCCTCATATTAGCAACATATGTAATGTTAATCTTATTTTGCAATTTACTAGAATTAATGTGAGTGTCTTTAGCTGCAACTCATAGATAATGAGCATGAGTGCAAAGATACAGTCAATGTGACCAAAAAGTTGGAGGTTAATGGTGGCAGACTGTCAGTATTCAGAAATTCAATAAAAACATCACTGACTTGTTCACTAAAAGCATTTTTAGTATTTTTTAATGGATGTTGGTACTAGCAACAAAGTTTGTGGTTATTAGTTCACTATGTTCATTCACAACAAATACATTTCACTTTGTGAGAGATGCCGGGACGCTAGCCCTTATAAATACCTCTCTATATTATGAATTTGTTTTAGTACTGTTGCTATGGTGAGGTTTCCCGACATGTTTATAGAACCTGCCATTATAAATTAAAGAGCCTTAACAACACTTAAGGGGACTTACAAGAGACATCAGCTGCCGACCGGCAACCAGCAGGGAGGAGGCGGAGGCGGAGGTGGGATGTGAGCTGTGTTCACAGGGGTTCCCTATTTACTGAAATCTCTATTTATAACCATTATATGCAAATATATTACACAGCATAACAGTCTGTGATATAGCAACACCACATAATTGAGCGATTAATTAAGAATTATAACAGCAGATATGGCACTATATTGTTGTAGAAGAACAAATCTGAGAGATTGTCACATGTAGGGAAGTTTTCACTTGGCCAATATCTCATTAAAAACAATTAAACATTTTTTTTCTCCAGCAGTGATTTTGTATGTTGATTTTGAACACTGAGTTCCTCCAAAATTCACTGCAATTGAAGCATGTTGTCACAAAAGATCAAAGTGTGTTCAATGCACTATATCTTATTCCTGGACAATAGACTTTTGCCAAGCTAGACTGAAATTAAAATGGATGAAAACAAGACTGTGAGGGATAGACGTACAGTCTTTACAATTGCACGCACTGTATAAAGATCACTAGATCATGTAATTTTCAACTCACAACTATCCAAAACTCTTTTTTTCCACAAAAACATCAGCTGAACATTTTACTTCTATCCCTCACACTTCTATCCCTCACAGCCTCGCTTTCATTGAACGTGAAAATCAGTGTTTCAATTAGAACTACAACTTCATTTTCTACTAAGAGCGGCTTTCCGGTGTGTTCATGTTTTTACTCGTGGATGTCTGACCTCGAGGGACTGAACAAAAGAAATGAACCAGAGAAGATTTACACGTCAGAGAAGGCGGAGCTTCAGAACCACACCTACCTATTACATCATCACCATCGGACCAATGGTAGTTCGATGGTGTTTACCAGCCAGAGCGCCGACTTTTCTGACACACACTCTAAGCAGTAGACCAATCACAACAGACTCGGGACGGCTGACCAATCAGAGCAATCTGCTCTTTTCAGAAGGCAGGTTTTAAAGAAACAGAAATTAAATGAACGTTACATCATGTAAACCTATTCTAGTGGACCTCCTGAACAAAATTATGAAACTGCAAATGAGCATAATAAGGGCCCTTTAACATTAATATTTAATATAATTAGGTATGCACCGATATGAAATTTTTGGCTGATACCGATAACCGATAATTCGTTATATTTGAAAGCCGATAACCGATATATTGGCCGATAAATCAAAATAATTTTTTTTATATGATTTTTGAGAGCCTGATTATAAAAACAAAAGTCTCACCATTAAAAGCCATGTCCCAAGCACACAATTATAATGTTCTCATTATAATATTACGTAGCCTATATGACAGACTTGCACTGTACATCGCTGTATTTTCCTTTTTGAAGTGATTTCAATCATATTTCAAGCAATTCAAAACCATAATGGCGGACAGTGTGCATCTGAAGTGTTTCAGCTGAAGGAAATAATCCATTATTTATCGGCTTTAATATATCAGCCAAATTTTCTTATCGGGCCGATAACGTTAACATTAAAAGTGAACATATATCAGCCGATACTGATATGGTGGCTGATAAATCATGCATCCCTAAATATAAATATATTTTTAATATTATTACTTACATTGGTTAACGTTTTAATATTTATATTAGCAATAAATATTACATTTTAATTTAAATACATTGCTACTAGTGAGTGGTCATTTGAAAAACACGCTTTTATAACCCAATGGTGTAGTTACAACATCTACCACAAGGGGCTAAACCTTAAACCCTTGTGACGTTTTTAACTTTTAGTTTGGATGGCAGAAAATTACATGAATAATTCATGATGCCAGTGCAAAAGAGGAGTGGCTAAAGTTATTTCAACCCCCAAAGTAAATTCAGGACCACAACATAAACCTCTCAACAATGAAAACTTCAAGCGACTGACACTCACTGTTAAGGTGTTTATGAAAGCAGGATCAAATGCCAGAGATGTCCCTCGGCCATACTTTCAAAAGACAATGTTCTAAAGGCTGAAGCATTTGAAGCATCCCTATCATGCTTCAATCTCTAGTGATGAACTATAGCTCTGAATATGTTGTCACTTCACACTTTCATGTCTGTGTTTGTAAAAACCGCCTGAGTGCAGTAAGATGGTTACATCCACTTAAAATAAGCCTTGAACAAAGGCCTGCAACAGAAACGTCAGACTCCGAGTCTAGCTTGGCAAAAATAACATTACATAAACAGAGATTACAGCAGATTATCAACACTGGTGTGGATCACGTTACACGCTATGCACTTTTGGGCCTTTGGTCTTCCCGTGTCTCGCTGCTTTTAAACGCAGGTCACCGTCTGATCTCTACGGGAGGGGATGTTGTGACTCACAGAATCAGATGGATACTGAATTACGTCAATAAATCTAAAGCGTTACTGCATTCCTCACTTGATAAACATGACGAAGGTTGCACAAATAAAGATTTTTGAGAGTTTTCACACATGGTTGCTTTACTATTTACTCACTCCAGGAAATCTGTTAAGCAAGGCCGACCTTGCGAAAGCAGTGATTTGACTGGCATTTATTCACTTGCTAGATTAACATGGTAATTAATCACTGTGATTCATTGGGAAAACGAACACTAACAAAGCACAGAATGCACACAATCTTAACCCTGAGTCAGCGTTTGTACAGAGCGAACACTAGACTATCAGCTAAAGAACCGTACAAGCTCCTGTTCGTCATTATCCTGGAAACTTAAAACCCGCTGCGCCACATCCTGGGAGAGACAGGTCGTCCCGCGGGAAACATTTCTGCCCCGAAAGGAGAAATGAATACACAGCATCAGGACTTCTTCTCTGGCGCTCTGTCACAAGGACGAACCACCGCATCACGATACCTTTTACTGCAATGGCTCTTGCACCTATTTAACTGATTTTCATCTTTATTTTATTTGAAAATGCACATTAAAATTTGCATCACAATACATGAAAGACATGAAAACCAATGATGGTTTCCAGCACAGATGTTAATCCTGGCATGACATCCTATATTTGAACAGGCAAACACATGAATGAGATTTGAAATTGAAGTTGTATGAACTATTTTTAAAAAAGTTTATTGTATGGAGAAAAGCAATGTGTTTGATGGAAGAAAGAAAATTGAAGGATCATGTGACACTGAAGACTACACTCTAAAAAATGCTGTGTTAAAAACAACCCAAGTTGGGTTAAATATGGACAAACCCAGCGGCTGGGTTAAATGTTTGCCCAACCTGCTGGGGAGTTTTATTTAACCCAACTATTGTTTAAAAATGACTATATGGCTGACTTAAAATAAATCCAAAATAGGTTGGAAATTAAAAATCAGACACATAATTACTAGAGGCAACAGTAATCAAAAGATGAACTTACTGCGATTTAATAAATGTTTATTTATTTATTATTTATTAAACTTATTAATAAATGTTTAATTTATTAAACATATAATAAATGTTAATTTCCAACCTTTTTGGGTTCATTTTAAGCGAGCAATATAGTAATTTTTAAACAATAGTTGAGTTAAATAAAACTACCCAGCTGGTTGGGTCAAACATTTAACCCAATCGCTGGGTTTGTCCATTTTTAACCCAACTTGGGTTGTTTTTCACCCAGCATTTTTTAGAGATGCTGAAAATTCAGCTTTGCATCACAGGAATAAATGATATTTTAAAATATATTAAAATAGAAAACAGTAATATTGTGCAATATTATTACAATTTAAAACAACAGTTTTTGCTGCTATTTTTTATTTTTATATTTGGTTACGCTTTATTTCAATAGTCCACTTTAGACATTCTACTAACTATAGTAAGTATAGTACAGTAAATATAAACTTTACAACTACATGTCAACTAGCAGTCATTAGAGTATCAGTATACTGTCTGCTTAATATTTGATAACACTTTATTTTGATGCTCCCAACAGACATTCGACTGACTAGAAGTAACTTTTCAACTACATGTCAACTTATTCTACTAACCCTAACCCTAACCTAACAGTTTACTAATACTCTATAAATTAACATAACTATATTATATTTTATCATGAAAACTATTGCGTGTTAACTAATGTTACCATATATAATCTTACTGATTAAGATTCTGAGATCAAAGTATTTTGGTCTGTTAGTCAATCACTCTCAAAAATTGGGTGTTGTCAGCTGCCATAGCATGGATACACAAAATAAAAAAAAACATACATTACATTAGCAATGAATAACCTTCCACTGGTATAAATTTATCAGGAACCTGAGTAAAGCCGGTAGTGCCAACTGGACGCGTCGCCATGTACAGAATGTGGCAGGGTACTGAAAGAGACATCAGTTTAGTGCCAGCTTCCCGTCATGCAAGCATTCCCAAAGATGTGAGGAATGACTGGGGAAGGATCATGCAACATTCACTGGTCAAATAATTCAGAACAAAACTCCCCACGTTTGGTCTTGAGTGGAAAAGGCAAACTCCCTCTCACATTTCCTGAGTGTGTACCGGACTACCACCCAGACATCTAAAGGCTGTGAGAGTGATTCCTGCATAATCACCTCCTCCATTCTAATAAAATCTAATTAGTGTGATGATAATCTCATATTTGCTGGAAAAAAATAAAACTGAGAAATAAGCACATCTTTCATAGGAGCAGTAATCTCCAGCCTCCTCTGGATGTAGTTCCTCTGAGGATGAGACATAATGAAGTCACTCAAAGCCTTAATAAACAGTGTGAACTAATGCAGATAAAGAGAGCATTCCCTGCACACACCTCATTTAACTCAATCTGCTGAGCAACAGCCTTCGCTCCTTGAAGGAGAAAATAACGACACCATCGTTAAGAGCCTTGGAGTCAAATGTTTTGTAAGAAGATGAAATGAAACAAAAATAAAACTTTTTTTTGTAAAAAGATGAAATGAAACAAAAATAAAACTTAGGAAATGATTAAACAAAAAACATGACAAAAAAAAAAACCTAATTGAAACAAAACAAAAAAAATAAACTAGATGGAACATGGAAAAATGAAACAAAACTAACTGAAAGAAATCAAAGCAAAACAACCAATTCAACGGAAGGAAAAAAAAAAAAGAAAAAAAAAATCAAATGCATTTAATTGAAACAAACCAAAACAAAAAAAATTAACTACATGAAACATGACAAAAAAATTAACTTATCAAAAATAAATCTAAAACAATTTAACAAAACATGACAAAAAAGGCAATTAATTGAAACTAACAACAAAAAAAAAAATACTAGAGGAAACGTAACAAAACAAATGGAAACAAAACTAACTGAAAGAAACCAAAACAAACAATTAAATGAAACAAAACATGACAAAACAAAAATGAAACGTATTAAAAAACAAAATTCAAAATATGACAAAAAAGGAAACACAAAAAAAAACAAAATCAAAACAATTCAACAAAACATGACAAAAATTAAACTAATCAAAAGCAAATCCGAAACAATTCAACAAAATATGACAAAACAAAAAATGAAACAAAACTAACTGAAAGAAACCAAACCAAAACAACCAAAACATTTCATGACAAAACAAAAAATGAAACTAATCAAAACCAAAATTCAAAATATGACAAAAAAGGAAACAAAAAAACAAACAAAATCAAAACAACTCAACAAAACATGACAATAATTAAACTAATCAAAAGCAAATCCGAAACAATTCAACAAATATGACAAAACAAAAAATGAAACAAAACTAACTGAAAGAAACCAAACCAAAACAACCAAAACATTTCATGACAAAACAAAAAATTAAACTAATCAAAAACAAAATTCAAAATATGACAAAAAAGGAAACAAAAAAAAAACAAAAAAACAAACAAAATCAAAACAATTCAACAAAACATGACAAAACAAAAAATTAAACTATCAAAACAAAACAATTCAAAACATGAAAAAAAAAACAAAAAAAACAAACAAAAAAGGAAAACAATTTAACAAAACAGGACAAAACCAAAAATGAAACGAAACGAAACAAAATCAAAACATTTCAAGGTAACACTTTATTTTAGGATCTTTTAACTAGTTGCTTATTAGCATGCATATTACTAGAATATTGGCTATTTATTAGTACTTATTAATCACATATTAATGCCTTATTCTGCATGACCATATTCTACATTATTAATCCTACCCAATACCTAAACTTAACAACTATCTTACTAACTATTAATAAGCAGTAAATTAGGAGTTTATTGAGGGTAAAGTCGTAGTTAATAGTTTATATGTGTTCCCTATACTAAAGTGTTCCCCGTTTCGACAAAGCATGACAAAACAAAAACAAAAACAAACAAACAAAAAAGTCATTGTGAAACACCTAACTAAAAACAGAACAAATGGCAACACAAAACTGGAAATTTGATTGTAAACAAATCAGACAAATCTATGTTTCATCCTGGAAGGATTGGACTATCCTAAGTAATGAGACTTAAGTGAGGCCAAAGGCCTGAAGCTATAGTCCACTCACAAGTACTTCATAATCAATCATAAATGTGCCCTCAACTATAGCACTTCGCAGAAAGACTCAAAAGGCACTTCCTCTTCTTCCACCTAATTCACCTTATTACCACTAGTCAAATGAGTGTATAGGCACTGCGATGGAGTAGTATGGGCATGAGAGGGAGTGCCGTAGCTTGAGCGTAAATTAAAGGTGGTGTGAGAAAAAGAGATAATACACTGCTGAAGCATATTATGGAATGGAGAGTGATAAATAAATATTGGGTATTTCTAATGAGGCAGAATTTACACTCCACTGATGCTAACCAATAAAGCTGGCTAATGCGAAACAAGCAACACTGAAGTCATGAGCAGGTTAAATGAATATGCTGAGCAGAAAGTTATATTCAATAAACAATTCTGGTACTGTGATGGATCACCACATGATTTAACAATATAAAATATGGGCCTTGAAGAAACACTAGCATTCATTCTAAATAGCCTAACTTCCAGTCTGGACAACATTCATCTTAGGCAGATTGTAGTTCATCTGATTTGTATAAAGGAACTGTACTGTGAAAGTTGCATCCATCTCAATCCTTCATCTATAAATAATGAGGATTTAAATGTATATGCTCTCATAAGCCCATGCTGTAAAAGTCTGAAAGATGACTGATAGTTATTTTCTGGAATCAGGACACATGTACAGTCTAATAAATGCTGGGTTAAAGACAACCCAAGTTGGGTTGAAAAGGCACTTTAAAAAATCTTGGGTTATTTTAAGTCCTGGGTCATTTTTGGGGTTATTTTTCCAGTGTTTGGGTAGTTTTTGTGTTCCTCGGCTCCTGGGTCAGACATAATAACCCAGGGGTTGAGTTATTTATCGAGGGCTTTTTGTGAGCTCTTCAGGAGAGAGCAGTGCAGCTCCGTCAAATTGGTGCATGTCTTCGGTAAAATACAATATATTTTATTTTATCTAAAAATTCATTATCGTTTTTATTTTATGCAAAGCAACATACAGGGGGCGATGTGAGTCACCTAAACGAGTGTCGCGTCGGTCTTTTCCCGTGATGGAAACGCCTGATGCTTTGCATAAAATTTTATGATTTTATTCAAAAAGATACAGAATATGAATACTTAGGATGTTAAAATATGTTCTCAGAATTGTACACTGATTATTTATGGACAGGTTATGGAGTCAGTCACAGCATTTTTTCGGCTACGAGTGAAACGCAGCAGGCGGCGGTCTGAAGTTAGTAGTTCCCCCGCCGAACGCGAGCCATCTCCGGCACGAGATCCAGCACCGTTACGGTGGAAACAGGACAACAGAGACTGGTCCATTACACTTGAATTTCTTCTAAATGCTTAATTTTTACTTCTAATATTTGTTAAACGAGCTTAAATGTAGGCAATATGTATTAAAAACTATATAAAATATGCTATAAAATATGATTGAAAATAAAGGAATTATCATGCAAACCAGCAAAAAAAAAAGAAAAAGAAAAAGCGAGTATTATAGTAAAAATGAATCAACCCATTATGCTGGGTTAAATAAACAACCCAATTTGCTGGGTAAAATTAACCCAACATGTGTTCTGTCCTATATTTACCCAGAATTGGGTTGTTTTTTAGAGTGTGGACAAACCCAGCGGTTGGGTTAAATGTTAAATGTTTGCCCAGCGTGCTGGGCAGTTTTATTTAACCCAACTATTGTTTAAAAATGACTGTATTGCTTGCTTAAATTGAACCCAAAATATGTTTTAACATTTATTAATAAGTTTAATGAATAATAATTAAACAATATACATTTATGCTTATTAATAAATGTTCACCTTTTGATTATTATTGCTGCCTCTAGTAATTATGTGTCTGATTTTTAATTTCCAACCTATTTTAGGTTCATTTTCAGCTAGCCATATAGTCATTTTTAAACAATAGTTGGGTTAAATAAAACTACCCAGCAGGTTGGGCAAACATTTAACCCAATCGCTGGGTTTGTCCATTTTCAACCCAACTTGGGTTGTTTTTAACCCAGCATTTTTTAGAGTGTAGAAACTGTAAAAATAAGAAACTATAGATAGAAAACTATTAAAACACTAAAAAACTCAAACTTGAAAATACAATGCAAGGTATCACTCAGCACACTTTATCATATTCACCCTGCTCTCTGGAAGTGTCTGCCATTATTCTGTTTAAAAGCCTGCTAACGCATGTGTATTAAATCATTGCCTTGTCATCCAGAGTTGGGCAGAACAAACTATCTGTAGTTTGTCTGTGGCCTTTTACTACAAATCCGGCATCCTTAATGCTGCGTATCCCAAAAGTCTTGGTGGCCCCTCTGGTCAGCAGCTAGACTTGACAAGGTCATGGCCACCACGAAAAAAAAATCAACGACCTTCCCAGGAGAGGAGGGTCTTATCCCCGTTGGATTTATGATTGCTGCGTAATTTCTTTAAAAGCACAAAAATGCATTATTGAACAGCATAACAGCACTACGAGCACAAAAGCATTTCTTACACACGCAATTCCACTGTGCGAGGCTATGCGTTTGTGCCGAGGGAGCGCAATTTTTATTATATATTTACTTACTCAAACTCAAGCGTGCAGCACTTTGAGAGACCGAGCACCACTTCTGGACAAGCTGTTATTTCTGGCTGACTACTTAAAGAATAGGTAAAACTGCAAAACATACTGAATCCTAAAAATGCAGGCCTGTTCACTTTTCCCTCTGGTTCTCTCAGCTTCATATTTTCCTTCTCTTTTGGCTACGTACATTTTTGTACTAAAACAGCCAACACCATTGCATCCATTGCATCCATTGCAAAGCTGTTTCCATTAATCCACATGAAAAATACAAAACAAAATCAAGACAGACAGAAAGCCATTGATATAAAAAGGGAAGTCATCTAACAAAATGAGAGCTCAATTATTGCCTAATTTCTAGGGTGAGGTTGAAGTGTGACTCGGGGGCTGTTGGAGGTATGAAGATGTTTTCGTCTGTAACCACTGCTGTTCACCTCTTCAGTTCAAGACTGTTTAACAACTCCTGGCACCGCTGCCCCGATTTACAGTCCAAGAACCTTTGTGAGACTCTGAAAAGCCCTTGTGTTTGCTCGGGGCATGTTGAAAACAGCATGTGATTTTCTATATGTGGTGCTACGGAAAACGGATACAACCAAAGGTCAGCTTTGACCTGCTAAAACTCCAGCTGCATCCCAGGCATCCGCCCTTGTACATTATGTACGTTCACCTCTGACCCCCATCTCTAACACTCTGATAGCTTGTAAGTTTAACCTCTGACAAGACATCTTAATTTGGGGCGAGTGCAAGAGTGATAAAAAAAGAAGCCTGTCCCATGCATAAACATTTTACAGGCTACCAGCCATTCGTGTAGGACTAACAGTGTTCCTCTCGTGTCCTAGCAATGGCTCAGTGTCACAAGAGGAATTTGTTTCAGCAACAGCAGCAGGTGTCCTCTCTGTCTGATTTGTGTGTAATAGCTCCATTTTCACGGACAGAACAATGCATTTTTGTCTCTCAGTATTCCCTGAGGAAAGTTAGGTAAATTTGTTCTCCACTGATGTTGATTTTAGTCCTGACCGAATCTTTTTTTCCCACTGATGTTGATTTTAGTCCTGACCGAATCTTTTTTTTCTCAGGAAACCTCAGTAAAAGTTACAGAGTAAATTACCTATATTTTTTCCAACTAATTTCATCCCATTTTTGATAGAAATGTTTGACACGTTTATGGCCGGTTTCAGACTAAAATACATGTTTGAGATGTTTTCACTGAAAGCAACTTGCACTGACTTATCTTAAAATATGTCAGTGCAATTGTATTGTCTCAAGATGCACACCAGTAATGTTTTTTTGCATGTTTTAAAAAGCTACTTAAATGTCCTAATTTGTTCTAAGGCCTAATCCTGGCTTAGGCCCTGTCTGTGAAACCAGGCCCTAGTTAGAAAACTTTTCAAATATTTTGAGCTTTAAATACATCAAATATTGTATTTGAAGCTTTGCTTGTTGTTGTGTCGTCTGTCGAACCTTCAACTTTCTGTGTAAAATAAGAGTTGGTGGTTCAAGTAGAAAAAAACAAACAAAAACAAAACAACAACATATGCTCACAACTGTCATTGTAGTAATATTAATCTTAATTCATTATTATATAATGTTGTTATATTATCTAATAATAGTGTAATATAATATAATATAATATATAATATAATATAATATAATATAATGTCGAGCAGAAAGCTTTTATGTCCAAAACTGCTATTTTTCAGGAAATTAAAAAATATGTTGATATTGTAGCTTTATATATGGTTGGACACTTGC